>CM016931.1:1800000-2368802 GCA_006352305.1 Cryptococcus floricola | reverse complement strand
CCCGCTAACCCGCTAACCCCCTAACCCCGCTAACCCCCGCTAACCCATCAGAGCCTTCGTTGAAAGAAGCGTTGATGGTGGTTTCAGGCTATTGCACTAGTCAACCACTGTCCACAAAAAATACAAAGTAAGATTACTCACCTCAAGCACATGATTGTTGAAATCTAGAAGAATGCCCATAGCCTCCTTCAACGTCCTTGCCTGCAGAGACACCTCTATCCTCCAGCCCCCAATAGCCCCAGGTGGGTGGTCCTCCAATTGGTCCAAGATACGCTCCAGCTGCGCATGTCTGGTCCTGAGACCATTGAAGGTTTTGGCATCCGTCACATCAATTTTGCTGTTGATGGCCTTCAGACGATGTACCAGGCGCAGGGTAAATCTTGACAGTGATATCTTGCCCGCGGAAGTTGAAGTGTGTTTTGGCACTGCCAAAGCCACCACTGGCAGGGTAGAGCATCTCCCAAGTCTCAACACCACTTCTGTGATGGACGCCGTTGAAGAGGAAGATGAGGTCCGAGAATCTTGTCAGACCGATATCCCAGATATTGTCGCCAGCACGGGGTGCTGAGCCTCAGCAGGTTCTCTGAGGTAGCGCAGCATCGAGGAGAGAGGCCTCTTCATCCCGTAGTTTTGGAGGCGCATAGTGGGGCAGCCGAGGGAGATAAGGATTTCGAGGACAGTCGTCATTGGCACTGCCAGTGAACCTACAAATGTAAGCAATTTCTTGTGACATAGTGTGGGAATAGGGCTCACCGGTGATGATTGCACGGCGTACACTCCCATCCTCTATAGTATTCCAGTGCGCCAACTCACGCACAAAGTCAATGACATAGTGGGGCTCCACCAGCACACGGAGAGGTGAAGTCACAAGCAGTGACCACTCCTTGTAGGCTGAATATCCCTCGCACCTCTGTAGTTGTTCTTTTGAGATGATGATAGCTTCACTCGTGCAATGGACTGTCCAAGTGGTCCAGATAGTACTGGGGTGACATACAGAGATTGTAGCAGTCGAGGTCGGCATCTCGGAGAGGGGAGCTGTTGATGATATCATCCTGCACATCAGGGGCATACTTGGAGATTGGCTGGAAGGAATGGATCTCGTGCCTGATGGAGGGGTGCTGAGGCTGAAGGGGAGGGGAGGGAGATGCTGACATGGTCTGCAGACCATCAGGGAGGTCAAGGGATTGCTCAGAGAGCCTTGGGGAGCTTTGAGCTGAAGGGGCAAAGTCGGAGCCATCTTGACTGGTAGAGTAGTTGCTCATATTGCTAGACCAGAGTGTCAGCAGAAATCCATTTTATAATCACAAGATTAGAAAGAGATCTGAAAAGAGATGTAACAAACAATTGTGTACTTGGGTGCTTGGATGGGTTGCTGAGGGTAGTATGCAGTGCTGGGGTGTGCTTGGTTGGGTTGCTGAGGGTAGTTTGCAGTACAAGATGGAAATGTGGAAGAGAGATGATAAGTGTGGCCAGCAGCAGCGAGCGTCTTGCAGTTTTTTAAATGGGGACAAAAATAAATTTCAACTTGCGCGCTCATTTTCTCTTTCATCTCTTTCAATATCCATTCAACATCCCTATTCTGCATCTTCTGCCACATTTAAGGGTTGCACTTCTACTGAAGATGATAGCCCACCCCTTCAGAGCCACATCTATGGCAAAAAAATGCATGCTTAACCCTGCCAAAAACCCACAATTGGAAAAGCGCGCGCCATGATTTGGTTCCGTTTCCCTATATCTCCGCCGTCGAGGCCTCTTTCAATGATATCTTAATAGATATAGGACGGTCTCCGTCACCGCTACCTGCACGTACTTTGAACGAGCAACATCGATGCGATATACATACACAACAAGTCAATGTGTCCAAAAAATACCCCTATGGACGGGAAGTGCCATATCTCCCTCAATATTGGGAAATTCGAACCCAACCAAAGATAGCGTAGTTACCTGCGAAGCATATCTATCGTTTGAGCCTATGAACGCCAGGATCGAATCAACCCAACCAATCGGAGAGCCCCGTAACCCTCGCTAGAAGGGAGTTCTCGAGAAAGGTTTTGCCTGAGCCACCGGGCCCGTCGAGGAAGGCGCAGAGACCGTGGTGGTCGGAGACAGCGGTGAGGAGCTCATCAACGATCGCTCGCTGTTTTTCGGTAAAGAGAGCGCTGTTTCTCTCCCAGAGATCGTTACACTCTTCCTGGTTGTAAGCGAGCTCGTCCATGAGCAGGCGGTTCTCATGCTTATCGATGTCGAATTGGACCGTTGGGAGAGGCATGGCTACTGCCTCAAGGGATGAGTGCATGCCGCGGAGGATGTGCTCAATCTGTGCCAGGGTGTAGCTTTGGAGCTGTTCCTCGGTAGGCTTTTGGATGTGCTCGAGGGTGGAGAGACGATCTGCGTTGCCCTCAGCGAGCCATTCCCAGGTACACTCCCAAAGATAAGGCGGGACGCCGGGTGGCACTCGATGAGAATGATAGCGAAGAGGCGACGGATGGCGTACGGCCCGCATATGGTCGCAGCGTCGCGGATGCAGTCGATGAATTGCCGGTCATCCGCGAGGAGACCAAGCGCGACACATGCTTCCTGGAACGTGTCCCTGAGGATACCTTCAACGGTGCGAAGATGTTCGAAGGACTTGGGGCATGGAACATGATGCAACAGAAGACGAAGGTAAAACTTCTCACCGGCAGCGGGCGAGACGGCGGATACCCTGCCGATGGTGTGGTTGAAACGGTCCCGTTCCTTCCAGGTCCTGCTAGGCGGCTGCCAGGCTAGGTGCTCGGGAGCGTCAGGATAGGTGGTGTCCTTGAGAAGGCCAGGCCAGTGAGCAGTGGCCGTGAAGAACTCCGTGAGGGTAGTACGAAGAGCACGTTCGTTGCCGAGGACATCGTGGAGGTTGGCGGTTGGCTTGAAGTAGACGGGCTGTTCGTCGGGCAGATGAATCGCTAGAGTTGCAACGGCAGGGGAACGGCCTCTCATAGGGAAGGATAGAATATGCCAAGCAGCTGATGTGTATATGTTAGCTAAGATTGATAGGACGAGTAGAGAACGCACCTTCAACAGGGGAGATGTACCGAGAATCCTCGTACTCTTTCACTTCATTCCTAGGTTCCTTGTCGTCCGATACATTCACGGCGATGCGGTCTTCTCCTTTGTAAATGTACTTGTAGATGTACTTGACCGCGGAGATCGACGAGCAAACTTCGACGTTGACGTGGCAGTCATATCTCAGCAACAGGTAGGGGTTGTATGTGACAACGTCTTGGTTGGTATACGTGTAGTTGCCATGCTGGGTATGCTGCTGCCATATGTTCCCGTTTGCGCGACGGCGGTAGGTAGGGTAAGCATCTTGCGTGAAGGACGTCTCGTCTGCGAACGGTTTAGGGAAATGGCTTTTGCAGAAGGACCTGTGGTAAACATTGTCCTTTCGCATGCAGGCCGCCGTAGGGTCGAAGTTGCCGCAGGGTCTGTGAAGCATGTGCTTCGTAACGTGGCCAAAAAGTGTCGGCTCCTTGACGGGATCAGGCATCTCAGCGGAGACCATGCGATCTACGTCCTCGGGTGTCTTCGGTTTCGAGGCACGATCGAGGATGAAGAGGCAGTGTGCATGGGGAGACCTCTCTTTGGAATTCGATGGTGTACATGTGAGCGATCACCTGAAGAAGGATCAGTGAATGCAGAGAGAGGAAGAAGGATGAACGAACTTTGCCGAAGGCCCGCTTGCTAGTCATGTCGTCCAAGAACTCTTCCAGCTTCAGTCTAAACACGCGGGCAACGATGTCCGGGCGGTCTGAGGATGTTTGACCAGGCAGAAGTGCGTTGACGATTTCTGGCCATTGCCCGTTACAGGTGATGGTGATGAAGAGGTCCGGATGACCAAACTTCTCAACGACACGCATCGAGTCCTGATACTCGTGGTGCATGGCCCTAGGCCCGGTGGAGAACGTATGGGAAAGGTAGATCTGTTTGCCTACCTCGTCCGCTTCGAGTTCGTCCTGTATAGCATCCGCGAGGCCGCGTTTGAGATCAGTGCGGAGAAGTTTCTGATTCTGCTCTTGGAAACGGAGTCTGGATGATTCCGTCTGGGCCCAGACGTCGTCGAGATACTCTTGGAAGAGTAATCCGGCGTGATGCAGAATGTTGAAGACACGTTCGCGTTTGAAGAGGGAGTAGGCGTAGAACTGAGCTTGTGTAACATGATGAGAGCCATTTCTCCCGGAGGGGACATCGGTGGTGGGCACGACGTCTGTGATATGCATCAGGACATAGAGTCAAGAGTAAGATGAGCAACGTACGTGTATGGAAGGGAGGGAGGAGGGGATCAGTGGAAGCAGTGTTAGTGCCGTAAGCAGCCGTCTCGTCATGCGCCATCTCCGAAACCAACTGCACCGATGAGGAATAGTGTAAGGGGTCGTGAGAGTTGCTGAGAGGAATTCTGGGATGCCAGCCAGGCTCGCCGTAAGGGAACAGGAGGGGAAGTGTAGAGGGACGAAATGCTCGGAGAGCTCGGGATGCGATGGAGGGAGTTGGTTGCGCGTGACTGCCATATGAGTTCCCGACCGTTGTGGTCGGGGTCATTAGAGTTATCGTAGATGAGCGCGACGTCGTTCGACGTTGGAGTGTTGTACGTTCGAGGGTCGTGACCTTCTTGGGACATGTGGAGATGGAGATGGGCATTGTTCTGATTGTTGTGATCCATTCTTTCCTTGCATGTCAAGATAGATTGTACATACGGGTTGTGGCTGAACATAACCTCCTCTATGTTGCGAAGAACAGTTGGCTGACATAGGTTGTGGAATATCCCTTGGCGAGTTTCGGCTCGTTGATCGGGGGACATGTCGGCGATATAGATCTGAGCCCAGCGCACATTCCCGTCCGGTGGTGGAAGAAGGGAGCCAATCTGATGGTAGACCCTGCCACTGATGGAGAAGGTGTAGACGCCTTTCGCGCCATAAACGGACTTGTCCTGTTTCTTGAAATTCATGGAGGCCATGGCCATCGCACCGTTGTAGTTGCGGACCTGCTTGCGAAACTCTTTGGCCTCTATGAGGAGATACTGTCAGCGGGGTCTACGGGGAGTCTGCTTGGAGTCTGACGTACCTGGAGTGTTTGCGGTCCACAGCGTCTTCAAAAAGGGAGGAGGCTCGAGCAGTGTTGGCAGGATGACTTTGCCCTTAGAGCAGCAATCGGAGAATGCGGCTTCGTGTTCGGTAGAGTGCTGGGCGTCGGCAGGACGCTCGGCAGCCCAATGGAGGGCACCGCATTTGTCGCACTTATAGTCACATGGCCCGAGCGAATACTGGGCAACGACACCGTCCTGGTGGGCACGGAGTGCGAGAGGGGTCGCTGGGTCGGTCTTCTTTCTAGGGCGGCCAGCGCCGCTCGACTTCGTAGGCTTGCCATACGGGACGGTGGTAAGGAGAGGTTTGATGGGCTTGCGAACGTGCTTGGGCATGATGGGAATGATAGGTGAGAGGTGAAGAGGTCAGCGAAAGGAAAGTGGGCGGACGGAAGAGAGCGGAAGAAGCAGGAGAGGTCGACGCGGCGGAGGAGAGCGCGAGAGTGGACCCTGAAACCTTATACGCGATTTTGAAACTTCGGCGGGCTCGGAAGGGGCAAGAGCGCTATGCATGCATGGGCGAAAAAGGTATGGGAGGCAAGACCCGAATTTTCTTCATCCAGGATAGAGAGCCGAAGCTCGAGCGCGAGCTGGAGCGCGAGGGAGGCAAGAACGGGATCAACGCTCGCACTAATCTATTCTTTCTTTTTAATTCAATTTAATTGACAACCAAAGACAAAAAGACGAAAAGAAATACACCGTAAGGGAATCGAACCCTTGCCGCAACTATGGCAAAGTTGCATGATACCATTTCACCAACGGTGTTTGAACCAAGTCTATCATCGAAACTCGGATGAAAGCAACAAGATATGCTTCAAACCAAGCAACTAAAACCGCCACCAACGGAAAATGCACCAAATTGCTTCCGTTAATCTTATCTCGAATTTCTAGCCAAGGTCACAACTCATCTTTCCAGCACTTCTTTACTCACCTCCACCACTCCCAAGCATCTACATTCACCCCCAGTACCAGCATACATATACCCTCCCCACACATAAACGCACCAGCACACCGACAGTCGGCCCCAATGCCCAGAGAAAGCGAAGCAAACCTGCCCCCTACCAACGAGGGGTACGGCACCCAATCATACTGGTACGTCCCATCCCCTCGCCCCCTTGCTCCTTGCCCCCTATCTATATATTCCCACGCTGAATTTCGTGACTTTCGTATGGCAGGGAGAAACGATACGCCGCGTAAGCTCTCCCCCTCCCCCTCTCCCCCTCTGCCCCACTCCCACAATCGTACATCGTACACAGCTAATCTTTTCCCCTACTCGTAGCGAAGACGACGGCCGCACATTCGACTGGTTCCTCTCCCCCACCTACCTCATCCCCTTCTTCACCCACCTCACCTCCTCCATCCCCTCCTCTGGCAAAGACGGCAAAGACGCCCGGATACTGATGCTGGGATGCGGAAACTCGGCGTTGGGGGAGGTGCTTTATGATCATGGGTGGAGGAATGTTGTTAATATTGATGTGAGTGGTTTGCCCTTTGGGGGTGGGAATCGTGCGCGGATCTGGGGGAGTGGGGGAGTGCTTGATGGGTTGAGTGGGATGTGGCTGTGGGGTCCGGGATGAGGCGGCGGTGTGACGGCTGGAGGAGAATAAGATGGAGAAAGGGGGGAAGTTCCTTCGGTGTGGGCGTGCTCAGCCGGTATAAGAATAGGGCATATAAGATCCCGTTGGAGAGGATCTGCTCTAGAGAGAATCGCTGACACCAAGAATAGTACTCCAAAACCGTCATCGACCAAATGCGCGAACGACACTCGGAAGCTCGACCCGAGATGACATGGCTCGAGATGGATATCCTCAATCTGCAATTCGCCGATGACGAGTTTGATCTCGTAGTTGACAAAGGTGCGTGCATCTCTGCTTATCCAGTGGGGACAAGAGCTGATTTGAGGTAGGTACTATGGAGTGAGTAAAGTCTGGCGGTGTGTTTGGTTCGAGTAACTGATTTTGGGCGGTAGTGCTATGCTCACGACGAAGGGCGACCCTTGGGTGAGTACTGTCATCAATCTCCTAGTGTTTTGTGCTGACTTTGATCAAGAATCCATCCGAGAAAGACGTCAAGACGTGTACGGAAGAAGTCACCGAGGCTATCAGGTGCGTTTCCCCCCCTTCATCATTGGATGTTGCTGAGCGACTGCAGAGTTCTGCGGAAGAGAGAGGGTTCCAAGTTCGCCTAGTAAGTCTAGCCGTTATCCCCCCTCTGGCTTGCCAAGCTGACACCCATCCCAGCTTCACCTTCGGCCAACCACACTTCCGAAAACGGTTCGTCCAGACGCGTCCTCCTCGCCCGCCCAAGCTGACTTTGCTGCAGATACATGCAAGATCGCCCCGGCTTTACCCTCACGCACCGCGAGATCGGCCCGCCCGAAGGCTTTGCATACTTTTTCTATACACTTGCATACACGGGTTAAGGGGAGGGGTGACTGCGATGCATGATTCCAGGGACGGTGCCTGACGATGCTCGACGTGGGAATATTTGTTTGTATTTCCCAACGCGTCGAAGCTGAAACCCAATTCATCTCCACTTCTCCATCAGCACGATGCAGGCGCACAGACAGCACGCGGCCACCCCGCCGCCCCTCCCGCGGCTCAACACCCGGACCTACTCCAGCTCCACCGCCTCCACCACCCACTCCGCTCTCCTCCCGCCCCCGTCTCCCCTCGGCGCATTTGGTGGTCCCCTCGGCGCCCCTGCCAGTATTGGTATGGGGCACAGGAGCGCCAGCAACGCCTCTTCTGCCTCTGGCTTTGGTCTCACAGACGAGCTTGATAGGCTGGGCTATCTCTATTCTCTTCGAACAGCGTGCGTATCCCTCTCCCAAGACTTGCACATCTGACGCGCCGCAGAGTACTCCACCACCACCTCCTCAGTCCCAACCCTGCTGCCCCCAAACCCTCCTCAATCCGCTCAAACTCTTCGTCTCGCGATCCTCCCCTGCCATCCCCTCCTCTCACCGGCACCTCCCCCAACGGCTCTCGCTTTACATCCTTCTCCTTCCACTCCGCGCCCTCTTACAACACTGCCCCCAAGCTCCCGGAAACACCCACAACTCCCACCACTCCGCCCCCGAATCTCCGTCGAAAGAGTTCCGCATGGACGTTGGGCAAAGGGCACAAGACTGAGGGGGAAGGCGTCAAGTTGCCGAAAGAGTTTTTGCTCGAGTTTTGGGGGATCCTCGGCGGGGAAGAGGGTGATCAGGGATGGAAGACGGCTGTGGGGGCGTTCTTGGGGATGATCAAGAAGGGCACCAAGACGCCTAGCGGTTTGAATCTGCGAGAGATTCCGACTATCCTCGAAGGTGAGTTGCTCTTCTCACGAGACAAGCAAGACTGACACTCCGTAGCTTTCACCTCCAACATCCCCCCTCCTTCTCCCACCTGCGCACCCCAGCACACGCACCAGTCCCACCTCTTGCAGCTCCTCTACAACACCCTCCCTCGCTCTTCCCACTTCTCCCCCATGTCCCGTGCCCAGACCGACAAAGACAAAGAGCTCCTCTCCCGTCTCCGCTCCGAAGTCCAATCGTACATGCTCGCGCCGTCGCCCAACCCCGCTGGAGATGGCGCCTCAAGCAACTTGACGACGCCTGTGGCTACCACGCCAAAGAAGAGTCCTGTCGGTCTTGGACGTCCTTCCGCCCAGTCCGTTGACGCAGTCAGAAGGAAGCCGAGCCCTATCTGGGATGGGGATGTGAACGAGATGATCAACACTGTCGGTCAAGTCTGGGGAGTGCGACGGGATGTGATGGATAGGGATGTCTTGGATATCAAGTCTCACGGAAAGTCTGTCGAGCTTGTACGTCCTTCATATCCAGTTCTCGAGCTTTGCTAACACACTTCTAGCTCTACATGAACGACCTCAAACGCGCCCTCACCGCCATCTCCTCCCAGCCCCCTCCTCTCACCTCCTCCCAAAAGAGCCGACAAGCCTATCTTTCCCAAGCCTTCACAAACATCTACAACGACTTTCCCTCCCTCAACGCCCCCTCCGACCCCAGCGAATACGCTTCCCCAGCCCGGGACGTCGCCGGCGGCGGCTTCTTCTTCATCCCCACCCGTACCGTCGAAGTCTTTGGCCGCCTCGCTTCTCGGAGTGCCGAAGCGGGCCACAGCGCGCGTACGCGAGATTTGCTCGAACGTTGTCGAGAAGTGTGGGGCATCAGCTCCCGCCGAGAGAAAGAGAAGGAGCTCGAAGGGCTCGTCGGGCGATGGGGCGACAGTATCGGGACCTCGGACGAAATCCCTCTCTCGAGAACCATCGCCGACGGCCTCAAACTCATCTCTTCCGACCTCAAAGCCGGCGACCCTCTACCATCAGTCATGATCCAATACCTCCACATCCTCCTCTCCCTCACAACCTCCAACCTCCTCACCATATTCCCCTCCTCCCGCCCCCCTCCTCCCCCTCCGCCTTCTCTGCTCATCCTATTCAACGCTGCGCCGCGTCTGTTTGCGGCTCAGGAGGATTCGAAAAAGACGTTGAGCGATGCGCAGGATGAGCTTGTGGGCGCTGCTATAGGCGAGTATATCGGGGCGGTGGAAGAGTACATGGGCGGCGTCGGCGGTGGGGAGAATAAGGGATTGGTGGAGGGGTTGGAGAAGGTCGCAAAGTGGATGGAGAAGGAAGTCAGGGGGGTCAAGAAGGCTTGGGGACGAGGACTCGAGTCGTGCGTACCCTTCACACCCGCCTACGCATATCAAGCTGACTTTTCCGCAGGGCGCTCAACCCAGCAGCCATCATCCTCTCCCGCCAACTCCCCCTCTTCCTCGCCGAACTCCAAGCCCTCTCCCACCCTTCCCCCTCCGGCCAAGCGTCCGACATCTTCCCCCTCTACGAAACCACCGGCAAGCTGCTCGAGCTTTGGGAAGATCTCGTCGAAGATAAGGAACATGATTTCGAGCTGGATGCGTTCTTTGAGCCGTTTGTGAGGGGGTGGTTGAAAGAGACGGAAGGGTCTGAGGTGGAGGGGTGGGTAGCGAGGAGCGTGGGGATGGATAGCGTACGTCGTCTGTCTCATGATGTGAAGCGATAGCTGACCTTTGACTTAGTGGGTACCGGAGGGCGAGAACAAACATAGTCAGTCTGTCATCGACCTATTCGACTTTATCCGTGGCTCGGCGAGTATCATCCTTCACGACCTGCCGTTGAGCGAGTACAAGCGTGCCATCTACCTGATCGACTACTCCAAAGTATGCTTCCCCCCCTTCTCCACTTTGCGCAAGCTGACCTCGCCTGCAGACCGTATCATTTGCCGTCAACCAATACGCTTCCACTGTCCTCGCTCTCTTCGTCCACGATATCAACCCCGAACGCTCCCTCTCTCCATCTGCCGAGCCCGCTTATCAAGGGATGTTGGGCGGGAAAGCGAGCTCGTGGCTGGCAAAAGGGCAGCAGGCGATGAAAAGTCTGGAAAAGAAGAAGGTCGATGGCTTCGTCGTCCCTCCTGCCGTACGTCTTTCTCCCTCCCTCATTTCTGCCGGTGCTAATGTAGATATAGGCGTGCGTAAAGCTCACCGACATGGGAGCTGCCAAAACCTGCCTCGAAGACCTCACATTCGCCCTCGAAGCCGCCGACACCGCCCGAATCGTAAAGTCCCACCATCTCGACACCCCCCATGCTGAGCGTAACGTCAACCATGTCTTTACCGTCACTGTCGTTCGCGGCCAGGGTCTTTTGGGGAGGGGGCTGAAGGGCGGGGCGGATGCGTTTGTTGTTGTTTTGGATAAGGGAACGGGGGAGAGGAGGATCAAGACGAAGACGATCTTGGGGGCGGAAGATCCAAAGTGGCAAGTTGGTTGAGGTATCGATAGAGTCAAAGCTGATTCTGTATAGGGAACAAGCTTTTGAAATCACCGTCGGCGCTATCAAATTCCTCGAACTACAAGTATTCGACCGACAGCTCGTCGGCAAACACGAACCCCTCGGTACCGCCTCATTCAAACTCGACCCCCGCTCCTTCACCTCCACCCCCACCCGCGATGTCGTCCTCCCCCTCTCTCCCCGCGGAACCATCCACATCCGTATCAGCATGGAAGGCGGCGAGAAGAACGATGTGCAGTATCACCTTGATGTTGCTGGACGAGCTTTGGACAGGGCGGAGGGGGATATGAGGAGGGGAATCGTGGATAAGATGGGAGAGTTTATCAAGGCGCAGTTGAATGTGGGGACGATACAGGCGTTGATGAGGCCTCTCAAGGATAAGAAGAGGGGGAAGGTGCCGCTTAGTGATGATGAGATCGAGACGAGCTTGTTGCCGTTGTATGACTATCTCAACGACACTGTGAGTCCACCATTACCACCCTAGATATCTGCTAATCCCAAACAGTTCTCAATCTTCTCCGTCACCCTCACATTCGACAGCCGCATTCGACTCATGCTCTACATCTGGCACCGCATCATCGAAACCCTCATCTCCCTCCTCGTACCCCCTCTCTCCGAAAAACCATCCCACGCCCAGCCCCTCACCTCCCCCGAAGTCGACATCGTCTTCAAGTGGCTCCAGATCATCAAAGCCTTCTTCAACGCTTCCGAAAACGGCGTCGAGCACGGTGTCCCCATCTCTCAACTGCAAGCCGGGCCGTATCGGGATATTGTCATGCTCGGGCAGTATTTGGACTTGCCGACGCCGAGTTTGAAGGAGAGGTGTAGTGCGGCGGTCAGGGCTGCTGGAAAGACTGGGGGAAGCGCTGGGAGGATCGAGGATGGTATGCGTGGTATGGCTCTAGACGAGGGGAAGGAGGGAGAGAGGATGGCCGAGGTGCTTTTGCGTATTGCAAGGACGAGGTGCGTTATGTCTACATCTTATAGGGCTCTCGCTGATCTTTCCACAGACCCGATACCGGCGATTTCCTTGCTCACGAAATCGGACTTCTTACAAAAACACGTGTCGAGAAACAGGCGGGCGTGCTTTAGTCCTGCTTTCTTTTTCTGCTTCTGGGCTTTTGAGGTCTCGAGGGAAACTGTTGTTCAATCTTGGGGATATGTACTGTACGCTGGAATGCATTTCTATTACTTTTCGATAATCTATAAGCCCAAAGAGATGACAACCCGGTCCTACAAGATAGATCCGACAACCCGGTCCAACGAGATAGACAACCCATTCAGATTTCGCCTCACCCCAGCTCCACGCCTAGTCTAGTACCCCTTCTCCGGATCCACCCTATTGATCACCTTCCCCCCCTGCCTAATCCTCTTGACATTTTCCACCAACAAATCCGCGCCCACATCAAAGTACCCCTCCACATTGCTCGACGTATGCGGCGTAAAAGTGACGAGAGGGTGGGTGAAGAGGGGGTCGTTGTCGGGGAGAGGTTCGGGGTCGGTCACGTCGAGGGCGGCACCGGAGAGAGAGCCGTCGTCGAGGGCGGCAATGAGTTCCTCTGATGAAACGGTCAGCATGAAATAGATGGAGAGGAGAGAGAATGTAAAGAGACGCTCACCAGTCTTGACAAGATCACCTCGTCCAACGTTGACAAACACAGCACCCTTCTTCAACTGAGCTAATCCGCACCTATCAGCATATACCCCAAACACAGAATATGAGACGGATCACTTACAAAAGGTCTCTCTGTTGAGCAGATAATGAGTCTGAGGCGTCGAAGGCAAACTAGCAATAAGGATATCGGTATGGTTCAAGAACGTCTTGAAAGACTCGGGGTCGTTGGTAGAATAGTACGCAGAAGGGATAGATCCTACAGAGTCATCAGCACCGTCCTCTAGCCTAAACGCCACCAATACTTGCCATCTTGATCCCCAGTACCCGGGATGATATACCCCTCGTCGTCCCTCTTCTCGCCGTTAGAGTTGGCAGCGATGACGTTGACGTTGAAAGCTTTGAGAAGTCGGGCAGTCTCGCGAGCGATATGACCGTAGCCCTTTCCGATAGTCAGCTTCACCGAAGACCTGATGCAATCCGAGAAAGGGAAGGTAAGGACGTACGAGAAGGCCGGCAGTCTTGCCGTACAGCGTCTTGCCCGACAAAGCGAATGGGATGGGAAGCTCGGGGACGTCCCGAGAGTACTTCTTGGTTGTCTACGAGATTGTCAGTGTATGTCCTTCGCAAGAGATTTGAAAAAAACGTACGCGGAGGTTAAAAGTCTGCAGATAGATGTGCTGATACACTAACGAGTCCAGTATCAGTAAGCGTCCTAGAAAACGGACATTTACATACAGTTGATAGTCTGCGAAAGGATCCATTGAGGGATGCTCAATACATGGATACCTGGTATAGTGTGAGCATAGCACTAGCGAAGGAGATGAAGATACTGACCGGAGGCAGACGAAATCGCAATTCTCTTCTGAGCGTCCTTGTCGCCGAGTAACGGGCCCTTCAGAGCAAGATTGGCGCCAGCTATCCGAGTATCAGCATATACCCTAGACAAGATAAAAGTAGAACATACCACTGGTGAGCTGTACAAGTTTAAGCTCGGGGACATCGTCCACCCCAATATAATCGGGTACGCCGAGATGGTTCGCGTACCACACTTCCACTTCCTGCGCAATCTCCTTCGGCACCTTCTCCCCATCTCCATAAACATGGACATGCTTGAAATGTGTCTTGACCTCTGCGAGCTTGTCGTTGGAGAGATTGACGGTGATGATGAGGTTCTGGAGAGGGCCGTGGGAGGCAGCGATGGCGTCGGAGGGGGGGTTTGTCATGGCGAGCTGTTGGGCGAGTGCGAGGGGGGCGAGGAGGGCGGCGAGGGCAGGTTGTAGACGCATGGTACAGCTGGGGACAGTCGCAGGGAATACGAGAGCTATATACTTTACGAGAAAAGAGAGATGTCGATTTGATTCGTGCTTGATAACATCACCGATCGTGCCTCTCGGACATCCCCGCGCCTCCACCGACCATCTCTTTGTTTGGTCCAATCTGGTCTCCGCTCTCGCCTTATCGTCTGTTGCTTGCGACTCCCTCCAGTGTGGAATTAAGAGCCAGACGTAGGAAGTGCAAGATACAACAGAATGTGCATTACCAATATACCTACGTCATCAAAGTGTCCTCATCAGCTGCCTCCGCGCCCGCACTCTTCTCCTCTTTCCTTCCCACCTCCTCATCCTTCTCCCCTGCTCCTCCCAAAAGCGTCCCCTTCCCTCCTTCCCCGAGCTTGGAACCGTCCCTCTCTTCGCCCATGACAATATCCACCAAGTCCTCATTCCCGCCCTTCTCGTCTCCCTTCCCCTCTACCGGCGGTGTGTCATCACCAAAGTCGATAAGCTGCTCCTCTTCCTCTTCTTTCCCACCTTCCGACAGGGCGGATGGGGTTGGTGCTGATTCGCCGAGGGATAGCCCAAGACTGTCGGTCGAGCTGTTTTCGCTGGGGATATCGGCCTGGAGCGTCGATTGCGGTTGAGTAGACGTAGTAGTATCGTTGGTTGCCGTTGAAGACGATGGCGAAGGCGGCCGAGGACTCGTCCTAACATACAGCAACTAAACCTCAAATCAGCTTTCTACCCCCCGCCATCAAAGACGTCAGACTTACAGCATAAGGCCCACCCTCCATCCAAATCCCCGTCCGATCGTCCCTAATCGCCTCCCACGAAACCTACATCCCCCATCAGTACCACCCCTCCCACCCCCGGACTTAAACAACTCACCTCGGTACACTCATGCTCCTTGATCTTCCACCACCGCCCATCGTCGCCTTTGACGTATACGTAGAGATGGTCCTTGCCCACCAAAGCGCCGTCGTGGAACAGTATTGCTTTGAGGTCGTACTGCAAGAAGAGATGGTCAATAAACAGCAGTAGGAGGGGACTTGAAGGCATGACTTACGACATGCTGCAGATACTCGGGATCATCTGTATCAAACGCGCCCGCCGAAGCCGCCTTCCTATGCCCCTCCAACTCCACTTCCAGTGATTCTTTCCGCGCCTTGAGAGCTTCGTACACGGTCGAGACCTATCAATTGGTATAAGACAAGGATCCAGGACGATAGAGAGAAAGACGTACTTTATCACGCAGTATCTGTTGAGACTGGGCGCGAGAAGACTTTGAAGAAGTGATCGTCGTATCAAGATGCTTCAGCAGTCTACCAAGACTCTCCAGCGTATCATTTCCCTACCACCACATCAGCTCTACCCCCTCTCCAAACCAAACGAGCCCAAACTCACCTCATGCTTCAGAAGCTTCTCCATATTTTTCTCCCCCCTCCTCAAATTCCCCTCCGCAACACCCTGCAACCCCCGCCTATTCGCCGCCCAAAGCTTATTCCTCTCCAAAAACCTATCCAGCACAACCTTCTCATCCAAATTCCACAGTTCCCCCATCTTGGCCTCTGCGGCATAGCCGAGGCCGACAAAGAGGATGTCGGCGGGTTCAATTATGCTCAGAGGGCCCATATATTCGGAAGAAGAGGAAGAGGGGGGCCAGAAGAGGTTGCCGAGTTGGGTGTAGATGTCGTACCCGCCGGGCCCTTTTCGGAGATGGACGAATGACGCTTGGGACGTCTGAGCGGAGGTGAGGGTGGTTTCGAATGCTCTGATTTCATGTCAGCTTTCATTTCTTACACATTGAGGGAAGGGGAAGGGGAAGGGGCGCACCTTGAGTATTGCCCATACAACTCCTTCTCCTCGCCCGTACTCTCCTCCGTCTTGACCTTGATATGCAAACGGAATTCATCTGCCAACATTGCGTGAAACTCTGCCAAGTCGTCAGGATAGACACAATATGGGCCTGGAAGAAACGTACCCAGCGCAGAACCAAGTGGCGGTAAGAGCGTGACTGAAGCTCCGTTAGTAGCAGACTTGATGACCCCGTCCGCGTCCGTATAGCTCTGAGCATCAAGGTCGTTCTTGTCGAAAAGACCAGCCAATGACTCTATCCCTGTGACATGGGTCAGCGCGATTGAAGTAGCAAAGCGGGTGAGACTGACTCGGCTCGACTACACCGTCTGATGTCGGAAGGGCAACACGATGATAGATCTCACGCAGTTCTCGGATGGCGCCGTATGCCTGAAGGAGATGCGCAAGCGGTGTATATTTGCCTGATTCAGAGTAAAACACCACCGGGCTACATCCTCGTCAGTCCTCTCCAGAAGGCTGCTATGGGGTCGACTCACGCTCCTTCCTCCCGCTGCTTGGGAACAGGCTTATCCTTCTCTTGCTGCGCCGAAGCAGAATGGAAGCTAGCAGTCATCAACGAATCCATAATCGCCTTGTCCATCTCGGCGTCTTCCTTTGATCGCCCATGGTCATTCTTCCCCTCCATCAGCATAACCCCCGAGCATAAGAAGAGAAACTCACCTGGCCTGACGGCACCAGCGACATATTCCCGTTATCCTCCTTAGTGCTCGGCCCAAACAGCGGCGTGATATCCGGCCCATCGCCCACCCCACTCGGACTCGGCGGCGGCGGCCCATCCGCCCTCCCCCTCCCCTCTTGCCCCTGCTCCTGCCCCTGCGATAGCGCAATAGCCTTCTTCAGTTCATCATCCTCATCATCCACCGATATCGCTTCATGCGCAGACAAGCCTGGCGCAGCTAACGTCGTCGACGTCGTCGGTCGGGCGGGGACGGAAGGGGATGCCCGGAAGGGGTTGTTGGATGCGAATTGGGATTGGGATGGTTTGGGGGATGCGGCGGGGGAGTCGGCGACTTCGACTACTTCTCGGTGTTGGACTGTCGCTCCATCAGCACCTCCTTCCAGCCACTTGAACTCGAGATACGCACTGGAAGTACCTTCGCTATGCCGGGGATTGAACGACGTGCTATACCCCGGGGCAGCCTCTTTTGCCGCCTCTGGCCTCCACTAGCACCCTCTCATCAGTATCTCCTTCCAGCACAAAGGGACAGACTTACATCTGCACCATCTCCAAAACACCAGTTGACAGCGGCGTCGGCAGTATGAAACCTGGACGCTGCCTCCCTTGCGAGGACACGCTCAATGCCCATGGCGAGGAGGCTCTCGAGGGTTTCCGATGAGGCCGACATGGCGGATAGACGGAGTCGTGACAAGAAACGAGTGATAGAGAAAGATGAGCGCCGAGATGGTAATTCATATCAACACCGCGTCATCAGGTCACGTGACACCGCCCATCTCCTCTTTCATCGTCACTCAACATCACAACTTGGGGCATGTGCGTACAGATCCATGCAATATGTACAATCTATGACTATTATACAAATATTTACAGTAATGCTATCATCATTAGCACTAGTAGACCTTTGCAACCCTCGGCGACATCGCGAGACCCCCACTCGAGCCCGACCGTCTCCCCGGCGCCGCCGTGGGGACACTCAGCAACTTCCTAGACTCCCACGCTCCACAAATATGTCTAACCACCTCCAGTCAGCAACACCCCAGACACGCCTCACTAAAGAAAAACTCACCTCTTCCCATTCCCCGCCTTCTCCTCCCCAACCCTACACTCCCTCCCACAAAACGTCATCCCACACCTCCTACACTCCGGAAAGTTCACCCCCTTCATCATACACACCCCGCACTCTACATTCTTGGTCAACGCGCTCCGTCTTTCTGCTTCGGCGAGGGCGGGGTCTATCGGCATGATTGCGTCGTGTTGAGAGGGTTCGAATGGTAATTGTCGGCGGTTGGTATGCGAAGGAGGGACGGAGAGAAGGGAAGGAAGTTGAGGTGAAGACGCTACCGCCCTGATCGTCTTGTTCGGCACTTCAAGCCCCAACCCCTGCTCCACCTCCCCATCAACCTCCCCAGCCGATATTCTCCTCCCCATCGTCCTCTTCCCCTCCTCTCCGGGCCACTCAACACCATCCCAAACACCATTCTTCACCTGCACCCTCTTGAGCGTCTCCACCGCCCCCCCTGCTTTCGCCTCAGACGACAAGGGGACAGGACTCTGGAGCTCGTTCTCGGGGTCGGGGTCTGCGAGCGCCGCGAGCGAAGCTGTCGATTTTGTCGAGTGCATTATCCTCGGCGGAGACAATATCGACGCCAACGACGTAATCGACGCTTTCCTCTCCTTCTCCTTCTCCTTCTTCCCATCTCCACGCGTCCTGCCCCCCCGCCGCGAAACCACCGCCCGCTGAGGCGTAAGCGCCGGGAACGGGAACCCGCCCAACCCCGCCTCCTCATCCCTCGGCGTCCCCGTACCGATCGTCTTGAGCCTCTTCCCAGCTTGCACGATCAAGTCATCTGCTACTTCCAGTCCTATCGGAGATGTCGAAGCGATGTGGCGGAAGTGGAATTCGGCTTGGGATGGGGGGCATGTCATGGCGAGCTAAGTGGGCTTATCAGCTTGAGTCAATAGAGGAGGGGGGGTGACGTACGATGTAGTCTGTCAAAACCATGACCGCTTTCCGAACCTGCTCCGACCCCTTTCCCTTCTCTCTCCTATCACAGACAAGTCCCAGCTCCTTCACCGCACTACAAACCACCCTCCCCAACGCCCACACATTCCGCCCTTTCTCCATCTCTGTCCTCGGCTTGAGCGCGGGGGGGAGTTGTTGGAGCGAGATGGGCGGGAGGGCGACGGGGTCTTGGGATTGGATATGGCCGTGGCGGTAAAGACGGAGTAATGGTCGGAGGAGCTCATACTATTCTAACCCATCAGCTCATTTCTCAAGACCACCGACGAAGGAAGGAAAGAAGGACGGAGACGTACGATGACACTCAAAAGTTCGGCATCGACATCTTGAACCTCATCAAACAGCCCTCCCGCCGGTTCACCCGGCGTCTCGATAGAATCGTCCGTTGCAGAGGTGTTGGCGCCTGACGAAGCCGCGAGACCTGGCGTACTTGGCGATTCTACGGCCGGAGGCATCTGCGTACACACCGCTTTCCCTTTGCCATTCCCCTTCTTCGACCCAAACACTATCGCCTCCTCATCACTCGACCCCTTCCTCCCCACCAAATACTCTCCCTGCTCGTCAACAGCGGCAACAGCAGCAACAGCAGCAACAATCCTCTGCCTCTCTTTCGCCTGCTCCACCGCCCACCCCAAACCAAGCACAAACCAAGCCCCAGCAACGCCCATCCCCTCCACATCCCGCACGGCGCGCTTGCCCTCTTTGGGTATTTGCCAGCCGGCAGCGATGAGGTCGTGTTTCTTCCTCGCGGCGGAGGGCGATAGTGGCGGGGAGAGTGCGTTTGCCGAGGAAGGGGAAGGTGAGGTGGAAGGGGGAGAGGAAGGGGCGAATAATCGGGACCAGAAGGAAATCGCATACGGCTTCTCAGAAGCAGAAGCCAAAGCCGCAGGGGAGACAGGCCGCTCCATCGAAAGCGTCGAAGTCGCCTCCATAAACGCCGACCCCCTAATCAACAGGTTCCCAAGCGCAAGACACGCTGCAGGCGAGGCATGCGGCGGCAGTGCAGCTTTGGCGTACAGCTTCATAGCGAGGTTTGGCTGGTGCGCTATCAGGGCAGTCTATTACGAGAGAAAGAGATAAGGGTGTCAGTACCTGGCGGCGATAGAGGGAGGGAGGGGACACACTTGGGCATCCCACATGAGGGCTTCTTCATCTTCGGCCTCTTCTACGTCTGGGGGGGAAGCATGGTCGTCTTCCTCGCTATCTGGCTCGTCGGGGAAGGAAGAAGGCTTGGAAAAGTTGAACAAGTTGGAGAGGCTCGCGAAGGGCTGTGTGAGGGCGGTGTGGGTCGGGGGGTCGGCGGGGTTGTTCGACATCTGTTGCTTGCTTTGATTTGTGGTGTTGTAGATGCAGATGAGAAATTTCCATAAATGTCGCTGGAAATTCCCCGTTCTGTGTGACACAAGCCCTCGAGACAACCGGCTCATGATGCAACAATCCACGGAACCATTTTCAGGCACGCGCTAGTCACCATTATAACGGTACCGTCCGCTTACGTAACACTCATTCGGCATCTGCGGTTTGCCGAAGTCTCGCATCTCTGGATTGTTGGGTTCACTCTTCTCTGCCACCATCCGTATTCCTCCAATCTCCATGTCCCTCTTCCCCCCCTCCCCCGCCCAAGACTTCCTCCGCCCCTCTCTCTTCGACCTCCTCGCCCAAGACCAGCTCACAGACCTCTTCCACCCCGTCCTCCGCTATATCCTCTCTTACCTCGCGCAGCAGTATCCACGTTATTTTTTGAGGTTGGTGAACCATCATGAGGAGACATATGGTTTCCTCCTCTTTCTGGTTCAGAGATATCACCTGAAGAAACACAGTACGTCCCCCAAGCATATTTGAAAGCATATCTGACATCCGACATCGTACGTAGACGCATCCATATCCGAACATTTCTACGGCCTCCGCCTCGCCCCCCACCCCTCCCTCTCCTCCTCCCACCTCCCACGCTTATCATCCATCTCCCCACCCCGCTCCCAGGGTCTGAGCAGAAGACAGAGATGGTCGATGCTGCTCTTCCTCGTGGGCCTGCCCTACGCGCGGGCGAGGGCGCAGGATTACTATGAACGCTTGGCAAACGTTGGCGAGGACGCTTCCAGAGATGAGGCGGGAGGAGGCGATTTACGCGGGCTCACCACCGTACGCCCCTCATACATATCGATAGGCAAGTCGCTCACGAACCACCAGACACAACTCGCATTCAAACGTATATACCCCTACGCCAACACCGCTCTCGACGCTTCATTCCTCCTCAACGACATGCTCTACCTCTTCGAAAGAACGGAGTACTACCGTCCGTGGCATCGGTGGCTTAAGCTCAGAGTATTACGCGCTACGCCGGAAGATCAAGTACGTCCTCCCCTTCTCCCCTCTCCCCTCTCCTCTCTCTTCTCCTTCCTCCGGGACATAGAAGCTGACCATAAGTTCAGATCCAAGACTCGTCCATCTCCTCCTACCTCCCCCCTCTCCTCCCACCACTTCTACTACTATTGAAGCTATCACAATGGTGGTACTCGCCCTCCTCTCCTCGCACAAGTTCGGCACTCGGCACAGAGAAGAATACGACCTCCGAAACGCACGCTGCCATCCTGCCCCCTCGGCCTTTACCAATCTTGCCCTCCTCCTCCATCGTTCCCATCCCTTCTTCCTCTTCCTCTCCGACGACACCTCTGCCTTCCGACAATAGCCCTCCCGATAATGATAATGACGAAGGCGAGAATGGAGAGAAAGAAGAGATAGAGAGAAAAGAATTCAAAGTGGAAAAGGAAGACTACGGCAAATGCCCGCTCTGTCGGAAACAATGGCAGAACCCCGCAGTCTTGCCGAGTGGATGGGTCGTTTGCTGGAGATGTGGATGGGAAGCTGTAGAGGGCGACGACGACGACGACGAAGAAGAAGAAGAAGAAGAAGGCGCTGGCGAGGGTGAAGGGGATGATGGTTTGAAGGAGGAGGAGGAGGAGCAAGAGAAGAGCCGGACAGGGCGGAGAGGGCGGTGTCCTATCACAGGCGTGGCGGTGGGTCCGGGGCAGTTGAGAAGGGTGTTGGTGTAGACACAGAGTAGCGA
Source organism: Cryptococcus floricola (assembly GCA_006352305.1). Classification (NCBI taxonomy): domain Eukaryota; kingdom Fungi; phylum Basidiomycota; class Tremellomycetes; order Tremellales; family Cryptococcaceae; genus Cryptococcus; species Cryptococcus floricola. The sequence continues at coordinate 2,347,329 of CM016931.1, read as the reverse complement.
GAAGCAGAAGGAAACGAGAAGGATGTTCAGGGCGATGTGGATTTTGCGGTGTTGTAAGATGTATGTATCGGTATCTCACTTACAGTCGAATCGTTTTCGGCATCTTTCAGCTTAGAACCTATCGACACATGCCTTCTCACTTCACTTTCTCCACCTATTCTGCTGCTCAATCCAGCTTTTAGTCTATACATGACCATTTGACCGCAGTTTGATTATGGTGATATAGGCACAATGCATAACATGATTCAACTCAAGAGTATGGCGCCACTACAGACCCATCTCGCCCGCCCATCCAGAAGCAAGCACGAGCTCATGGAACGATCTCAAACTCTCTACGATCTCATTCTTCATCAGCGTCTGTGACTCTCTATTGGCCTTCCAATATGTATCCTGCACTGCTTCCTTGATATCGTCATAATAGTCCTCGCTATCTTCACCAATCATGACTCTACCATCCACTTCGTCCATCCACGGCTTCTCTTCACATTCATCGTACTTCCGGTCGATTTCAAATTGTAGATGATTATGTATATTTCCTCTCAATATCTATTTGTTGACGTCCCTCCCTTGTTGCGCTACGTCGTCAAGCATGTGTGGCTCTCTCGAAGGATCGTTGCCAAAAGAAGACGCTCGAACTGGGCGTATGAGGTTAGATTGGCAACAAAGGGAAAGGTCGGGCTGTCGCGCTGACAAAAGAGTCTCTCCAAGATCATCGCGTAGCGATCCGCTCTTGTTCTTTGCTGCACAGCAAGGTTGATCCCATGAGGCACTTGCACGCTGTCTACGGGGATTAAGGGTGAAGGGGATGATGGTTCGAAGGAGAAGGAGGAGCAAGAGAAGGGTCGGAAAGGGCGGAGAGGGTGGTGTCCTATCACAGGCGTGGCTGTGGCACCGGGGCAGATGAGAAGGGTGTTGGTGTAGACGTAGCGAGAAGTAGAAAGAAACGAGAAGATATTCAGGGGCGATGTGGATTTGGCGGTGTTGTAAGATGTATGTATCGGTATCTCACTCACAGTCGAATCGTTTTCGGCATCTTTTCAGCTGAAGAACCTATCGACACATGCCTTCTCACTTCACTTTCTCCACCTATGCTGCTGCTCATTCCAGCTATCAGTCTATACATCATCATTTGACCGCAGCTTGATCATGGTAATATAGGCACAATGACATGACATGATTCAACTCAAGAGTATGGCGCCACTAGAGACCCAAATAGCCCGCCGCCCATTCAGGAGGAGCAAGCATGAGCCTATGGAACGATCTCAAACTCTCTTGAATCTCATTCTCCATCTGCGTCTGTGACTCTATATTGGTCTTCCAATATGTATCCTCCACTGCATCCTTGATATTGTCATAATAGTCCTCGCTGTCTTCACCCTTCATGACATTATCATCCACTTCAGCCATCCACGACTCCTCTTCAAATCCATCATACTCCCGGACAATGTCAAAGTGTATAGTGCCTTCAATACCGTCGATTGAGCCGGAAGTCTTTATGCGCCAACGCGAGTTAAAGTCGAGGCTTTGGAATCGAGTGTCCATATCGCCCGGGCGTTCGATGGGATACCACCCGTCTTCATCCATCGGACCGATCTGTTCTTCTTCGGTGTCTGCGGCTGACATTGGCTGATTAACGTCGACAGTATCATCTTCTATAGAGGGTAAAGGCACATCGGCACCATCGTCAGATTTGAGCGACATGACTGCTGGCGATTGATCGTATTGATCTGGTTGGCGGGGATATGTATACTTTCTTTCAATACCTATTTGACGACGTCTCTCCATTGTTGCGTTGCATCGTCAAGCATCTACGGTTCTCTCTAAGGATCGTTGCCAAAAGAAGACGCTCGAACTGCGCGTTTGAGGTTGGAATGGCGACAAAGGGACAGGCCGGGCTGTCGCTCTTTCTGTTGAGGTATATTACTTAGTCTGCCCGTCCCTTGATCCCGGTATAGCTGACAAAAGTGACTCTCCAAGATCATCGCGTAGCGATCCTCGCTTCTCCTTTGCTGCACAGCAAGGTTGAGCTCATGAGGCACTTGCAAGCTGTCTACGGGGGTCAAGGGTGAAGGGGATGATGGTTTGAGAGAGGAGGAGCAAGAGAAGAGTCGGAAAGGGCGGAGAGGACGGTGTCCTATCACAGGCGTGGCGGTGGGTCCGGGGCAGTTGAGAAGGGTGTTAGTGTAGACGCAGAGTAGCGAGAAGCAAACAGAAGGAAACGAGAAGGATGTTTAGGGGCGATGTGCACAATGACATGACATGATTCAACTCTAGAGTATGGCGCCACTAGATCCCCATATCGCCCGCCCATCCAGAAGCAAGCACGAGCTCATGGAACGATCTCAAACTCTCTACGATCTCATTCTTCATCAGCGTCTGTGACTCTCTATTGGCCTTCCAATATGTATCCTGCACTGCTTCCTTGATATCGTCATAATAGTCCTCGCTATATTCACCATTCATGACTCTGCCATCCACTTCATCCATCCACGGCTGCTCTTCCCATTGATCATACTTCCGGTCAATGTCAAAGAGTAAAGTGCCGTCATTACCGTCGATTGAGCCGGAAATCTTTATGCACCAAAGCGATTCAGAGTCGACGGCTCGAAATCGAGTGTCCATATCGCCCGGGCGTTCGATGGGATACCACCCGTCTTCATCCATCGGACCAATCTGTTCTTCTTCGGTGTCTGCGGCTGGCATCGGCTGATCATCGTCGACAGTATCATTTTCTATAGAGGGTAAAGGCACATCGGCACCATCGTCAGATTTGAGCGACATGACTGCTGGCGACTGATCGTATTGGTCTGGTTGGTGGGAATATGTAGTTTGGGACTAATCATCGGTCAGAACTCACATTATGTATTCTTTCTTTCAATACCTATTTGTCGACGTCCCTCCCTTGTTGCGCTACTTCGTCAAGCATGTATGGTTCTCTCTAAGGATCGTTGCCAAAAGAAGACGCTCGAACTGCGCGTATGAGATTAGAATGGCAACAAAGGGACAGGTCGGGCTGTCGCTCTTTCTGCTGAGGCATATTACATAGTCCGCCCGTCCCTTCGGATCCCAGTATAGCTGACAAAAGAGTCTCTCCAAGATCATCGCGTAGCAATCCACCCTTTTTCTTTGCTGCAGAGCAACGTTGAGCTCATGAGGCCCTTGCAAGCTGTCTACGGGGGTTAAGGGTGGAGGAAATGATGGCTTGAGAGAGGAGGAGGAGCAAGAGAAGAGTCGGAAAGGGCGGAGAAGACGGTGTCCTATCACAGGCGTGGCGGTGGGTCCGGGGCAGTTGAGAAGGGTGTTGGTGTAGACACAGAGTAGCGAGAAGCAGAAGGAAACGAGAAGGATGTTCAGTGGCGATGTGGATTTGGCGGTGTTGTAAGATGTATGTATCGGCATCTCACTTACAGTCGAATCGTTTTCGGCATCTTTCAGCTTAAAACCCATCGACAGATGCCTTCTCACTTCACTTTCTCCATCTATTATGCTACTCAATCCAGCTATCAGTCTATACATGACCATTTGACCGCAGCTTGATCATGGTGATATAGGCACAATGCCATGACATGATTCAACTCAAGAGTATGGCGTCATTAGAGACCCATATCGTCCGCCCAGTCAGAAGCAAGAAAGAGACCACCGAACTTTCCCTCAATCTCTCTCATCTTATTCTTCATCTGCCTCTGTGACTCTCTATTCCCATATGTATCCATATCGGCCTTCCATTCAGGAGAAGCTTCCACTAGCACGGACTTATGGAACAATCTCAAACTCTCTCTAACCTCATTCTCCATCTGCGTCTGTGACTCTCTAGTGGTTATCCAATATGTATCCTCCACTGCATCCTTGATATTGTCATAATAGTACTCGCTGTCTTCACCCTCCCTGACATTATCATCCACTTCAGCCATCCACGACTTCTCTTCAAATCCATCATACTTCCGGTCAATGTCAAAGTGTAAAGTGCCTTCAATATCGTGGGTTGAGCCGGAAATCTGGATGCGCCAATGCGAGTCAAAGTCGACGGTTCGGAATCGAGTTTCCATCCGGCCCGGGCGTTCGATGGTATACCACCCGTCTTGATCCCTCGGACCGATACAGACCGCTTCGGTGTCTGCGGCTGCTTCAGACTCTTTACCATCTGACATTGGCTGAGTATCGTCGACAGTATCATTTTCTCTAGAGGGAAAAGACACATTGGCGCCATCGTCAGATTTGAGCGACATGACTGCTGGCGACTGATCGTATTGATCTGGATGGTGGGGATATGTGGGTTGGGACTGATCATCGGTGAGAACTCACATTATATTTCTTTCAATACCCATTTGTCGACGTCCCTCCCTTGTTGCGCTACATCGTCAAGCATGTACGGTTCTCTCTAAGGATCTTGTCAAAAGAAGACTCATCGTCACGCATCTACGGCTCTCTCTAAGGATCGTTGCCAAAAGAAGATGCTCGGACAGCGCGAATGAGGTTAGAATGGCAACAAAGGGACAGGTCGGGCTGTCGCGCTTTCTGTTGAGCTCTATCACATAGTCTGCCCGTCCCTTGATCCCAGTATAATTGACAAAAGAGACTCTCCAAGATCATCGCGTAGCAATCCGCGCTTCATCTTTGCTGCAGAGCAAGGTTGCGCTCATGAGGCACTTGCAAGCTGTCTACGGGGGTTAAGGGTGAAGGGGATGATGGTTCGAGAGAGGAGGAGGAGCAAGAGAAGAGTCGGAAAGGGCGGAGAAGACGGTGTCCTATCACAGGCGTGGCGGTGGGTCCGGGGCAGTTGAGAAGGGTGTTGGTGTAGACACAGAGTAGCCAGAAGCAGAAGGAAACGAGAAGGATATTCAGGGGCGATGTGGATTTGGCGGTGTTGTAAGATGTATGTATCGGTATCTCACTTACAGTCGAATCGTTTTCGGCATCCTTCTGCTTAGAACCTATCGACACATGCCTTCTCACTTCACTTTCTCCACCTATTATGCTACTCAATCCAGTTACCAGTCTATAAATCATCATTTGACCGCAGCTTGATCATGGTAATATAGGCACAATGACATGACATGATTCAACTCAAGAGTATGGCGCCACTAGAGATCGCCGCCCATTCTTTAATCTTATTCTCCATCTGCGTCTGTGACTCTCTGTTCCCATATGTATCCACATCGGCCTTCCATTCAGGAGAAGCTTCCACGAGCACGGACTTACGGAACAATCTCAAACTCTGTCTAAACTCATTCGCCATCCGTCTCTGTGACTTTCTAGTGGCCTTCCCATATGTATTCTCCACTGCATCCTTGATATTGTCATAATGGTACTCGCTGTCTTCCCACTTCATGACATTATCATCCACTTCAGCCATCCACGACTTCTCTTCAATTCCATCATACTTCCGTTCAATGTCAAAGTGTAAAGTGCCTTCAATATCGTCGGTTGAGCCGGAAATCTGTATGCGCCAATGCGAGTTAAAGTCGACGGTTCGGAATCGAGTTTTCGTCCGGCCCGGGCGTTCGATGGTATACCACCCGTCTTGATCCCTCGGACCGATACAGACCGCTTCGGTGTCTGCGGCTGCTTCAGACTCTTTACCATCTGACATTGGCTGAGTATCGTCGACAGTATCATTTTCTCTAGAGGGAAAAGACACATGGGCGCCATCGTCAGATTTGAGCGACATGACTGTTGGCGACTGATCGTATTGATCTGGTTGGTGGGGATATGTGGGTTGGGACTGATCTTCGGTCAGAACTCACATTATATATACTTTCTTTCAATACCTATTTGTCGACGTCCCTCCCTTATTGCGCTACATCGTCAAGCATGTAAGGTTCTCTCTAAGGATCGTTGTCAAAAGAAGCCTCATCGTCAAACATCTACGGTTCTCTCTAAGGATCGTTGCCAAAAGAAGACGCTCGAACTGCGCGTTTGAGGTTGGAATGGCGACAAAGGGACAGGTCGGGCTGTCGCTCTTTCTGTTGAGGTATATTACATAGTCTGCCCGTCCCTTGATCCCAGTATAGTTGACAAAAGAGACTCTCCAAGATCATCGCGTAGCAATCCGCGCATCTTCTTTGCTGCAGAGCAAGGTCGAGCTCATGAGACACTTGCAAGCGGTCTACGGGGATTAAGGGCGAAGGGGATGATGGTTCGAAGGAGGAGGAGGAGCAAGAGAAGAGTCGGAAAGGGCGGAGAGGGCGGTGTCCTATCACAGGCCGGCCAGTTGAGAAGGGTGTTGGTCTAGACAGAGAGGAGCGAGAAGCAGAAGGAAACGAGAAGGATGTTCAGGGGCGATGTGGTTTTTGCGGTGTTGTAAGATGTATGTATCGGCATCTCACTTACAGTAGAATCGTTTTCGGCATCTTTCAGCTTAGAACCTATCGACACATGCCTTCTCACTTCACTTTCTCCACCTATTCTGCTGCTCAATCCAGCTATTAGTCTATACATGACCATTTGACCGCAGCTTCATCATGGTGATATAGGCACAATGACATGACATGATCCAACTCAAGAGTATGGCGCCACTACAGACCCATCTCGCCCGCCCAGTCAGAATCAAGCAAGAGATCACCGAACTTTCCCTGAATCTCTATCATCTTATTCTTCATCTGCCTCGATGACTCTATATTCCCATATGTATCCATATCGGCCTTCCATTCAGGAGAAGCTTCCACGAGCACGGACTTACGGAACAATCTCAAACTCTCTCTAACCTCATTCTCCATCTGCGTCTGTGACTCTCTAGTGGTCCCCCTATATATATCCTCCACTGCATCCTTGATATTGTCATAATACTCCTCACCCTTCATGACATTATAATCCACATCACCCATCCACGACTTCTCTTCAAATACATCATACTTCCGGTCAATGTCAAAGTGTAAAGTGCCTTCAACACCGTCGATTGAGCCGGAAGTCTTTATACGCCAATGCGAGTTAAAGTCGACGGATCGAAATTGAGTTTTCGTCCGGCCCGGGCGTTCGATGGTATACCACCCGTCTTGATCCCTCGGAATCTGGTCTTCTTCGGTGTTTGCGGCAGCTTCAGACTCTTTACCATCTGACATTGGCTGATTATCGTCGACAGTATCATTTTCTCTAGAGGGAAAAGACACATTGGCGCCATCGTCAGATTTGATCGACATGACTGCTGGCGACTGATCGTATTGATCTGGTTGGTGGGGATATGTGGGTTGGGACTGATCATCGGTCAGAACTCGCATTATATATACTTTCTTTCAATACCTAATTGTCGACGTCCCTCCCTTGTTGCGCTACATCGTCAAGCATGTACGGTTTTCTCTAAGGATCGTTGTCAAAAGAAGACTCATCGTCAAACATCTACGGTTCTCTCTAAGGATCGTTGCCAAAAGAAGACGCTCGAACTGCGCGTTTGAGGTTGGAATGGCGACAAAGGGACAGGTCGGGCTGACTCTTTCTGTTGAGGCATATTACATAGTCTGCCCGTCCCTTGATCCCAGTGCAGCTGACAAAAGAGTCTCTCCAAGATCATCGCGTAGTAATCCGCGCTTCTTCTTTGCTGCACAGCAAGGTTGAGCTCATGAGACACTTGCAAGCTGTCTACGGTCTGATCGACAGAACCTTCAACTTGTCAATAATCGATCAACAAGCGGGAGCAAAATGCCATGTGGCCCGCGCGTGGTCATGACGCAAGCGATAAGATACGAACACGCTAAAACGCATCGCCTTCTTTTGTTGATCTCTTTCTCATTCTCATTCTTGATCTTACCTTTCAACTACATAACACATCACCATGGGTCTCTTCTTCGCCAACGACGCCGTCGACCTCCAGCCCGTCTCGCCTCCTCTCGGCGTCCACCTTAACCACACCGCCCAGAAACCCACCACCCTCGTCCTCAAGGAGAGCGTCTTCTCATGGACCGGTGTACGTCCCTTCATCTATCTCCCGGCGAACTCAAGCTGACCTTGGCTCTAGGACGATTTTAGCGTCAAAGACACTGAGGGCAACACCGTCGTCAAGTGCTCCGGCAAGGCCGTCTCCTTCCGTGACCGAAAGGGTACGTCTCCCACCTCTTCCTCGCCTGTTCTTCAGCTCACAATACCTTCACAGAGATCTCCGACGCCCACGGCAAGTTCATGTTTGCCATCCGCAACAAGCTCATCGCCATCCACAAAACGTTTGTCGGCGAAGACAAGGAGGGAAATGACCTTTTCAAGATCAGCAAGAAATGGGGTGGTACGTCTTTCCCCCCACTCTCCTCTTTCCTTTGCACATACTGATTCAATGGCATAGTCGGTTCTCACATGGTCGCCACCTTCAAGAACGCTTCCAACGGGCAAGACACCACCCTCGTCCTCCGCGGTGACTTTTGGGGCGGTTCGGCCGATATCAAGGTCGACGACGGACCCGTCGTCGCGCAGATTACGAGAAAGGTCTTCAATGCCCGAGAATACTTTGGTGACAAGCAGACTGTGAGTATCCTTTTCTTCAGAAGGGGTCAAGAAGGGAAGCTGATGGGGTCTATAGTACATGGTTACTGTTGCGCCCGGTGTCGACCTCGCGCTCATAGCTGCCGTCTGTATCTGTTTCGACGAGGCGAAGAATGAGAACGAGGACAAGGACTAGATAGGATAAAAGGGATGACAAGTTTGTAAATGTATAATGCAACACACGACCATACACGATACCAGAAACGCAAGGAATGATGAGTCTTCAATACAGTCCACTCTTTCTCTATGTGTCCTCTCGCTATGTTATAAGTGGTTCCAACATCATCAGCCAGGTGTCATACATCAGAGCCGTACTCTCGCTCGGTCCCGAACAAAGAGCTCGGGCTTGTACGTCCAACTATACAACATCCCGTACTCTCTCACGGTCAAACCAAACACTACATCCCCTCCCCCAAAGCACCAGTCACAGAATATGACCTCCCCACCCCCCTCATATCACAACAACGCCAACGACGGAAAGGGAAGACGAAAACGACAGTCCCCCGGTCATCGACTACAACGACCGCGACATTTCGTGGATCGAATGACGTCCCCTACGCCACTCCCCCCGGCATCACTGGGGTGGATGATCCAGGCTCGGGCGGGGCCTGGTATAGTGAGTATGCTTCAGTGTATACTGCAGGTGGGCCTATACGTTCGAGGCTCACTGGTGGTGGCTCGAGGGGGAGGAGGGTGGCGTGGGACGACATTCATCGTACGAGTACTGCTCGCGCACCTTCCCAAACTTCGAACTCTCATGTGTCCAAAGCCCAGTCAGCTAGCTCTCATGGAGAGGATATCCATTCCAACGACCATGACGACAACAACCAAACTGTTCATGCCGACCCCAACCAACATCCCCTCCACACTCAACACTAGATATCATCACTGCATAGTCATACACACACACCAACAAAAACATACAACCAAAATCTTCTCTACCGCCACTCATCTTTCCCAAATCGCCAGCCAACGAAACCCGGCCAGAAAGTGCAGGCCAGTATCATGAACTGCGCAATGACTTGCGCGAGCTTCGGAAGAGCATCGGTGTGGAGACAGAGGCGATGAGAGCGCTTGATTATGAGGTGGGGGAACAATCACTGGAGAGGTAGAGTACGGTACATGACGGGGGATAGTGCATGTCGATGGTGGCGAGGATTCGGGCAACGAGCACGAGCTTCTTCCAGGTCTTGCCGACGTTGAGGACGTGGATACCTGGTGACGTTAGCCAAAAGTCGAAGGAGTGTCTAGAGTTTCGCCTCCGCCTCCCCCGCCCGCCCACCCCAACGTATTGTCGCTTCGCTCCGAGAGTACGCTCCCGTTGGTCGCTGTGCCGCCCACCCACCCCAACATGTACTCGCTCGCTGCGCTCGCTCGGCCCCCGTCCCACCCCCTTCCCAATGAACAAATGGCTCGCTCCGCTCGCCCAATTCTCTGGGACCAAACAAAGCGCCGATGATCCAGCGCGATGGTGGTGACTCAGGCACAGGGGCTGTGTATGGGATTCAGGGAGATGACGAGGAAGGCTGGAAATAGCGCGGGGTAGGGATTTGGATCCGCTGTTCATCCGTTGTTCTGTTACTTTGCCTCTCTGCATACCTGTACCTGTCCACTTGTATCTTTTGCTCATAGAAAGACGGCCCCAAACAGCTGCTGTACTCGCAGCGCTGGACTGCCACAAAACGCGACAGGGGAATAGCCTGATTCCCATGGGATCGGGAAATTGGCCGAGTCTCCGGGTCCCTGCCGATGGTGGCGAGGGCCGCGGATCGGCATTTTGTGGGGTAATGATGGTAGATGCCGATTGCCGGCGGCAGTGGCCAACCAGGTTGAGCGATGGAAGAATTCGAGGCACATTAGCGAGATGACTGACTCGGCTCGCTTGTCCCCCAGCTCGCTCCCCCACACCTCCCGCCCTGCCCCAAGTAGCCCCTGCCCGCCTCCGTAATAGCCCCAAGTGCCCCCCTCAACCACAAACATTTTCATTCCGCATCAACACAACATCTCATCATCCAACAACAATGGTCGCGGCTGTATCTTCAGAAGGCAGTGGTCTCTCCAGCTGGGGCGACTGGTTCAAGAAGGACTATCGCCGTCCTATCGCCATCTGTGCTCTCATCAGTATCTGTCCCATCGCCTATGGTTACGACGGTACTTATTTCACCTCTCTGCTCGAGACCCCCGTCTTCGGTACGTCCCTCAAAAACCATCTCAGAGAGACGCGCTAAAACAGTCGCATAGTCAGGCAATTCGGTCAACTGAACAGCGCCGGTGAATACGAGCTCTCGAGCGGCAACCAATCCCTCTGGGTCTCCATCATCCAAGTCGGCGAGATCGTCGGCTCCCTCGCCGCCGGTCCCATCGGGTAAGTCTTACCCCTCTCCCCCCCCCCCCCCCTCCGCGCTCAACACCTTGTTTTTTTTCTTTTCACAGTGACTACTCTGGCCGTAAAGGCGGTATCGCCAGCGCCATCACCCTCCTCGCCATCGGCGTCGTCCTCCAAATGATCCTCGTCGGCTCTTCCGCCCTCCTCACCGTCGGCCGCCTCATCGCCGGTGCAGGTATCGGCATCATCTCCAACGCCGCCCCCCTGTTCCTCTCCGAAATCCCGCCCATGGAGATCCGTGGTGCCTGTGTGTCCAGTTGGCAGTTGATGTTGGCTGTCGGCCAGGTTATCGGTGCCGCCGTCGGTCTCGGTACGCACACTATGGAATCTACCGCGCAAGTCTTCATCCATCTTTCCTTCCCTCTTCTTTTTACCCACAATCTAACACTGCCCGCAGCTCCTGGCGTATCCCCGTAGCCCTCAACCTCCTCTGGGTCGTCCTCCTCATCGGCGTCCTCTTCATCGTCCCCGAATCCCCCCGCTGGCTGCTCTACCACGGCAAAGAAGCCAAAGCCGAGAAGGCGCTCATGACCATCCACGGCGGGTCGGACTACAAGGATATCCTCGTCTCTGAGCAGATGGCCATCCTCACAAAGAGTCGGGAGGAGGAAGCCGAGGCTTCGAGCAGTGAATCGAAGTGGTCTGACTTGTGGAGTACGTCCTCCTCTCCCTCCTCCTCTCCCTCCTCCTCTCCCCCCTCCTCTCCTTCTCACCCAGTCCTAACCCCCCCCCCCAGAAAACCCCGTCGAACGCCGCAAATTCCTCGCCACCGTCGGCATCCTCGTCTCCCAACAAATCTCCGGCGTCCAATTCATCTTCTCCTACACCACCACCTTCTTCGCCCTCGTCGGTATCCAAGACACCTTCATCATCACCATCATCGTCGACTGTATCGAAGTCTTGGGCGTTATTGCGAGTTTCTTTGTGGTGGAGCGGTATGGGCGGCGACCTTTGTTGATCTACACGTACGTCCCCTCCTCCTTCTCACTATTTTGAGGAAAAAGGAAAAAGCTGATGAGGGGGGCAAGTGGGATCTTCATGTTCATCACCCTCATCATCGTCGGCTGTATGGGCGCCGTAGCAGGCCAGGGCGACAAGTTTGAACCCTACCTCGCCGCCCACCCCGCCCTCGGAAAAGCCGTCGCCGCCATGATCTGTCTCTACGGTACGTCCCCCCCCCCCTGTGCATACATATATATCTACAAGAAAAAGAACTCACTTGTCACCCCAGTCTTCGCATTCAACCTCTCCTGGGGCCCCCTCGCCTGGGTCGTAGCCGCCGAAATGTCCACCGGCCGCAACCGCCAAAAACACCTCTCCATCGGCACCGCCCTCTTCTGGTTCTCCGCCTGGGTCGTCACCTTTACCCTCCCCTACCTCTTCCAGCCCGCCGACGCAGGCCTCGGCCCGATGATTGGGTTTATATATGCGGTGGGCGGGTTTTTGAGCGTGGCGTTTGTTTTCTTTTATATTCCGGAGACGAAGGGGAGGACTTTGGAGGAGATCAAGTAAGCCCCCTTTCCCTTCCCCTTCCCCCTTCCCCTTCCCCTTCCCCCTTTCCCCTTCCCTCTCCTTCCCCCTTCCCCTCAAAACCCCTCAAAAAGCCAAAAGCTAACCGTGCAACGCAACAGCTTCATGATGGAAGCCCGTATCCCCACCCGTCAATGGAAATCCTTCGACCTCGCCACCGTCGTCGCCAAAGACGAAAAGAAGGGTCTCCGCGGCCAAGTCGAGCACGTCGAGACTGCCCCCGGCGCCGGCGGTAAACCCAAACCCGTGGGGGACGAGATTGAAGCTGTTGGTGGAGGGGGGGAGAGGCCGGGGAATAAGAGGTTTAAGAGTATGTGGAGGAATGATAGTGCTTAGAGCCGCGTAGAGCCGCGTAGAGCGCGTAGAGTGGTTAGAGTGTGAGGGGGTGGGGGAGAGGGAAGGGAGAGGGAAGGAATGGTGTTTTTTCATGTCGACACGGTTTATTGTTGATTTTATTTATTGATTCTTCTATTATTTTGTTTTTTGTGTATAGAATCTTGTCTTGTGAGAGGGTTTGCGCAAAATGTATCTCGCTTTCTTGAACCTTTTGTACGCATTTGACCAACCAACCTCCAAGGAATCGCCCCAAGGTGCAACTTTCGAGAACTGCAAGCCACAAAGCCATCGTCCACCCCTCTCCTCTCGTCGAATCGCCAATCATTCAACATACCCAATCCGACTTTGCCGTTCATCAAAATACACAAGTACAACATCATCTCTCCATCCTCCATCCTCCATCCTCCATCCTCCATCCTCCATCCTCCATCCTCCATCCTCCATCCTCATACTCGTACCCGTACTCGTACTCGTACTCGTACTAATTAATAATCTAGACGACCAACCACCTCTCCCAAAACCCTTCCGTCCCATTATGCCCCGGCTCCACATCCCTCAACCCCAACAGTTTCGTACACAACGAAAAGATCTCGAGGTTCTTGAAACCTGTTTGTTCATCCAAGTGAAAACAAGTCAGCTCTTGTATTTCCTCGCCCCGTCGCTCGTCGCTCGTTGAGAAGATAGCCCTCGAGAGAGAGAGACAGAGGGGAAGAGAGGAAAAGAGAAGAGAAGAAGAAGAAAGAACGTACTCTGCAAAACCGGCACCCCCTCTTCCCCACCCCCACTCCCACCCCCACCCCCACCGTCCACAAGCCCCACCCCCGATTCCCTCAACGCCCTCCCCAGAGGACCGCGCGTGAAGAAGATGGCTTGCATATCCGGAAAGATATTATCTGCATGCTCCCACATCAGCTTTTCCGACATCCGACAGAGTAAAAGAAAAAGAATGAGAAGGAGAAGGAGAAGGAGAAAGAGAGAGAGAAGGAGGGAGGAGGGAGGAGGGAGGAGGGGAGGGGGACTTGCCATAACCATGATTACCATACGGTTTGTAATCCCTTTTATGTATCACCTCGAATTCATGCTACCACCCACCCAAGTCAGCCCACCAGCCCACATCCCCTTCCCCCTTCCCCTTCCCCTTCCCCTTCCCAATCCTAAAAAAGGACTCACATGATCCGTGACCCCCCACCCCAAAGTCGGTACAACCCAAACCCCCGCAATCCTCCCCGACTTTTCAAAATGCCATCTCTCCGGCATACTCTCACGCGTGTACACGCCAAAGGTCCCGTTCGACCGCGCGGCGGCGGTTTGGAGGGTGGTGATGTGGGCTTGTAGGGTGGAGGGGGGGAGGGAGGGGTGGAAGCGGATGCCTACTGAGGGCCAGCCTTTTTGGGGTGTTAGCTGAAAGCTGAAGAAGAGGAAGAAGAAGAAGGGAGAGAAGGGAAGAGAAGGAGCGTACCGTCTTTGTGTTCTATATCCTTCATCCCTTCGCCCAAGATATCATCCAAGAAAATAAGCCTATCATTACTCGTCCTCGTCATGCCTTCCCCAACCCATCAGCCCTCCAAACCCTAACCAACCATGCTCCCAACCCCAACCCCCCAAAAAAAGAACTCACCATGATCAGAAACGATAACAACATCCACCACCCCCCCCAAATTCCTCCCCTCCAGCCCCCCCACCAACTCCCCAACCATCCCATCCAACAGCCCCAGCGCCTCGCCCACTTCCCCCGAATCCGGCCCATGCGCGTGGCCCGCTTGGTCGATCTCGGGGAAATAGGAGGCGATGAATTCTGGGCGGTGGGGGAGGGGGAGGTCGAGCCATTGGAGGATTTGATCGACTTTGGGAGAGGGGGCGAGGTTCTGTTTTTCGTTGGGGATTAGTGAGGGATTAGGGGGGGGGGAAAGGGGAGGTTGAGGGACTTGCGCGGTATGGTACAAAGTAGCTAGGTGACACGCCTTCAGACGTCACAGGCGGTCCCGGCCTATCAACCCCCATCAGCACCCCCTCTCCCTCTCCCTCTCCCACAAAGCAAAAAGAAGACGAAAGAAAAGACTCACCACATACTTACAGCCGCCTTCCTCCCCATCTTCTCCACAACACTCCAAACCGGCTCCCCCTTCCACCACTCCCCATCCCAACTCTTACTCTCATCCGTATACACAAACTGCCCCCCCTCCCCCCCCCGAAAATCCGGATCCCAAAAATCATTCGCCACAATCCCGTGTTCCTCCGGGTAGAGCCCCGTCATGAGCGCCCAGTGATTCGGGAACGTGAGCGAGGGAAAGACGGGCTGCATGCTCTCTGCTCGCAGCCCCGCCGGGTGGGCTGCGAGCGCGTGGAGGTTGGGCAGCAAGGCGGCGTGGGAGGAGAAGTAGGAGGGGCGGAAGCCGTCGAGGGAGATGAGCAGTGTGGTGGGGTGGTATGCGTGGGTACCGTTGGAGAGGGTGGGATAACGAGGGCTGGAGGAGATGCTGTGGCTGAAGATGAGGTTGAGGATGATGAGGGTGGGCAGCAGGCAGAGTAGATAAAATAGGGGTTTTGGTAGCTACGATACAGTCAGCGAGAACACTATTCAGAGTGAAGGGGCCTACTGAAAAGCCTCGTATTGTGATTCTGCCATTCCGTCGATGTGGCCCTAACGAGTGCTCCAAGACCCAAGTCTGCCTCTCCTCTCTCTCATCAATCTCAGACCGCAGCAGGCCATCTTGCTCTTCGGCGTCACTTTCCTCTCCTTCAGAATGCCGAACAGCCATCACAAGCTCCTCGCCGTCGTCGCTTGATGAAGACGAACGAGTATCGAGCGTTTCGGCCGGCGGTGGCGGTGCTCTCAGCTTGCTTTTGGGAGACATGGCGACGTTTTCAAGGTGGGGGTAGATGGCCAGCCCTGCTTTGTGATTATATGCGTTACGGATGCATAGCAGGAATCAGTCTCGACTTGTTGCGCGGTCGGATGAAAGAGGACAACCGCGCATTAGCGGGATCAAATATTGTTAATACCTCATTACAACTCCATGGGTGGAGGCCGAACGCGTTCCATCTTCTCTTTCATTTCTATCTCCTCTTACATCTCTCCATATCCCACCATGTCCCTCTCCCCCCGCTCCCTCCTCCTCCTCACCCTCCTCGCCCTCGCCCTCCCCATCGCCTACGCCTCCTCCGGCGACCGCAACCCCACCTTCCAGCACTGTCTCCGCGGCTGCTCCCTCACCTACTGCGACCCCTCCCAGCCCAAGATCCCCTTCTACCTCAGGCTATTCGGCTGGACATGCGCCGAGAACTGCGCGTACGAGTGCTCCCATAGCTTCACCGACCATATCCGCCCGGGAAGCAGATACCACCAATGCAAGTTCTCAACGCGTCGAACGCGTCCGAGATACTGACGTGAGCCTGTAGTCTACGGCAAATGGGCGTTCTACAGACTGGGGCCGTTCCAAGAGCCAGTGTCGATATTGATGTCTATCGGAAACCTCTACGTCAACTTGCAAGGTGTATCCGAGGTTCGCAGGCGTATACGACCAGAGAACAAGTTGCGACCATGGCTTCTCGCAGCTGGGTATGTCCAGGTGAACACCTGGGTATGGAGTGCCGTCTTCCACGCACGAGGTCCGTCTCTTCCCCTCTCCTCCTCCCCATCTAACACTCTTCTAGACACCCCCACAACTGAGCGCCTCGACTACTTTTCCGCCACCCTCACCATCTCCTTCACCCTCCTCTACGCCCTCCTCCGCATATTCCACCTCCAAACACCCCTCCTCACCACCCGCTTCCTCCTCCCCACCTGCGCCACCATCGCCTTCCTCGTCCTCGCCCACTTCACCTACCTCCTCTCCTTCCCCCTTGGCTCCTTCCCATACGGCTACCACACTCTCTTCAACCTCGTCCTGGCCCTGGTGCACAACACAATCTGGGTCCTCTGGTCATTCTCCTTCAAATTCCCATACCCCTCCTTCTCCTTCTCCAACCACACCCTCTCCTGGCCACGGTCTTACCCCCCACACGACGCCTACCCCTCCCCCTCCCCCTCCCAAGCAGGCACCCCCGCCCTCCTCGTCGCCCTCACCACCCTCGCAATGTCCCTCGAACTCTCCGACTTCTCCCCCCTCTTCCGCCTCATCGACGCGCACTCTCTCTGGCATTTCGCCACCATCCCCCTAGCCATGGGCTGGTGGTCGTTCCTCGTGCAGGACGCTATCGAGCTCGAAGGCGCGCTCATGGGGCAGAGCGGCATGGGCGTGGGGGAGAAGCAGGAGGAGAGGGAGAAGAGGCTGAGGGAGGGGGAGGTGCCGAGGACGCCGACGTTTAGGGAGTTGGCTAGTGGGAGTGCGAGGTTGGCGAGCCCGAGTCCTAGTCCTGGGGCGAGGGTGAGGGCGAGTCCGAAGGCGGAGAGGAATGAGTGAGGCAAGGGATTTGAGCGGGCTCGGTGTACAAGTATAGTATAGAAGGGTAGTGCGGTAGTGTACAAGGTCGTAGCATCAAAAAACAGATACAGAGCCCAACAGCTCCCTCCATCATCCAAAACGATCAAATGTATCATCACTCTCAAACCTCACTTGTGCTTGACGCCACAGTACTCGTAATGCTCCAAGGCTCCAAAACTCCAAGCATGCGATGGACGGGATGGGATGGGATGAAAGAATATCATAAGGAGAAAACCCCAGACCCATGTTCCTGTTCCTACCACATACGAAAGTTTGTAAATAATAATAATAAAGAGTAGGAAACGAAAAATGAGGAAAAATTCGACATGGAAAAGCGTGTCAAGAGGATGCCAGGATTGATTAATGGATATGGAAAGAAGGGGGGTTTTTTTCTTTTGTTTTACGGGATACGGGACCTCCACATGCAAGAACACCATGTCTCCCCAAACTCGACTCCCAACTTTCGACCTTTCGTACAGGCCCTCCATCTATGCTTTCGCCAGACATGAAAACACCAACCACTCTCCTTCTCCGTCTTTCACCGACATGACACACCCTTCCCTCAAACTCCCCAACACAACACTCCTCATCACTCCAAAACTCCACACTACTGCCGATCATCCACTTCTGTGACTACCACCGTCCCCCGCTTGTTCTGCACCACAACCTACTTCTGCTTTCAGTAATCAGCTTTATTACCTAAAGATGAAGGGAGGAGGGAGAGCGTACCTTGGACTTGGCAGAACCGACAACTTCAGCAGCGACGGCAGTAGCCTTCTCCTTGGCCTGCTTGGCTTTGGCGGCACTACATTTTTATTCCATCTCATCAGCCTTCCTATTCTTCTTTCCTCGGGCCATTGGGCCATTGATGGGGGGGGGGGGACGTACGCCTTCTTGTAGGTGGCCTTGTAGAAACTGGGTATCATCAGTATACGTCCAAATCACAGTGCAGGGAAAGGGAAGGGCGAGGAAAAGGAAGGGCAGGCAAAGAGGAGGAGGGAGGACTCACGCAATGAACAAGAACAAGTAAGAGCTCAAAAGCCCACACCCAAAGAGCGCAGCACCCTCGGATCCGGCACAATCACCAACAGTAGGCAGCGTAGTCTTGGACGCCATGTGGGAGTAGGCTACAAATCCCAGCGTTAGCACCATTTTCTCATGCACAACCGGGGGTGGGGGAGGATGGGGGGAGGGGGAGGAGGAGTAAGAGGCGCGGAATGAGCAAAAAGGTGCTCGGACCGCCAAAGCCAGAGCGCGCGCGGTAAATGTCGTCGTCCTCCACGGGCGAGGCATGAGATCGGGAACGGGGGGAGGGGGAGGGGGAGACGGGGGCAGGTAATGATAGACAAAAAAGAAATAAAAAGTACTTGAAGGCGATATGGGGAAATAGAGGTTGGGGTATTGGTTGTGCGTGTAACGATGAGAGAAGAGGTACGTGCTTGCGAAGAATACGATGAACAGGTCGATGACGAATTGACTGATCTGGAGGGTGGTGAGGTACTTCTTCCACTGTTACCAAGAGTGTGAGCGGAGGCCATGAGTGGAGTTACAGGGAGGAGAGAACAAACCCAGATCTTGGCACCGCCAGCGGTAGCGTAGTAGTAGTAGTCTGCGACAAAAAGTCAGACGCGTCAGCAGATGGGAAGAGAAAAGACGTACACATGATAACATGGACGAGCAAGTTGAGAGTGATGACAACCCATTGGACAGAAGTCTCGCCTTCGAGCTGAGTGTAGCAAAGGATAGCGGTAGCAGCGTGGTGGAAGACGTGGAGGAACGCTACCTCAAGTATCAGCACCCCTTCACTAGCAGATCGCAATCACAAAAACTCACCGAGAGGCTTCTTCTTGAGGACAAGGAAGATGGTGTCGATGAGCTCGACATACTTGAAGTAGTAGTTGACCATGTAGAAGGAGACCAATCGCTGAAAAAAAGCGTTGCCGCAAAGTCAGTACCGCGTATTGCAATATGCGGGAACATGTCCCGCCAGCAAAAAAGTCGGCACTTACAGGGGTGAAAGCCTGGCAGTTGCAGATAGCAAAGAAGAAGCCATGCCTGAGGTACATGGGGACACTACAGGCCCATGTCAGCACTCCTGTCGCGTCTTATACCCTAAGCGAGACACCCCAAGGGCGACGTACATCTCTTCAAGCATCAAAGCCAAAAGAAGACCAGAACCAAGGGTGAGGTAGACGTTGTGGATCTGGAAGGGGATTTGGAGCTTGAAGGCGGGTCGGTTCCTGCAGCAGAAAAGTGTCAGCATCATGGTTTCACGACAGACGCGTCGATGTTGATGGGGGCGGCTCCGGCTTTTCTGGCCAGGGTAAAAAAAACCTACTTCATGATCTCCCTACCACCAAAGATGAGGAGGAGGTAGGTGCCGATGGCGGCGACGACGGCCTTCTGGGTGCTGAGGGGGGACTCTCCGGGGACCCAAGTGGTGAGCCAGTGGGGCGGGTTGGGGAGGTTGAGGGCGGCCCAGGAGGTGGTGAGGGCGGTGTAGAGGGGGCCGGGGCCGGGGGTCCAAGCGTCGAAGGGGAACATGGTGGGGGCCGTGCAAAAGAATGTAAGAGGCGGGGGCAGCGGGAGAAGAGGGAGCGGACGAAGAAGAGAAAAGAAAAAAAAACAGAGATGAAAAGGGCGGAGGCTGCCTGGCTGGCTGGCGTGGTCCGTGCGCGTGGCTTTTTCCTAATCGCCCAGAATTTGTTTCTAATAGCGGCATGCCCCGCCAATAGGGCCAATAGGAGAGTTTGTAATGAACGCGTTGTCGGGGATTTGGTCAAAGCCCGTGTTTTAATTTGTGGTGTTGTTTGCGATCAGGTCCTCGGCACCACTTCATCCGCAGGCCCTGGATCACTCCATGCGATGGCAGAGAAATCGTGCAGGCATGGTGAAAGATACAGACAGCTGGGATACAATAGTGCAAAGCAAGGTTCGACGCAAACGATACATGGACAGCTGTATACAAGTACGAAACCAGCGCTCAAACATCCTCGCATCACGACAAAGACCTAAACCAAAACAAGTCAGCATTCAACTCGTCAAAACAGTCATCAACATCATTGCGAGAGAATCTGGTATCAGATTGTCCGTTTAGAGCATCGGCCTCAACCTTTGGCGTCAACGTCCGCAGACAATGACAAAGGAGGAGACCCTGGTACAAGAGGTGCCATAGGGGTAATAAACCACTCTTCATTTAAACCAAGAAGGGGGAGGAAGCATGGATAGAGTACTCACAAGAATGAAGGAGAAGCCTTTGACAGGTTCGATGCTTTGAGGAAGAGATGCAAGATACAAAACTTGGGGCTGGCTTGGATTTTGTACAGTTTCGACGGGACCAAAAAGTGGGAGCAGGTGGAGGTGGAGGCAGATCGCTATTCTTCTTCTCTTTCAATTGTTTTGAATCTCTCGTAAACAATCGCTCAATCACCATGCTCTCCCGCCACCTCCTCCGCCTCCCGCCTCCCCCCTCATCTTCATCACGATACCTCCACTCTTCCTCATCCCTCTTCAGCGGCGGCGCACGCTCTGTGCAGAACGCTCCCAGAAACGACAGACCATGGGACAGGAGAGGCTCGCAGAAGGAATCTCGGCAATACGAGAAGAGCTCCAGCAAATACTTTTCAGAAGCTCTAAACAAGAGGAACCTGAAAGGCGTCCAGCCAGCCACTTCCTCCCGCCGTCTTTCCAATTTCGACACCCAAGATCTGGAGGCCCGACCTCGAGAGAACTGGCGCAAGCACGATGTGGGACACCCTTCCCACAAATTCCGACTCGAATCCCCCGTCATGCCTCCCAGCTCCACGCCCCAGTCTTATAACCGCGACGACGATATCCCCGAAACATACATCGGCGAGCTGCCAGCGTACCCCACCCCTCCAAGACTATCCACCGCCGAACAAGCTGCTCCCACGCCTTTCCGCGAGTTTGCTCTCGAGGAGGGCCTGATTCAAAGCCTCGAAGAGCTCTACGGTCCTGAAGGCAAGACATCCCCCATCGAAACCATCAGTTTCAAACACTTCACCCAGCCTTCTTCCCTCTCCTCCGCCCCGCCCGGCTCGCAGCGAGTCATCCTCGGCGCCGAAACCGGTAGCGGCAAAACCATGTCCTACCTCATCCCTCTCTTCCACCACCTCAAATCAACCGACACCGGTCCTTCCAACGATCCGTCCCTGGACGAAGCGCTCTTCCCCCGCGCGCTCGTGCTTTCACCAACCCACGAGCTCACGCGCCAGTCAACGCAGTTCGCAAAGCTGCTATCGCACCACACGAAACTCTCCGTCTCTGGTCTCTCGTCCACTTCTTCCGGCCGGCTCGATCGTCGAGGTGTTGTGGATGTATTGCTGGGTACGCTGGGGAGTGTGAGGCGGGGCTTTGGGATGAGGCAGCGGACGAAGGAGCAGAAGGACAGGGAAGATTTTATTCTCGGGAAGGCTATTCGGCCGGACGATGAGATTCGGGAAGGGTTGGTGAAAGGTGAAAAGGTGGAGTGGGTAGTAATCGACGAGGCAGACGTATTGCTCGGTAAGTCACTCTTTCAACATTACGTTCAACGCTGACTTTTTCCAAGGCGGCGACTTTTACAAAGACACCATCGCCGTCCTCGAACATATCCCCCACGCCAACCTCATCCTCTGCACCGCCACCCTCCCTCCCTTCCTCCTCAACCTCCTCTCCACCCACCCCTTCTTCAACCCCGCCCCCGCCCCCGCCCCCTTCGTCCACCTCCTCTCCCCAGGGCTGCACAAGCTCCCCGAAAAGCTGCTCGCCCGCTTCGTCCGTCCCTCCCAAACCGGCAACAAACACGGCGACGTCGCGCACCAAGTCCGGCTCACCCTCGCCGAAGACGCCAAAGCTGCCAAAGCCGCGGGTATCCAGTTGAAGGCTGGGGAAGAGAGCAAGATTGTGGTGTTTTGTAATACGGACAAGATGGTGGAGCAGGTGAGCTCGGTGTTGGGGACGAAGAAGATTGATTGTTTGGCGTGGACGGGCGCTGGGGGGGAGAGGTTGAGGGGGAAGAATGGGTCGTTGGATGATTTCTTGTTGAGACCTTCGTTGCCTGGCCGTCCTTCTTCCACCCAGTCTTTGGCACCTGCCTCCGACGCCTCCGACTCGCAATCCGGCCTCGAGGACCCATCCTCCCCTACTTTGTCTCTCGAGGACGAACCTCTCAATGACCCTCCGTCTCTCCCCACCCCCGAACACGACGACCCCCTCCCCTCCTCCCGCCCTTGCACAAACCTCGTCAAACCCCAGCCCAAACGCCGCGTGCTCGTCACCACCTCCCTCCTCTCCCGTGGGCTCGACTTTCACCCCTCCGTCTCTTCCGTCTTTCTCGTCCAACCCCCTCGCGACGTGCTCGATTTCGTCCACCGCGCCGGCCGTGCCGGCCGTGCTGGTCGTCCAGGAAGGGTGGTCGTCTTTGGGATTACCGGCGACCACATCCTCGACAAGACGCGCCGGGGCCCGTCAAAGAGCGTAGCCCAGCGCAATGCGAGAGAAAACAAGTCCAAAGGCGGGGTGTTGAGTACAAAGATCAAAGATCTGTTGAGGGAGAGCGAGACGATGAGTGCGCTGGGAAAGACGAGCGATAGGGAACGTCGGGCGCCGGATGCAGGATCGTCATATCGGGGAGAGCGGGGCGAGAGGTATAATGGGTCCGAGGCGCGGAGGTCTTTCGGGGGAAGGGATGGGGAGAGAAGATCGGGTGGGTTTGGGAAGAGGGAAGAGGGGAGAGGATCAGGTGGATTTGGATTTGGGGACAAGCGTGGTAGTGGAGGTTCTCGTGGCTCTGGCGAGAGGGGGAGCAGTAGAGGGTCCGGCAGCTTTGGCCGGAGAGATGACAGCAGAGGCTCAGGCGGTGGGAAGAAGGAGTTTGGAAAGAGGTATTAGACACATTGTACTCAAAATGAAACACCACCACTTGCATCATTCCTTATCATCTTTGCTGCTCAAAACAGGGCCCTCATCCCCATATATCAGATCCTTCTCGAACCATTTCAACCCTCGTATCGTATCCCAAGCCTCACCCCTTTCCTCCTCTTGGCCCGTACACATGTCCCAACTCTCAGCTTCTTTCGGATAACTACCCACCATCTCAAACCCTCCCTCATCTTCCACCAACGCATGGCTCACGCCTGCAGGTACAATCATCACATCACCTCTCCTCACTCTCACTTCCACCCTCCCCTGATTAGCCTTCTCCGGCGGACCTCCAAAGCACAACCTCGCTCCGCCGTTCGTGACCACCAGCACCTCATGCGTCGTCGAATGATAATGATGTTGTCTGTACATTGTATACCTCCACCTTGGCTCTACCACGCCTACTTTTCGCAGATGCTTTTCGACAGATGTGGCGGTAGCAGAAGCGGGGGAGAAGGCGGAGTGGTAGATGATAAGCGGATGGCCGAGGAGGGAGGTGTTTGGGAAGGATGCAAAGGCGGGGATTTGGTGGGATGAGGTGCGGAGTGAGGGTAATTGGGTTATGGCAGATGAGAACATGGCGGTACTGCTCTGGAAAGCTTTGGGGTTTTAGTAGACAAAGACGAGATTTCCAGATGAGGGGGACGACAGTGACATCACAGCCATATTTGGTTCCGCCCCGACGGGCTGGAGCTGACGCAGATGCAATGGAGGGCTGGCGTGAGCACGAAGGGTTTCTCTCTAGCTGACTCTATACTACCTCAAGATGTGGGCACTACACGAGCTCGCCGAGAACGCCAAAAGCCGTCGCATCACTCCGCCAGAGGGTCCTTCATCCTCAGCGTCAGTACCAGCGAAACGTCCGCGATCGCCCAATCTCGATAAGCAGCCCACCTCCCCCTTGGCCGAGGATGGACGGAAGAAGCACAAGCATACTACCCGGGAGAACGAGGATGAAGGTACAAATCACCAGAGCAAACCGTCAGATAGGTATGCGTCGGACGATGATCAGGGAGTGCCGCCTTGGGGATTCTCGCCCGAGATAGTAGACAGATTTCCAGCTTTGACGAAACGCAACTTTTGGTGTATACAAAGACACTCTGCTACAGGTAGGTCTATCCTTGCTCGCTCGATTCACCATGGTTCATACAGTGGGGCTGACATATTGTAGCTCTACATTACGATCTTCGATTACAGCTCGACGGCAAGACGGTATCGTGGGCCGTGCCAAAAGGGCTTCTAGGTCAGTCTCGTTCTATACTGCAGCGTGTGGAGTATGATCAGTGCTGACCATTACTTAGGTATGTCGAAGAGCGGCGAGTCCAGAAGAATGGCAGTGGAGACGACATTACATTCCATCGAGTACACAATCCACGAAGGTGCGTTGTTCGCGTACATTTTCTATTTGCATGAAGCTTATGTATGGTCACATACCATCCTAGCGTCTAGCGATAGAAGTAGGAGCCATGTTCTGTCTTTGATGGCGCCCTACTGACAAGCAATCATAGCATTTGGTCAAGGCCGGCGAGGGGGCACTCGTAAGCATCGGACTCTTTTACAGTTTGCACCACATATACTGACCAGTCAATAGAGCTCTGGGATATTGGAGAGTACACTATCGACTATCTTCCGTCTACCTCGGATGATGGGTACGAAACAGAAAAGGAAAGAGAAGCTGAAATATGGGGCGTGGAAGAAGCGCGATCGCGCAAGAAGGACAACCTCATTCGGCAGCCGTTTGTATTCCTTGTGCCGTCTTGTTGGAATATACGGAAGCTGATTAGATCGTTTACAGAGATGGTAGAGATCAAGAAGATCTCTTTCGGCAAGCGTTATATCGCCCAATCACCCAAGGCAAATCTCGAAGCATCCACTTTTCGTTGGAGAACGGTCGAAAGGTACGTCGACTAACTACGTCGCATGATTGATGGCTCGTTCTGATGGGTTGCTTCTTGTCTCAGATGGTGAATAACTGTGCGCATTGGGTATCTAAACTCCTCATATCTGTCTCACTGACACACATGACAGCTTATATACTCGTCCTCAGCAGCAACACCTACGGCAAGACTGTGATCTCCAGCGACGGCAAAGAGAAAAAGACGTGGTTCATCAGTCTTCCGCGTGGGGTGAACGAGTATCCATGGGATCGGGGCGGTCAGGACGGTGATTTCTATGGGCGGAGTGTAAAAAGTGAGTGATCTATGCGCTCATATGGGCGAGAGGGCGAGGGGAAGAAAGCTGATGATTGTTTGATAGGTGGTATGACGTTTGAGCAAGTATGCGAGGGGCGTGCCGACACCTAGAGCTGTTGACCGTACTAGCAAGATGTGACGGAGATGCATTAACACTATGTCAACTACAGCAACTGCTTCACGCCTTGCTTCCCCACACACCTCCTCCTCTCCCCATTGATGGTCCGCCCATAGATCCAAACTGCTGTGGCCCGGCCCTGCTTCCAGTAAAGCCCTGCGTCTGCGACTGAGGCTGGAACTGAGAAGGACCAGATCGAGAACCACCGAAAGAGCTGAATGGCGTTTGGGGTCTCGTTTGCGCTGGTGGTGATTGAGCAGCAGGGCGACGACCGAAGAGCGATCCGAAGCGGGATGTATGAGGTTTTTCAGATGCTTCATCCGTATAATGACGACCCGCCCCTCCTTGGGTGTAGGATGGCGTTGAGCTAGCAAAGTCATTGAACGACGACTGAGATTGTTGAGTGGTTCGAGGACGACTAAAACCGCCGAAAGACGACGTCGAAGAAGGCTGGGCGTACCTGCCTGGTGGCTCATCTTGTTGTGCGGTGTATGTCGGTTGCCGAGGTGCCTCATACGCACCACCATCATATCCCCCATTCTCCGACGGCCCAGACTCTTCACCCTCAGACGCCTCCCTAGCAAACTTTGAAGCCAACTCATGCACCAAAGTCTTCACAACGCTCGGATTCTTCCGAGCCGTATCTTGCATCTGAGGGTTGCTTTGCATCATTTGATCGATGAGGGTAGCAGCACGGCCAATGTAGGTCCAAGCTTTCGAGTGCGTCTGCTGTGGCTTGCTTTGGGGAGGCGGGTTTCCGGAAGAAGAACTAGGTTGGAAGCCGCTGTTATACTGTGACTGTTGAGACTGGCTCCCAAATGACGGCTGTGATCCGAAAGACGGTTTCGACCCGAAAGACGGTCTCGACGACTCTTCAGGCTGTGCGAACCTGCCACCCGGGAAGGCGGAGTTGAAGTTTTGCTGTGCCGCTTGAGGCCTCGGGAAAGGAGGATCGAAGTCTTGCTGAGAACCTTGAGGCCTCGTCGGCTGTGTCCCACCAAACTGACTATCCGGGAAACCAAAAGAAGACTTTTGAGAAGGCCCAGGGGTCGTCTCTTGCCGACGCGAGCCCGTCTGACTCTCAATCTGACTCACCAAATTCCTCAATATCTCGGGATTTCGAGAAGCAGCAGCTTGGAGCTGAGGGTTGGTTCGTAAAATATCTTGCAGAACGCTGATAGTCTCTTGAGAGACGTTGCCTGGTGAAGGCGCGCTACGGCCCGGGGGGGGCGTTTCGGGAGAAGGCGGTCGGAAGCGGTTGAACGGGGACTGCTGCTGCGTCTGTGGCTGTGCGAACGACACCCCAGGCCGTCTGAAAGAATCTTGAGGATGACTACCAAACGAAGTCTGTCCCTGCCCGAATCTACTTGCCCCATTGTTGCTAGGATAAGACTGACCAGACGGCTGACGTTGCGGTGCAAACCGACCCCCCATCCCCGGGGAAAACCAAGCCTCATACTCATCCCCTCCAGTACTCTCGTCATCCCCCTGCTGCCCCTCCAACGTCTTTGCAACTTCGTCATACAGCCGCTTCATCATCTCCGGGTCCATCTGCGCTCTGCGGTGTAGTAGAGGATTTTGGGTGAACAAGGTGGATAGGTGAGAAGCGACGATGGAAGGGTGGACGGATGCTGGAGATGTGCCCGTGCGGGATGACATGTATTGATCAAACGGCGACTCTTCTCTCTGACCTATAAATCTATTAGTTATCTGGAGTTTGACAAAAGACGAGACATACCAGACCGGTCACTCCTAAAAGCAGCCTTCTTCTCCTTCTTCCAAATCTCCTCCGCCTCCTCAAACTCCAAATCCCCTCTCTCCGTATCAACCAGATAATCTCCATACACCCTCCCCCTCTGCGCCGCCTTATACCGCTCGACGTGGCTCTTATGCAGCCCTTCAAACGTCGCCGTTCGCCCCTTATCCATCTCACTCCTCAAGCCATTCATACTCCCCATGACATCTGCGAGTCCTTGTTTCATACCCTGCACCGCAGGGTTCTTGGGGTCGTATGTCGACATGCTTCTCAGCGTATCGTTCAACGCTGAAGCGGCGTCGCCCCACGCTTCATCCTGCCTCTGATACGTCTCTTTCACCGAAGACAGATTCCGCCCGATGTTGGCCGTCCATTGTTCGATCTCATCATCCACATCTCCAATATGCGACTCGAGCCACTGCTCCCACATGCCTCTCATCGTCTCGGGTTCATCCCACATCTTCATAGGTCTTTCAAACCCAATCTTCTGCTCCCACACCGACCCCCCTTGCCCTGTCCCTTGCCCTGTCCCTTGCCCGGCACCCTGCCCGGGCACGCGGGGTACATTAACAACCCTCACATTACTCGCCTGGCCCCCATTCGTACTCGGCAGCGTCACCCCCACGCTCGAACCGTACACCCCGCTCAGAGCGGGGTTGGAGTAGTTTTCAGGGCGGGAGGAGAGGTTTTTGAGGTGCGAGTAGGCGCGGTAGAGGTCGCTTGGTTCGGGCTCTGGTGGGGGCAGGGAAGGTTCTCTTGGAGGCGGGGTGGGTTGGGTTGGGATCGAGCGTGTTTGGGGCGCTGTGGGAGGGTTCGACCTCGGACTTTGGAGGTTTGCTGACGAACCGTTCAATGTCGCAGTGCTCAAAGGCTTCGAAGAAGGCATTGAAGAAGCAGTCGAACTCCCAACCGGCTCTTCATACGGTATATTCGTATTATAAACCGTATTCCTCAAATCAAGGTCATCCAGCCCATGCTTCGTGCTCATCGGTCCCCGGCCTTTCGGTTTCCAGCCCGGCTGCTGCGCCCAGGAAGGCGGGATGGGCCTCGAATATCTCGGAGCTGTGTCGACAGAGTCGCCGGGGCGGATATATTGCGGGGGAGGGGTTTGGGAGGAGGAGGAGGGTGTTGTGGGGCGGAGGGAGGGGCGGGGGGCTTGCATGGCCGGTGCCGGCTCCGGGTTTTGGGTAAGTGGGGGAAGGGTATTGGGTGGGTTGTGCCGGACGGGTGAGGTGAGGGGGTGAGTGAGAAGAGGGTAGTGGATAGGGTAGATGAAGATGAGTCGGTCGGGTTTCATAGAGCGCCGTTCATGCTGATGTCAACTCAAAGGATATGGTGCATATCTTTACCTGGGGTTGAAAGGACGCGATCTGTAGGGGCCTCGAATGGAGTGCCCATTGCGGATGGTTGGGGGCGGCTTGAGAAATTCACAAAGCGACGGATAAGTCGTAGAACCCAGAAGAGAAAGCTGCATTGACGAGGCGTTGACCAAGGGATGTCAGCAACGTGCATGCCAGCTATAGCGGTGGAGCAAATAGAGATGTCGGATGGCAGGACTGTATCGGACGCGAAGGTCTAGCATCCAGATCATATTCGCTATTCTTACCGAGGCGATCGGCCGTGTCGCGAGCCAACCAGATGTAAGCCGCCCCGAAGGCCGTCGTGCAAGAGGCGCCAAAGTAGGCTGTATACGTCGACAGCGAGATCCCCCTGCCCGTCCATCCGTCTCCGGCAGCCGCAAGATGGATCGCTTGCCATGGTTGAAGAGCTTGAGAGCGAGAGAAGCCGACCGAGGGTTGCGGAGCAGGAAGAAGTCGGCATTCGTGCGGGGTGGCCTATAGGCACGCTGTGAAGTGCGGGGTAGTGCGGCAGCGGCAGAAGGCGCGCGGTCAGGGATGGGATTAGCTGGGGAAAATGCCGAGTCGCCCTTGATATCCACGCGCCATTTGCATCTCCATCTCTCTTCCTCCTCTCTTCTTCAAAACAAAATACACACACACACAACAATGTCCGTCGTCACCAAGGTCCACGCCCGCCAGGTATGTCCATCCGCCCCCCCTACTCCTCGTCCTCCATCTCCACCCACGCTCTCCCCTCCGAGCTTCCACTGACTTCCATTGTCTCTCTAGATCTTCGACTCTCGAGATAAGTCTATTCAACTGTCCAGGTCCCTTCAATATACCCCTCCTAGCGACATCTCTCGCGAAAAGGGGTATAGGGAAGCCCTGGACCCTCCCACGAACGTGTTCCCACGCTAACATCAACCCTGCCTTTCGCTTTGACTCTTGTCCTCTCCCCGTCCATCCAACGCTCGCTATACCCCTGGATTGACGACAACACGTAACCCTACCGTCGAGGTCGACATCACCACCGCCAAGGGTCTCTTCCGTGCTGAGGTCCCCTCCGGTGCCTCCACCGGTGCCCACGAGGCCCACGAGTTGAGGGACGGTGGTAAGGACTACGTCGGCAAGGGTGAGTACAGCTCTCGTATCCACCATTCCTCGCTGACACTGCTTTTAGGTGTCACCAAGGCCGTCAAGAACGTCAACGAGATCATCGCCCCCGCTCTTATCGAGTCCAAGCTCCCCGTCACCTCCCAGAAGGAGATTGATGACCTCCTCATCAAGCTCGACGGTACCCCCAACAAGGCCAAGCTCGGTGCCAACGCCATCCTCGGTGTCTCCATGGCCGTCTCTGAGGCCGGTGCCGCTGACAAGGTGCGTTTTCTTACTTTTGTCTTGGCGCGATTAGAGCTAATGTGTTGTCAGGCCGTCCCTCTCTACGAGTACCTCGCCGAGCTCGCCGGTGTCAAGCCCCCTTACGTCCTCCCCGTCCCCGCTTTCAACGTCATCAACGGTGGTTCCCACGCCGGTAACGCTCTCGCCTTCCAGGAGTTCATGCTCCTCCCCACCGGCGCTTCTTCCTTCTCTGAGGCCTTGAAGATGGGTTCCGAGACTTACCACACCTTGAAGAAGGTCATCACCAAGAAGTACGGTATTGACGCCGCCAACGTCGGTGACGAGGGTGGTTTCGCCCCCAACGTCTCTGGTGCCGAGGAGTCTCTTGACCTCCTTACCGAGGCCATCAAGCAGGCCGGTTACACTGGCAAGGTCCAGATCGGTCTCGACGTTGCCTCTTCCGAGTTCTTCAAGGACGGCAAGTACGACCTCGACTTCAAGGTGCGCCCTTTATATTCTGTTTTGAGCTCGACTGACGTATCTGCAGAACCCCAACTCTGACGCCTCCAAGTACCTTACCGGTGAAGAGCTCGCCAACCTCTACCACTCTTACGTCGAAAAGTACGACATCTGCTCCATCGAGGACCCCTTCCACGAGGACGACTTTGACGCCTGGGCCGCCTACAACAAGACCGCCACCATCCAAATCGTCGGCGACGACCTCTTGGTCACCAACCCCCAGCGAATCAAGACCGCCATCGAGAAGAAGGCCTGCAACGCCCTCCTCCTCAAGATCAACCAGATCGGCACCATCTCCGAGTCTATCCAGGCTGTCCAGCTCTCGCAGTCTAACGGCTGGGGTGTCATGACCTCTCACCGATCCGGTGAGACCGAGTCTACCTACATTGCCGACCTTGCTGTCGCGCTTAGGACTGGTGAGATCAAGACTGGTGCTCCCTGCCGATCCGAGCGTGTTGCCAGTACGTCCCTTTTCTTTTCACTATAATTGACTTGCTGACAGACTGCTGCAGAGTACAACCAGCTTCTCCGAATTGAGGAGCGTCTCGAGGGCAACTCTATCTTTGCCGGTGCCAAGGGTCTCTCCAGGGGTACCACTGCTCCCGAGCTCCACTCTGCCTAAGTATTTGGTAGTGCAGATGTCGAAGGAGAGATACGTTGGTAGTAGTTGGCGGGAAAAGGGGAGAGAAAAATTGAAAGTCCTAAGCTGCTAGATAATTGGCTTTTACCATGCATACTGCAGAGTTTACAAAACATCCAGCTTGTCGAGATTGCACGTCACTGTACGAGTATATAGGGTACACCTAGACCAATGAGGCGGAATCAATTTCCGGGCTTTTACGCGTTTGTCGATCAAGTCGCGTCGATTTCTCATGTTGCAATTCCAATCTCAACGCGTCTTCTCTTTCCCTTCTGTCTTTGGAAACACGGAGAGATACAAGAATGGCTACGGCAGAACAACAGAAACAGGCGACGCGGAAATTGACTTATTGGCTAGAGAGCGAAAGGCGCATCGTAAGTCCTGCACGATCGACGGATTCGTCGGAAGGACATATACTTGTACTGACCTTTACGTGTTTGTAGGTCAGTTATAGGGTGCTATCCCGAGAACTCGGGCTACACGTCAACGTCTCCAAAGAGTGCGTATCTCGTCTGCTCCACCGCTCGTGAAAGACTGACCTTAAAAACGTGACCTAGTATCCTCCTAAAACACCTCCACTCAAACCCCTCCCTCTCTTCCACATACCTCCTCTCCGGCCCCCTTCTCTCTTCCTCCTCTCTAACCCAAACGCAGCTCTCCCCCTCCTACGGCAGAGGCGGCGGGGGAGAGGGTGGGAAAGGGTTCAGAGATCTGGGGGAAGGGATGGTTAGGATCGTGGATATGGATGAGAGGAGTGATGCTGGGAGTGATGCCGATGCCGATGCTGATGCCGATGCCGATGCGGGGGGGGAGGGGGGGAAGGTGAGTAACGGGGAGAATGGGCGTCTGGGGGATGATGAAGACACCCGTATGGGCGGCGTGGGGAACGATAGGGGTGCTGAGTCCGGAGACGGCGGTCTGGGCGGGGGGGAGGTGATCGGAGGAGATGGTGATGGGGTGAGGAGGGAGAGGGTGGATAGGTGGGGTGTTGTTTTTGCGGCGGATGATATGCTGGAAGGTACGTTCGTTTGCTTGAGCTGCAGGAAGGAATGGGGATGTGTTGACTGACGGGGATGATATAGAGAAGAAGAGGTTGTTCAACTCGGGCGACGTTAGTGTGCATGTTTACTCGCTATCCCCTGCTCCCATATCCGTAAGCCCATCCCCCTCCTCCAATGATCATGAGATGATGAGGACAAGCTGACGTTTGTACACAAGGACCCATCTCAGTTCATAATCCCCAACACCTCTATCCGCTCCCACCCCGAGACGCAATACAACACCGAGGTGTATGGGACTCTTACGGGCGATGCTTTCAAGCCTGCTGCTCAGCCAGTCGCGGCGGGAGTGAAGAAGGAGGCTGTGCAGGGGGGGAAGAAGGAGAGTTCGGCAGCGGCGGTGTTTGGCGCAAAGAAGCCTGATGCGAAGGGGATCAAGAAGGAGGTCGGGCAGAGTTCGCCTGAAGTGAGTCATTCCCGTCACGTTCAAGCGTCTGTATCTCGACAGTGCTGACGAAAGATAAAGAAGAAACCTACTACCAAAGCTGCTCCTCGACCATCCAACTCTAAAAGAAAAGTTGTCACCTCCGATACAGAAGACGACGAGCCCGTGCCTTCCAAACCCGCTCCCAAACCCTCCACCTCCTCCACCTCCGCTGCTCCAACAACAACCAAGCCAAAGGCCAAGACGGCTGAAGAAGAAGATCTTGCAGCGCTCGAAGCTATGGCCGGCATGGACGATTCCGACGACGAATTCAGCGTTACCAGCTTTGCCAAGGATGCGAGTAAGGGGAGAGGGAAGGACGGGGAGAAGGTTGGAAGAATTCCGGGGAAGAGGAGTTTGAGTGGGAGGAAGGTGAGGAGGGTGAAGAAGACGAAGAGGGAGACGGATGCCAAGGGGTATATGGGTGAGTTGTCTTTCTGTGTGATTCTCGGGTATCCCCGGGGCAAGTCGTATGAACAGGAGCTGATCAATCGAACAGTATCCAAAGACTACTACACCGACGAGTCATACTCTGGCGAATCTGAGCCCGAACACAAACCCGACACCAAACCCGCTCCAAAACCCGCTCCAGCCAAGCCCAAACCGCCCATCAAGGCGCAAGGATCGTCGAGCAGTACTGGCAGTGGGAGCGGGGCAAAGAAGGGCGGGCCTGGGGCTGGAGGAAAGCCGGCTGGGCAGAGTACGTTGATGGGCTTCTTCAAGAAGAAGTGAATGCGCTGGGGTGGTACATGTACTCGCTAGTATGAGCTCTGCATATGTCTGAGCCATTAACAAACATCCGAATCCGAGAACAAGTATCGTACAGTCTGACCGAGAAGCGCGGACAAGCGGAACCAAACAAGACCGACGGGAAGTATGTAACCGGTAACGTTTACGTCGACGCTAACAAGGACGGTGCCGATTTGAGGCTGCATGCAACGTCTCCCAATTCACAACTATAATGTACACCTACACATAGCGATGCTCATAACAAACCCCCTCCACTCCCTCCAAATCACCGCCCTCCAACTCCCCGCCTTCCTCTCCATCCCCAACACCTCCCTCCACCATTTCCCCCTCCTCATCTACCACTCGGCCTTCCCGCCCCAGACATGCACAGTCGACGACGTGACGCTGCAGCTCGAATCTGTCGGCGTCGTGGAACCTGCTTGGGTGTACTCTTTTCCGGACGACGATGGGGGCAGGTTCCATTCGGGCACGCATGAGGTGCTGGTGATCATCTCGGGCAGGGGGCGCATGTCCTTCGGCGGGCCTGAATACGCCCCGGATGAGAAAAGAAGAAAAAACCTGGCGAGGACAGAGCTGGTAGTCGCCCAGGGGGATGTGGTGGTAGTACCAGCGGGCGTCGCGCATGGGCTAGAAGAAGATCTGGACGGGGATTTCGAAGTCGTCGGGGCATACCCGCTAGGCTTGGGTAACTGGGATTCCCTCACACTCGACTATGAAAACTTTGGAGAGGAAGGCCAAGAAGAAAAAAGCAAGCCGGATGGTGGCAAACGCAAGTTGAGGACGAGAGAAGAGGTGGAAGAGACGGTTCGGGCAGTGGAATGGTTTGAGCGGGATCCGATATATGGCGATGTTGGGCCGGTGGTGGATGTGAAGAAGAAGATGGAGGATCAGATAGTTCTGGGAAAAGATGAATAAGGCTTGGGCTGAAGTGTGGTGAGTCTTTTCGCTGTCAAGTGGATCAGAGAAGCTAATCTGTCAGGCGACATTCGGCTACCCGCACGCATAACCCTGTATCGTTAGATGTGTCTAGACGACTGTATCAATAGTCAGAGAGAGGTGGTATAGTCGAGGGCGTCTGGCTGAGACTGGAGCTACCAACGCGGCACTCAAACACCATCGCCTTTATAGACATGTATCCCAGTAGAGCACAAGGTCGACACGACTTTGAACGTGATATGGTGCATAACGAGTCCGTGGGCCGTGGTATAATTCGTGGACATTATATACAAAAGCCAGTCATCCATCCAAATGATAGCCCTTCTTCGTTCAACTACGGATGCCAATCAGCAGCCCGCCGATTGCGACTCTAACGGATCAAGGATCCGACTCACGATAGAGATACACGCTACTCATTTCTAACCTCTCTTCGCATAAAGTCCTTCATCGGCCCAGACGCTCTATTCTCCAGCAAACAACCGAACAATCAAATAAATCGTAGACCCCAAGAACCGGAAGACTACCCCCCAAAACATCAGCCAGTCGCCCCTTTTTGTAATCTCGAAACTCGACTCACAAGCCAGCCCCGCGACGGTATACAACAGCACACCCATATACGTCGTCGCCAACGAGCTCGTCCCACTACTGCTCTGCAAGATACCAGCAGTGAGAGCACCGTTACTCATCGTCCATGCCAACAAGACCTATCACAACTAATCAGCCTCCTCCCATCTCCCGACGCCGACGCCGACGGTTGAAAAGGAAAGAGGGCAAGCAAAACTCACATTCGTCCTAAAGTTCTTGTAATAATCCTCCTGCTTCTGATCCTCACTAACGTTCGTAACCTCCTTTGGCGCTTTCGTGCTCAACACCCCCAACTCGGCCGCATACACCGCATTGATATCTTTCTGCTCGACGGGAATGTCGACGTCGACTTCGTCCTTGTTGTCGGAGGAGGACTTGACAGCTCCTAGGTCGTCCGAGACCTTGTCGGAACCTTTGGTACCCCAAGACTAATGAATGCTCCGTCAGTGGACCGAACGGTGGAAGGGAAGTGAAGGAGAGAGGAGAGCGGGAGAGAGGGAAGAGGACGTACGACATCGTGGACATTGCAGAACGCATACACGCTACACCCATATCAGCGCCGACCTCATCTCGTATCCATACGAAACAACACTTACTTGAGCACATTGACATAACTCGGCGCCAAAAGAAGATATTGCAAGAAAGACGTGACTTATTCCCCACATATCAGCGCCCTACTTTCCCTTCCCAGCATCCACCCTCACGGCTACGGAGAGGGGGAGAGAAAAACTCACGCATATGCCAAGGTTCAAGAGCCAACAATGAACTGATGATATACAGCCCATACGTCGCTAGCAGCGAAATGACGATATTCCGGAAAATCTTGTCGCCAAAGATCGTGCTCGCAGTGATATCTCCCTCCGCTTCGATAGATTGGATTCCTCTCACCGCCAGGTAGACTGCACCCCATCCATCATCAGCTTTTGACGATCTTGATGATCTAAAGACAAAAGACAAGAGAGATGTGGGTGGGGGACTTACTAGCAGCAAAGAGCATATACACCGTGATCAAAGCAAACCCAATCATACTCAACGTATACCCAATCCTCGACCCCGCCGGTCTATTGCCGAGCGAAAGCAAGAAACACCACAAGACGAGGCCGACGTAGATGTAGTGGAGGGGCGTGTTGACGTATTTCCAGGCGGAACCGAGGTCGTTGAGAGATTGGGTGAGGACGAACTGCAAATGCAAGCAGAAGTAAGCTTTTTGGCGGAGCAAAGGAAAAGGAAAGGAAAGGGAAGAGGGACTTGCGAAGGCGATGTAAAAGTTGCCGAGAGCGAACCAAGCAAAGATCATATTCAGCGTTTCTGCCCCCCCCCACCCAAGTCAGCCTCCCACCTCATCCGACAAGAGAAAAAAAAAACTCACGATAAACAAGTTCCACATGCAAAAACAGCTTTCTCGTAACCGTATGCGAGCTCCTATACAAATACCCAAAATGAAAGATCGAATGTATCGCCGCAAAAAAACTCCCATTCAGCCACCGCCGTCTCTGCGACACCAGCTCGGGCACCGTGTCGGGCACGTCGGTGATGGCGTACGCAGACTTTACATAGTGCAGCTTCCACTTGCATTCGCGTTTCGAGACGAGTTCCCAGCAGAGGATACGGTCTTCGGCGAGGTACATGTTGGCGGCGCTGTTGCATTGCACAAAAGTCAGTCGGGGCAAGAGAGGAGAGAGGGGAGAGGGGGGGGGGGGGGGACGTACAAGATACCGGCACCAGAACCGTGCATAGTCTCTCCAATGAAATACTGCTTCAACGGCCCATTCCCTTGCTCGTCATTCTGCAGTGCAATATACTAATCCCCACACCCCGTCAGCTCTTATCCAACAACCCGAGACAGAGAGACGTACGCGATAAGCAGAAAAAGCACCCGGCAAAACCGTGATATATCCGAAAATCGATTCCAGCGGTTTATCGAGGATGTTACTCATCTTGTATTCGAAATTCTGCGCTGCGACCCTAACCCCCATCATCAGTCCTTTTTCCCTTCCTCCCCTTCTCCCCTTCCTCCCCTTCTCCCCTTCTCCCCTTCTTTCCCCTTTTCAACAACACCAAAACCGGGTAACTCACAAAGGATTCAACAAATTCCTCCAAAACATCCCCTTCAACGCCACAATCTCCCCACAAGCGCCCCCCACACTCGAATTGATATCAAACGCTTTCCACAGATGGTAGATCGAGTCGGGGCCGGGCTGGGTGCCGACGTCGAGGAGGACGCAGACGTTGGGGCGGAGGCAGTCGCCGAATGCGCTAATTGGTGTTTGTTAGCTGATGAAAAGGGGGGGGGAGGGAGGAGGAGGAGGAGGGAGGAGGAGGGACTAGGACGTACTTGAAGAACCATCGATGCGAATTAATCTTTTTCTGATTCTTCTCCTACCACCCTGTCAGCCTCAGCCTTCCGGACTCTAGCCTCTAGCCTCTAGCCTCTCGCTCCGTGCAGTGCACTGAAAGAGTGAGAGGGAGAGGAGAGGAGAGAAAAAAGACAAACCTTCATACAGAAAAGCATCTGAATCGGAACCGTCCCCGCCCCTCCCGGACCGATCTTTCCACTAGAGTTGATCGATACTGCTCACCCCACCCGTCAGCCATCAACTCTCTCCCCTTCTTCATCCCCATCTC
This sequence comes from Cryptococcus floricola, assembly GCA_006352305.1. Classification (NCBI taxonomy): domain Eukaryota; kingdom Fungi; phylum Basidiomycota; class Tremellomycetes; order Tremellales; family Cryptococcaceae; genus Cryptococcus; species Cryptococcus floricola. The sequence goes on along the minus strand of CM016931.1, from coordinate 2,309,987 downwards.
CCCATCTCCCCTTCTTCATCTCCCCATCTTCATCTTCATCTTGCAATCGCCAATCGCCAATCGCCAATCGCCAAGAGGGGGAAGAAGGAGAAGGAGAAAGAACTCACATTGCGTAGTATACTCATAAAGATGCGCCGTGACAGGTTTCCCATTCACCATATTCTTCCCCACGCCTTCTTGGTACACCCCGAGCGCTGCGAGGACGGATCGTGTGCGGGGATGGATCTTGAGTCGGCCGTCTGCGACTATACAGACTACCACCTAGTTTTTGCAAAAAGTCAACAACCCACAACCCCTCATACACGAGACACGCGAGACAGAGACACGAGACACGGAAAGAGTTGAGAGAGTTGAGAGAGAGAGAGATGGAGGACGTACCTTCTTCCACCCATTCTCACCCCACGTCTTACTCTTACTCCTAGTACACAAATGCGCGATATTCTGCATCACCCCCCTCATCGTCCTGCAAAACAACACGTCGTCTTCATTATACATCGTAATCACCACAAACAGCTCCGTCTGGCGGGGCGGGTCGTAGAGCCGTTGTCGGAGCGTATACTTGTCCGCCTGTACTTCTGTCAGCGGATCTGTGTTTGGGGGGGGGGGTGGAAAGGTTGAGATGAGAGGGGGCGACTTGCGACAAACTCGTTGGGATCGCCAGTGACGGCAGTGTATCGCATCTTGGTGAACTCGTTGCCTTGGCGAATGGGACATTGGTCCAGGAGCATAGACGGCACGTCGACGTCCAGTACCAGATGCCCTCGGAACAGCCTACCAACACGCTACGTCAGCAAAACCATCCCCTCTCCCCCTCCTCCGACCCCGACCATCTTTAACTTGAACTTACTGAACCCTCTTCTGCGTCCTGTTACGCCTGACAATCCTCGACGGTATCGGCCCATAATGCACATTCCCATAATCATCCTCCTCCTCATGCCCCAGCCCGTCGCCCGCATGGAACCCCGCCTGCCCCTCCGCCCCGCCCGGCGTAGCATACATCGGCACGCCCATATCCCCCGCCCCATTATCGCTCAGCTGATACCGCACCCCCGTCCCCGTCCCAGGACGCATCGACATGGCACTCTGCGACGCCGGTATCCCAAACCCGAACCTCGGATCCGGCGCAGCATGCGCCAACAGCGGATGCGAGTCGTTCATATCGTCTTCTGGTTCTGGCGCGTTACCATAAGACTGCGGGGGGTAAGAGTTGTGAGGATAGTCGGCTGGGAGGAGGCCGACGTTGACGTTGGAGTGGCTTGAATGGTGCGGCATCAAAGGAGGGGGCGAGGTGAGACGGTCGTCTATGCCGGAAGGATACGGATAAGCTGGAGCTTGCACGTGTTGGGCTGTCGGGGTCGTGTGCTGCGGAGGAGGGAGATAGGAGGGGTGAGTGGGAGATGAGAGGGCGGGGATGGGGGCGTGGGAGGCGGCAGGCGAGGCGCCGTACGGGAGGGGCTGGGCGGTGGGGACGGAGTAGCGGGGGGCGTGGTGGGGGCTGAGCGGGTCGGGGTAGGAGGCGTGGTGATGGCTGCCTTGAGGCTCGGCCCACGGCTGCTGCCCGTTGTGGTTGTAGAGGGGCGCTGATGGCGGGCGTTGTGGGGAGGGGTTGCCGAACGGGTCGCCGTATGGGGGTTGCTGCCCCTGGGGGTACCCGTTGTATACCTGCCCCGGGTTCATCGTGTCTGTGGCGAACGCTGTCCATTCCCATCTCTTCTTATTGTCTTCGCGACAGCCTGCACCGCACAGACATTTCACAGATCTCACTTACGTAACAGTTGCTTTTGCCGCTTTGGGACAAATCAGCATCGCCGCGGCCATCTCGCGACAGTCCATCCGGGCCGCGTGTGAGTGTAGTGTGAGATAGAGGCGGTGTATCTGCACAGCTTTCCGAGCTCACCTTGACGCTTCAATACGATAAGCATACGCTTACATGGTTCAATTACCACACTGTCATGCTATGCTGATACCTCCGACCACCAACAATCCACTAGATTCCGCAGTCCTTCGCGTTCGGCTAAGTGTCAAATACGCATCGACCACTCGGCACAAGCAAAAGGAATGATGCATGATCTCAATTCGTGATCGCACTCTCCGTCAGATTGCACAAGATCTCCCCATCATCCAACGTCCCCAACGTCCCATACTCTCCATAACTGTGGTGATCAGGCCTGCTCTGGGGGCACAGGAAGTAATCACCACGTGTAATCCGAGGGTTGAGCCCAAGTACGTGAAGAGGAAGACACAGATGTGATTCAGTTGGTTGGGGTCTTGGATGAAGGAGTAGAGGTTAAGGAAGACAAGGAGGGGAGAGAAGAGAGTCAAAGAGTTTGTTTAGGTCTCTGTCTCCACACCCAGCCTTTCTTATATACATGAATGAATGACGAGACGATAGACGGAGCGACTACGACTACGTGATACGACTACGACACGAGGCGAATAAGGGTACGAGTCGACCAGCGAAGCGTGAAGCGTACGAAGAGGCGAAGGACAATAAGAAAGGAGAGACGGGTGGAAGACGGTCAGGGTGACGAACAGGGGCGTGTCGACGTACGTCGGACAGCCTTACTAGAAGAGGGGACGAGGACGAGAACGAGTAATCTAACGAAGACGGAGACGGAGACGAAGACGGAGGCGAGTACAGCTAAAAATAGACCATGGGGCGTGCAGGCGCCTACGTACGTAGCACGCTACACCCCCCCCCCCCCCCGCCAGAAGGAAGGGCTGGGGCTCCCCCAGCCCGTTTAGAAACGGCGCCTTGGAGCCAGAGAGAGAGCGACTGGGGCGTGTGCGCACCAAGAGAGTGGCTCGAGGAGATAGAGTGAGGTCGGTAGGAGGAGGGCGATGAACTTTAGCTGGACTTCGATACGTGCTGAGTGTCCAGGTTGGATGACGGTTTTTTCCAGAGTCCGGGCTTGGGGCGCCGGAAGTGTAAAAGAAGGGGCAAGAGGGCGGGCAGAGGCGCTGACAGACAAAGGAATATGACCTTTGTGATGAGCAAAAGCTCAAAGTGGGGTTGGAAATATCAACCGTGGTGCCGAGGGGCGTAGAGTTGGTCGTTGCCGAGAAGGATATTGGCATTGAGCTTGTGAACGATGCTGAAAGACATCGAAAGGCAGATAGATGTCTTGACCATCAGACGCGGTAAACCGTAAAAGTGACGTCGATTACGATGAAAGAGGTACTGTCGGCTTGGCCGAGACCAGTAAGCTCGATGGCAGGGCGTGGCGTGGCCGAGCTCTGACATTGGGGAGTGTATTCCTTGGCGTAGTGGGCGTCGATGACAGATAGCCCGGCACCTGTATCAATACAGATCCGGCGATGACGAGCCGTCGTCGAGTCGGTGTTCAGGCGACCGTACGCGTAAAGAGGGGTCATGGCAGGAGCCAGAGAAGGAGCAGGTGGCGCGGCGAGCGGCGCAGTGTTGCTGGGGGCGACAGATCCGATGACGCTAGGCTGGGGTTCGAAACGAACTGTGGGCCTTGGTGCAGTCAGAGCGGCTGCGTTTACCGAGCGATTGACTGTAGAAGGAGGAAGGGTGGGAGCTGCGCGAGCTACCATCGTGTACAGTTGAGTACGGGGCTTGCTGTAACGTGACGGTTGCCGTTCTGATTGGGCGTAGCGTTTGCTGAGCCAGTCGGAGGACGGTAAGACGACGAGGTGGTATTCACGTAGGTCTTCGGAGTGTCGCGGCGCTGGTTGTTGTCCGAGCGACCGGAAGAAGAGGGAAAAGGTGCCCGATTATTGGTGCTCGAGGCGCGAGGCGCAGAGGAGTGGGTCTCGTTGGCAAGAGGAGGTAGGTTGGGGCAGTCTTTGCGCCAGTGGTATCCACCGCACGTGCAGGGGTTTCGAGGGACGGACGGGGTAGAGGAGTCGTTCTGGCGATTGAAAGAAGGAGGGTCCGAGTGAGAAGAGCGAGACGTTGACTGTGGAAGTCGGTCGCGCAAAGATTCTTCTTGAGAGAGTACAGGCGCCAGATATCCGCTGTCAACGTACGAGAAGATGTTGGTCGAGTTTTTGCGGATGGCTTTGAAGACTTCTGTACTACAAACGAAAGAGTCAGTCAGTCAGTGGACTGGGACTCGTCGGGGTAAGGATGGATGGAGGGAAGGAAGGAAGGGAGGGAGGGTTTACTAACTATTCTTGGACCAGGGCCATGTTTGTTCCGGGTTTCCAACTCGACTTGCCATCCTAGTCCAACACCCTTCATCATCATCGATATGCATCGACCACTTGGCACAAGCAAAAGCATGATGCATGATCTCAATTCGTGATCTCACTCGCCGTCAAGTTGTACAAGATCTCCCCATCATCCAACGTCCCATACTCTCCATAACGCCCTTCTCGCGCAATCATCAACCCCACCTCTGTATTCCAACCAGCCCCATCCTCCCCCTCCGATAAACTAGCTCTTGAATCAAGATCAAGACTATCCACATCAGACCGTTGCCTGTCAGAGTACGGGAATGATATCGCCGATTCCGCTATAGAACGTTCAGCTTCAGGTTCAGGTTCGATTGAAGGGAGGGCGGTATCGTCGTCGATGTTGAGTGAACCTGGGCGAAGCTGGATGGGAGAGGATGAGAGGGATGGGGTGCGGATGTGATGCCGGGGACGACGGGCGTTCCGGTGCCGCGGGGTGGGGGCGATGATGGAAGGAGACGACAAAGTTGGGCTTGGTGTACTCTCGACTTGTGACAATGTCTCTGTCGCACTCGTCACTGATGAGGTGCTTCGCTCGGAAGCGGAAGAGCGACGAGCTCCCAAGAGATCGATCTCGGCTTCACCTCTCCTACTTTCCGCTTCCGCTTCATCCCTCCTCATCTCTCCTCTCCTCCTCTCCTTCTCCCCCGCCCTCCTCAACAGATCCGCCCTCGTATCCCTCACCCCCCAAAGCATCCCCACAAGCCGCGCAATCTCACCCTCACCATCCCCCGTCTCCGTCTCTGGCAGCTCTTGTATAAGCTTCCTTGTACCTTTCAGGATAGGGTCGTTGAACACTGATGATGATGATGATGGGCTCCGGCTTGGGCGGGTGGAGGAGGGGGCAGATGATCGAGGGGATCCTCGGGAGCGGGTCACTCGGACCATCGGGAGGTCTTCGTATCCTTTGCTCATCGTCGAGACCTTTCGATCTGGAGCATCATGCTTGACAGCAGCTTTCCGAGCATCCCTCTCCCTCTCCCTCTCTCGTATCATCTCCTTCTCCTTCACCAACACCCTCTCCTTCTCCTTCTCCTTCTCCTTCTCCTCCTTCTCCTTCTCCAACCTCTTCTTCTTCTCCTCCTTCTCTCCCTTCTTCTTCTTCCTCTTCTTCTCCTGCTTTTCATACCTCCTCACTTCCCTATGCACCTGCTCGCGCATAGGCACAGGCGCCAGATATCTGGGGTCGACATAGGAGAAGATGTTGGTCGAGTTTTTACGGATGGCTTTGAAGAATTCTGTACTACAAACGAAAGAGTCAGTCAGTGGACTGGGAATTCGTTGGGTTAAGGAGGATGGAGGATGGAGGGAAGGGAAGGGAAGGAAGGGTTTACTAACTATTCTTGGACGAGGGCCATGTTTGTTCCGGATTTCCAACTCGGTTTGCCATCCTTATCCAACACTCTTCATCATCATCATATCGTCAGCCACCATACAAACACCCCACCAAAAAGCAACGAGATTCTCAACTCACGTATTCGTCCCCTGAAAGCACATCACAAGCTTCATCATAGCCCTCATCCCAATCTTGAACCGCCGCTCATGTTCCATGTCCAATACCCATTTGTGTTCGAGCAGCTTTTCGTGTTGGCGCGCGCGTTCCTTTTTGGATAGTTTTGGCTCGGTGATAGCTGTTGATGCTGGGCGAGGAGGGATGGGTGGTGGTTGGGTCGTTTTGGTTTTGTTTTCGGTTTCGGTTTTGGTTTTGTTTTTGGTTTTGGCTGTAGTAGTAGTAGATGTTGAAGCTGTCTCTTGATAAGGCGGGGGCGGGGAGGTAGGCAGATCTGGGAGAGGAGGAACGGGCGTAAGCGTACGGTGCGGGGTGGAAGGCCGTGTAAAAGGCTGAGGCGCTATCACAAACGGTCGTTTCGAAGGTGTAAGCCGGCCATATTCAGCGTCCGGCGGGCTTGGTACTACAAAACTCCGATACCGAACCAACCACGCTAATAATCTCTCAATCAGCTCTCCCCTCCTTTTTCCCTCAAGCGCAAAGAGACGTACCTCTCCTCCTCGGATCAAGCACAACAACCCTCAACTCCGGCGCCGCCCTTCCCCACACCCTCCACCTCCTCACCCTCCCGCCCGGCCGCTCATCAATCTCCGCCGCGGGCGGGGGCAGCTTGCTCCACGCCAGACTTGGGGGTTTGGGGTCGGTGTGGAGGCGCTGGGGTTTGAAGAATGGGGTAAAGTATTTGCCTGAGAGGGCTTCGATTTTGGAGGGAGGGAGGGGGAGGGGGGAGGGAGGGGGTTTGGATGGCATTTGGGAAGGTGGGAAGGTTGGCGGGGGGTTGTGGTGGTGGCGGGCCGCAGGCGGCGGGTAGTGGACGATGTGGGGGACGGGTTATGATGAGGGACTTGGAGGAGTGGTGAGGGGTGAGGGGGTGAGTGGGTGGTGTGATTCAATGATGCGAACTGCTCCGTTTGCCGCCGTATTATCAGCCTGTGCCGTGTACGTCAGATAGCTCAAACAGGACCTATGTGAACCCTCAAGTTCTCAAAGGAAGGTTCGTCATATATGCACATAGGAAGACCCTCGAGACGGAGCTGGTTAGCGTACCAGATGAGGCAGAACATCACAAAGCACTGGTTATCAAGGAGGTCGGGAATAGCGTGGGATGACAATTTTTCGCTCAGTCGCGAGGACATGATCGTAACTAGTCTCGTCAGCCATCCTTTATGTCGACCAATGACCATGTAGCTCGGTAAATGGACATCTACCCAAGCTACCTCCTTGATTTATGTGGTACAAGACTTTAGGGCGATCATATACATATGTACATAGGTCTGCATTCCTGACAGGCAAAGAGCGAGGAGAGTAGTTGAATGAAAAACAATGACAGGCGGGGCATCGGGTACCAAAACAGCATCGTAACCAATCTCGTCGGTTCAGGCTGATGATTCGCATTAATGGTACCATACATCTTTCAGACCATCCACCATTCTCCGCTTCTGTCTCTATGAGCTGAGATCACATCGGTCCTTCTGGAAATGGATGTGATAAGAGGCACCGAAACCGTCATGCATGTGTACAGAAGTCCACATTTGAGAGCGCCGAAGAGCGAGGAGGGTAGTTGGATGACAAATCGGGTCGGGGACACATCGGTTTTGACCGAAGTGATACGTGCATGAGGCCAACGTTCCTTTTTCGGTCTCTCGCTACCTCCTTTCGTCATCTCTACGACGGGGATATTCGATGAATGGTACATAGAATGATATCAAAATTCGTGAAGTCTTCGGTTGTGCATAAGACTATAAGTTGGTCCGGATTTGCCACTGCCCCTCTTCATCCGTCCTTCTCCCATAATTCTTCGCCAACCCAACAGACGATTGACACAAACCTCCTACTCCACCGGCCCTACTATAACGTTTGCAGACCAGCGACCAATATGTCTTTCGAGTCCCCAAGAAGGGCGCCAACGGCCGCTGAAATATCGTATAATGCCCTTTTCAGTCAGATGTTCTCTCAAGAAAGTCAGCCTTCTTTTGCATCTGCCCAGCAGCAAGGCCCTTGGAACACACGATCCTTCATCAACACCAAGCCTTCGGCCCCACCTCAGCAAGGACATGACCGTCGATTCTACCCGCCACCTCCCGATACTTCACGTTACTCTCAACCTCCCTCCGGCCAATATGCGAGCACTGCTCCTACCACCGGTCCTCCGCTCGAGCAGAATGTAAGCGTTCATCAAGTACCGCGACAGTCTCCATGGGCATCGCAGGCTCGAAACACTCATAGTGTGCCACCCGCTTCGATTGCCCAACAGCAGACGCCAAGGCAAAGTCAGCCCGCGTTTCAGAACACTCAAACTTCAGCCCCTCCGGACACTGCTTCCGTTGATGTCAGCGTGCACAAGTTTGGTATGAGATCCAAGCCTACCTCAAGGCGGTATGATGAAAAGAAAGTGTTCTGGGATGCCTACGTACCTTTCTCTCATGAGAAGACCACTTCGGCTTACAGTGACTGGCTGAATGAGCGAGCTACTGAAGCTAGAGTCACTTTGGAAGAGAAAGAGGCAATCGTGAGGACCAAGCGAGCTGGAGAAGTTAAGGGGCAGGGCGAGAAGACAGATAAAGCCTTTGTTGATGCTCTCGGAGCCGCCCGTAGCTTGCAAAATGTGGTGCGCCAGAGTGAGGATGAGGTTACGATCTCTCAATTCAACGACCTGATTTACTCATTGCGCGATCTTTCCGCAGAGTTGAATCTGGAGAGAGATATCAGAGACACAGTGACAAACACACAACTAGAGGCGACTGATGCTGCATGGCAAGGATGGCGGGCAGCAAAGAGGGCGTTTGATGTGGCATCTGGCAATGCGAGTTTGGATGATGCACGCTCGCTTTGGAAAGAACATGATGATGGAAGGAAGGCTTCTCGAAAGTGTAGGTCGCCATAGAGGTCACGATCCGAAGCTGACAATGAACATACAGCACATAAAGATGAAGGGGCTTGGCACTCTATGATGAGCAGCCTAAAAGGCACACCCACCGATGACATTCTGGACGCTTTTGAGGAGGCACTCACCTCGGGAACGGGAATGACGCAGCCCTCTTTCTACCCTCAGCCTAAAGCACCCTCCCATAACCCATTAACCCCTACGTCATTCGCGTCTCAATCCCAAAGCAACTACCCGCTCCACCCCATACCTGTTCAGCAACGACAGTTTTCTCCCTACCTTCAACCGAGTGCTGCCACCAATAACGGTACTCCTTCCATGTCCTCGAGCTTTCACCAACAAACAAGACAGCCGCAGCCGAACTCCCAGCGCTTCGCATCTTCTAATCCTCACCTTATGTCTGCAGTAGACGATAGTTACCGATGATCTATGTAAATAGCCTTCGTAACCCGGTCCACTTTTCTACCCCTGTAACATAGCACATGCACTTGATTTCGCTTTCCCATCAGACTGCTAATAAACGATACTCAAGACAGATAATATACGCGTGAAAACGAGAACCACTTACTCCACTACGCTCTCCCGTCATCTACCACGACTCTAGCCTTCTCATGACGTTTCGGATATGGGAAACTGCTTCCTGAATGACGGGACACGCGTGAGACAATGTCGGGAATCAAATCGTCCTCCATTACTAGTACTGCATATGTCAATGGATCGAGTTGAGAATCTGCCACATTTCTGCTTCCTCGTTCACATCATCCCGCCGTTAGCACATCAGACTAGCGGAGCCATTTCATGCATAAAGCTGCTCATTGCGCGCAGACATATCTCACATCGTCCTCATCACTCTACTAGTACATACCAACAACAACATGTATCCCCACGACCACTCCAAATCAAGACGAAAGAGTAAGAAGTCAAAAGGCAAAGAAAGAGCGCACTATCATCACGATCAGTCGGCTTTTCCCATATATGATGACGGACAAGGGCCCTCTCCATGGGGACCTTACGGGATCGGCACCCACAACACTCAAGCCACCACTTCAGCACCATTCCCAAACCCACTCAACAACACGCACCAGTTCGGTATGCAAGCCACTCCCGGTCCCACCCAATACGCCGAAGGAGGGCACTCCTTCTGGGACTCCACCCTGCCTGCATCGGCTACAGGTGAGAACATGGCGACTGCTTTCGGCTCTTGGCTGGACGGACGGGCAGCCGATGCTAGAGCTACTATGACTACAGAAGAAAACTCCATCGTTCACATGCGCGATGTCACCGTGCCAACCCAAAGCGCAGTGACGAATCAAGTCTTCTCACAAGCTACCGACTTTCTCCCTCTCCTGCGCACTGCAGTGGACCAAAGCGGTGATCCCGAGGCGGTCTCCCGGTTCATCAGCTTTGCAGAGACGTTGCGCAAGTTGCCTGATGAGCTGCGTTACGAGAGGTTTTTGAGGGATGAAATGACGAATGCGCAGGCTAGGGCGACGGATGCTGCTTGGAAGGGTTGGAAGATGACGAGGAGGGGAGCGAGCTTGGCGGATGGGCATGCGAGCTTGGAAGATGCGCGTGCGCTTTGGAGGTCTCATGAGGACGATAAAGCCGCCAATTCACAGGACTGTAAGTCGCCTGGCCGCGGCATAATTGGCTTGAGAACGAGACCTGACAATGGCTATACAGCGTTGTCGGACGAAGGAGATTGGGACTTAATGATGAGAGGTATAGGAGATACACCCACCGAAGATATTCTAGCCTCTTTCGGAGGATAAACCGCCTGCATCATTTCATCGGCTTGCATCATCTTCCTGATCTTCCACTCTTTCAACCAACTTTCCTCTCTTATGCCTCAGACAGGATGTTCGCGTTGCCTTTACGTTCACTTGTACATATATGCTTACTTGTCATCTCGATGCATGAATACATGAGCCAAGATGATGAATGGCCCGTGAATGGTGATGATGACTGCAGCCGAGCAGCTTGTTTGATGATGGCGGGCCCCTCCGCCGCCGCCGACGCGCTCGTCTTGCAAAAGTGATGACATCCCATCTGCATCCCACGCGTGTTTATACTATCCCTCACAACTTTCCCCGTCACCACCCGCCCATCACCACCCAACTGGCCTCAATGAGCAAGCCCACCTCCGCCCTCCCCCCGCGCAAGGGCGCCCCTCCCACCAGCACCCCCCAACCAAAATCCACCAAACCACTAACCAAAGACCTCCTCGAAAGCTTTCACCCTTCCAAACGCTTCTCCGGCATCGACAACACCAACCCCCCTTCGGGCTTCTCTGGTGGTCCTACCGAACATCATATTACCAGCTTGGCGTTTGACGCTTCTGGTATGAAGCTGATATGTGGAGGGGACGATGATCAGGTGTTTCTCTATGATGCGCTCAAGGGAAAGTGCGTGCTTGTGATTCTCTATACGACCCCCAGAAAAGGCTGACAAATAGATAGAATGACCAAGAAGCTGTATAGTAAGAAATACGGGGTCGACCACGTCCGCTTCACCCACAAATCCGAAAACATCATTCACGCCTCTACCCGTCGAGACGACGCGATCCGGTACCAAAGTCTCCACGATAATCGCTATATCAGCTACTTTCGGGGCCATACTTCGACCGTTCGGTCGATATCGATGAGTCCGACGGATGATACGTTTGTTTCAGCGGGGGATGATGGGACTGTGCGGTTATGGGACTTGAGGGCGGCGGCGTGTAAAGTGAGCGGGCTCGACGCGACCGGCGGTTGCATGCTGATGAAGCTTAGGGACTGGTCAATGATATAGGAGGATCGAGTATTGCTGCTATGGATAACACGGGGATGGTATTTGCCGTCGCTTGTACAAGCGCGCAAACCATCATGATGTACGCTACCAAAACGATGGATGCCGTAAGTCTATCACTTTCCCATACTCAAAGCTGACCTCTGTACCAGTTACCGTTCCTTCACCTCCCTCTAATCGACATTGCCCTCGAGTCCATATCAACACCCCCTCCCATCCCCATATTTACCTCTCTCTCCTTCTCCAACAACGGCCACTACCTCCTCGTCGGCACCTCCTCCGACGTTCACTACGTCCTGGACGCCATGGAACTCATCCCCCTCCGCCGTCTCGTCGGACACAAGGGCCTCGAAAGAGATGAGAAAGGCAACAAGACGGTCGAACCCCGCAGAGGCATCAGCGGCGCCGAAGTCGGCTGGACGGGGAACTCGGAATTCGTCGTTTCCGGCTCTGCCACGGGAGAATTGCTCCTTTGGGATCTGCGCCCGGATGATGGGGCGGAGAAGCTGAATAGGAATGATTATATGGGAGGGAGCTGGGATGCGCCTGGGCGGGAGGCGCCGGATTGGACGCGGATTAGGATACCGGATGTGGTGCCGACTGTGGTGTTGAACAACAAGAGTGATACGCCTGGGCCGAGCAGGGCGGTGGCGTTTAATCCGAGATATAATCAGATGGCTGTGGGAGGAAGAGATTTGGTAAGTCGCGCTGTCCTGCTTGAGTGGATGTGTTGGCTGATTTGTGCAGTCGCTGTGGATTCCTCCAAAAGACGACGAGGCGAGATTAGCGGCCGAGGGGTACTGAGAAGAGATTCATACATCACCACGCATTGCATATCATCAGCATTATGTACACATGCATGACTGTAGCTTCTTGAATCAGTGCAGGACTGTACAGCCTTTGTCTGGAACCAAACATTGAGATGAGAGATTAAATCCCGAAAGCAGAGTCACGCGCGCTCTTTCTTTGCGCTACCACGCATCTATTCATTGCTCCACTTTTTCCATTCTTCTGCCAATACGACCCCCAAGAGGGCTATCCAGGGTACATCTCTGCCGCACACACTCCACGCCCCTCGCCCAAGCCCATGCGCCTCACGACTGCGCCCCGCAACAGCCTCCGCAACATCCCTCTCCTCTCCCTCCTCATCCCCGTCCCTCTAGCAGCCCTCATCCTCGCCTATCTCTGGGCCCTCAGCGCCCGACCGGATGTTCCCGAGAACGCTCTTATAAGAGACCGTAAGCCCAGCAAGAGTGCTGTAGTGGAAGAGCACGTGCTGATGGGCTTTGATAGCGCTCAGATGGGGGTTCCCGGCGTGGTATGGTGAATCAGAGAGTCCTTATGATAAAGTCTTTAAGGGTACTGAAGATGGCGAGGAGGTGAAGCAGGTGTTGTTCTTCATCGGTAAGTGTCGGCCTGACAATACTCACACAACTGCTGACATGACCACAGACTTGCCTTGTACGTCCATCCTCGAACCAAGAATACCATCCAGCTGACAAGCAAAAAGACGACTCTCTCCAGATCCCCCGCGCCCTATCAGCCCTCTCTACCCTCCGCCAGAATCCCGCCCTCAACATCACCATCATTTCCCCCTTCCTCACCCACTGGGACGCCGACCTGCCCCCAGTTGAGAACCTCGAAGCAGCGAGGTGTTCCGAGATGGACTGGGTATGGCGGATAGGAAAGAGTAGTCGTGGTGTGGGTGATGCGTGTCAGGGGGCGGTATGGATTAGGGAAGCTGTTGGGGGGTTGGAGATGGATAAGCGGGCGGATGTGAGTCTCAGAGATCTTTGAAGCTGCTCGAGCGCTGATGTGTTCTCCAGGTGCTGCTCTTGGAGGAGCCGCAGATGTTGCTGACGGATGAGATCAACCCTTCCAGAGCTGAGGACAAGACTGTCAAAGGCTGGGAGCTGGGCCTGATCTCTTATATACGACCAGCCGTGCGTCCAACCTCCCCTTCTTGAACCGTACTCTCAGCTAACTCTTCTTAGGCCGAGTAAGGCCACTCAGACACCTGTACCATGGAACCAGCTAACAAACACACAGCCCTGCCATATTCTACCCCCTCAAAAAAGTAAATTCTCCACAATCAATAACATACTTTCCTTCATCCACCACCCCTACCCGAGAAATACCCAGCCTTCCTTGGAAACGAGGATGGTCCACCTTCTCCCGTACGTCCTTCTCTTCCCTCCTCTGTACAATAATACTGATGTACGATCATACAGCTTCGAGAGGTCTTCCTCCACCCATCCGAGCGGGCCACGACCCCTTCAAAGCTGGCAGTACATACCTGAAATACTGGCACAAGGAAGAAAAGAGACGGGCCAAGGCTATGCGCAATTCGGGCATCTGTCTTGTACGTCTCTATGCCCTTCTTTCATGCATTTTCAAGGGAGAAAGAGCTGACGGATAGGATAGTTTGAAGGGTGGCAAGATGGGAGAGTAGATGCCAGGATGGTGGAAGCGTTCTTATCCGGCTGTGTCGTTGCTACCTTCCCACCTCAGACCGACCACGGTACGTCCCTCGCCCTTTCCCCTCCATCTCTATGACCTTTTCAAACTGACCCAAAACAGACACCCTATCCCCCCTCATCCTCCCCCTCCCCAAACCCCCTCCAACCGCTCACCAAACCCAAACCCTCCCAGCCCAAGCCCTCACCACCCTCCTCTCCCACACCCCCATCGCCCAACTCCGCCACCTCTCCCTGAAATCATTCATCTCCGCCCGCCACCTCTTCACCCCTCCTTCCCGGCTTGAAAGTATACACCAAGTCGTGAATCGGTGGGAGGAGGGTGGGAGGGGATATGATTTCAGGCATGGGTTCAGGTGGGATTGTGCGGGTGGGGTGGGGGCGCCTTGGTGTGGTGATGGAGGAGATGGAGCTTGATGGGATATTGCATGTATGGTATTGGCTTTTTGAGTGTACTCGGGTATGAGACTTGCATCCATTTTTTTTGCATTTTCAAGACAAGACGTGTATCACCAGTCATCACAACAAGATCCAATAACCAAATATAATCTATCTCACTCTATTTCTACTCTAAACAATCCTCCACAGATCCATCATACCAACCCCTACAGCAATCCTAGTACAGCCTAGCTCCCCCCTGCCCCTGTGTGGCATACTCATTCCCATTCCCATTCCCCGAAGGCCTCGCCTCAGGCCAATGCGCACTCCCCAAATCCCTCGCCTCAACCTGCGTCTCCTGCGTCTCCCCAGACCATCCCCCTCTCCCCGCCCAAGCCTGCCCCCTTCCACCCTCTTGCCCTGTGCCCGTGGCCGTGCCCGTAGGTCTCGCCTCAGGGAACGCGGCCGCGTCGGCAGCAAACTGATCCCCATGATCCGTCTGGACACGCCGATACTGCCCGGGAGAGTCGGCTTCGTATGACGGGTGCATGGCGTATCCTTGAGAATCTTGAGATTGGTGGTAGCCTTGCCCTTGGGTCGCTTGTCCTTGATCTTGGGCGTAAGACATAGGCGCAGCACCAGCACCCTTGCCATCCTGCGCATAACTCTGGCCCCACCCACCGCCAACGCCAACGCCAACGCCAGCATTGCCGGAAGCGTCGATGGTAGAAGAGTTGGTGGAAAAGTGTTTGTTGATCATACCGATTTCTTGGCTCTGATCCGGGATGGTATCGGGCATAAACCTGTTTCGTCTTTATCAGCCTTCTTTCCCCCTTCCCCCTTCCCCTTCCCCTTCCTCCTCCCCTTCCCCTTGCCCTTGCCCTTGCCCTTCCCCCTTGACCCTCCCCCCAAAAAAAAAGAAAGACGTACGTCCTCTGCAACATCGTACTCTCCGAATGCGTCCCCGGCTTCCCCCTCGCATAATTCACGAAAAACCTGCACGCCCTATACACTTCCACCCCAAAGTCGGACAGGTTGACGGTATCCCAGATGGCTTGGAGGTAGGTTCTAAAGTTGGTTTCGCGCTGGTGCGGGTTTTTGGATGGGTCGGTGCTGTCCATCTTTATTAGCTGTGACATGAGAAGGAGGGGGAAGAGGGGAGAGGGGAGACATACTAATCAGTCCAATTATAAGCCCACCCCATATAAACACTAAAGAAAACCATCTCCACACACGTACACAGCGCCGACAGCCCGTCCGACACGTTCGTCGCCGTCCACATGGCCGTGGCCTTGATGACGCCGTGGGACTGGAGGATGGAGAAGAGGAAGGATTGGTAGAATGTGAAGAAGACGATGAGTTTTATTGCTAGGAACTGTTGCACGGGGTCAGTCAGTTGGATGTTTATGTGTTGATTGTTGAGAGATGGCAAGGAGGATGGAGGGGAGGGGGTGAAAAAGGACTCACCTTGTTCAAAGGTTTCTTCCCCTTCAACTCATCCTTACACAACACATAAAACACAATCAGCCCATAGAGCGCTACCGAGATCGACACAAAGTCCACAGCGTCCAGGTACACTTCGGCATAGTGGATGGAATATTCTTCTGGGCAGAGCTGTTCCCCGATTGTTCGTCAGCTTCTGTGTGGAGAATGAGGGAGGGAGGAGGGGAAGAGGGAGAAGGGGAAGGGAAGAAGGGGAAAGGGAGAAAGGCAAAACTCACGACACCATAATACTGACAGATAATCCCGATGACAGAGATGAGCGGCCGGAGCACGACATACTGCATCACGCTGAAACTGAGCGCATGCCAGAAATACGGCTTGCTCGCTCGGAACCTCCAAAAACCGAATGGGAACCTGGAAACTTTTTATCAGCTTTTTCCCTTTTTCCATCCCCCTCCCCTCCCCCATCCCACACCGAAGACCCAAGATACACCAAGAAAACAAATCAACCCCGAAAAAAAAAAAAGAGGAAGAGAGGAAGAGAGGAAGAGGCACATACGGAAACTTCTTCTTATCCTTCTCCGCCAACGCCGACCCGATATTCAGATCCACAGTCCCCATCGACACCAGCTCCATCAGCAACATCAAGAACGCCGAGAGCGTCACGGCTTCGTACGCCGTCTCGGCCAGGATGTAGTATTCGTATTCGGTGTAGTAGCGGTAGGAGAAGAAGGATACTATTGAGTAGCTGTTTTGTTTTTTTTTTTTTTGGGGGGGGGGTTATGGTCAGCGGGGGCCGGGGGCGGGGGCGAGGGGAGGGGAAGGGAGGGGGAGGGAGGGGGTGGGGGAGGGGGAAGAAACTCACACAGCAGGCATAAGAAGCACCCGCATAACCTGCCTCTGCGCCGGAGGATGCTTGTACCTCGTAGCATGCATCGTCACTGTAAACAGCGTGATCAACGTCGTCTATGTGTCGCATCCGACCAAAAGTCAGTATCTGTTGGGAAAAGAAGAGGGGGAGAGGGGACATACGAGGGCAGCACAACCGCCTGCAACAGCCCATCTAACGAATTCCCGCCCATCAGCTTTCCTTTCCACCTCTAGATCACGTCTTTACTGCTCCGGCTTGGATGGGGGACGTACCCAATACGATGCGCATCCCAATGGATCCCATCCTGTGACCCCAAAGTCAAGTCAGCGACTGATCCCCTCTGACGCTCTGAGGACGACAGGACGACAGGTTGTCAAGATGGAAAGATGGGAAAGAACCGACTCACCGAACTCCAGAATTCATTGTCCACCGCCTATCACCCGCCATTATCCCAAAGTCCATAGTCCATAGTCCATAGCCATATCATGATTCACAGTTAACAGTTAACAATTTGAATGTGTCAAAGAGGGGAGTGATGGGTGTGTGTCGAAGAGCGGGGGAGGAAAGTCAGTCGCGCTTTCCACCACCACCCTCAAGAGTAGAATAACTGACAGTGGAATTTGTTGTCTCTGTAGGGCACGACATGCACTAGGTCCTAGTCCTCTTCTTCCTTCTGTATCCCTGTATTCCCAATGTGTGAAGGTGGACAGAAAGCGGATGGTCCGTTATGAATTCCTAATCCTGCGGGTGGCGTATGCTTGAAAATTGCTTTATTGATATCCTGCCTGCCGTAAAGCTTGTTGTCTTGTTGTCTTGTTTACCACTTGTGTCGTCTCTACCGTGTTGTGTGTTGTCGAGGATGGACGCAAGGGTGGTCAAGGGGATGTAGTCAGGTCAAGGGGATGAAAGGAAAAGCGATGGATGGATATATATATAAAAGACAAAAAAGGATTCCCAGTGCAAAGTCTTGAGAGCTACGCCCGGAGGCCGAAGTGAAAGTCGCAGTCGTCGAGACCCTGAGGCTGGGGGAGGCACCGCTGGTGGGATTTGGTATGTAACAGTAAGAGGGATGAGGATGATTGCTTGGAGGGACGAGACGCGACATGTACACCATCCATACCCTACTTTCCCAACAACCCCCGCACCCCCCTAACAGCCCTCCCCCCAACAACCTCCCTCGTCCCATCAATATCCACCACAACAACCCCCTCCTCCCCCCTCGGGTCCTCCAGCACCGCCAGCTGCCCCTCCAACATCTGCGCCCCAAAGAAATGCCCCTTCCTCGCCGCGATCCGGTCGTGCAGCAGCTCGGGCGTGCCGCAGCAGTAGACAAAGTATGTTTTCAGGTTGGACGTCGCGGGGTGGTGCGCGTTTGGCGCGGGGTGGTCTGGCACCAGGTCGTCTTTGGGGGGCGGATCAGCGGCCACGACGCCCCGAAGGATATCCCTATACCACCCCTTCAACGCCGAACAAGCTACCACCACCCCCGGCCTTCCTATCCCCCCCTCCCCTTCCCCTGCCCCATTCTTCCCACCCTCCTCCTTCTCACTTTCCTCTTTGCACACCCGCTCCGCAGTAGACCGTATAAGCGCCAACCAAGGCAACCGATCCTCATCCCCCAACGCCTCCCCCCTCGACATCTTTTCCACATTCGACCTCGGGTGGAGCGAGTCGCCGTCGATGAAGGGGATGTGGAGGGCGGAGGCGAGGTCGGCGCCTATTGTGGATTTGCCGCTGCACAGCCATGATAAGCACACGGATCAGCCATGATTGTTATAGATTGTATAGATGTGGTTGGGGGGGGGGGCTTACCAGGAGGCGGGGCCCTGGGCAAAAAGTCAGCTTGGGCGGGGAGGAGAGGAGAGGGGCGACGTACCATAGCAACAATCAGCACCGGGTCTGGCAAGTGCGCCGGGACTGTCAACTCGTGCTCTGGCTTCGGGGACATTGTCGCTTCTGTAATGTATATGCTCTATGCGGTTTGATGAAGGAAAGTAAAGAAAAGACAAGGAAAAGGAAAGAAAGAGAAGAGCCCCCGCGAAAACGGCATCCGTCGGCCCGAATCTCCGAACCCCCTCCATATCCCATCCTTGCAAAGTTGCAACAGCTTGTTTCGTTTTTTGTCTTATTCATACATACTGCCCTCGCCCCTTAAAGACATCCGCCCAACAGCTAAAAATCAAGTAGAATCCCTCCTGCTTATATAACGTAGGCGCGTCCTCTGAAGCCCGCCCTTCTCACTTCCGCCGCAATGTCGATGTCGATGTCGATGAAAGAGAAAGAGAGAGAGAGAGAGAGAAAGAGAAAGAGAGATCTAACATCCGCCGACCTCTGTTACCCCACGTTAGCGCACTGCACCCTTAGTCGAGTTGATGGTGTAGAGAAGATAAGAGCAAGGATAGGGACGAGGAGAAAGAGAGGACAGAGGAAGATGATAGGAGAAGGAAGGAAGAAGGAAGAAGAAGGAAGGAAGAAGGAAAGAGGAAAGAGGGGACATACGCTGAAGCACGACATCAAGCGAATCCCCATCTTCCAGATCGAGGTCCGCAGCAGTCTGGTGGTCGAGGATACGTGCGCCGTCAAAGATCAATCTGTTTTCGTTTATCGGGTGAGCGATATTTCAGCGGGGCAGTAAGGAGAAGGGGAGAGGGGAACGCACCGGATAGAACCAGCATCGGTACCGACACGGTCGGCGTAGGCAGTCTGACACAAACAACGCGTTAGCATTATATCCCACCGCCTATCGCCTATCTCCCGTCTCCTCTTGCACCATCCTCAGCCCACAACCCCCAACCCCCAACCCCCAACACCCTCCCTCCTCCCTCCTCCTCCTCCTCCTCCTCCTCCTACCAATAAACCATCCCAACATCCCCAAATCCAAATCCCAAATCCCATAAGCCATAAGAGAGACAAGAGAGACAGACGACAGCTGAAAACGCAAAACGCACCTTGAGCTTGTTCAACTTGGTAGTCTTCTTGATCTTGAAAAACACTTCTTCGCCGTTGGTAGACACGATCTTGATGTTGAGCGTGTTGGGGTCTACGTTGTTCATTGTTTTGTGTTGTTGTTTTTTGTGTTGTTGTGTTTTTCATGAATCACATTTGCCGTAAATCGTAATCGTATCGTATCGTAGCCGATTCGAGCCGATTCCAATCCCAATTGGGATGGATGGGAGGAGAGGCAGGCGCAGGGGCAGGGGCAGGGGAGAGTAGGAGAAAGATGAGAAAGGGAAAAAGGGAAAAGAAGAGCAGCCGTCAGCTTTCTCTATCTCTTTTGCAGCTCCCACCACACCCCACAACCATTTTTTACGCGTTTCTCTTCACCTCTTCGCCTCTTCGCGCGGGATACAGTCCCACAATAACTTTCCACTTTCCACTTCCGACGCCAAATCGCACGTCGGCGGATCGGCGGATCCGCGGGTAGATCGGTGGATGGGTAGAGGAGAAGGAAAGAAGGAGAGGGTGGATGGATGGGATGGATGGGAAAGAGGGGAAGGAGGAGAGGGGGGACATACCGGCAGCGGGTTCTTCAGGCTTGGGCTTCTCCTCAGGCGGGTTGGATCCACGGTCAGACATCCTTGTAAATATAAATTCTTCTGCTTTCTGCTTTTTTTCTTTCTATCCAGCCCCTTCTTATCAGCTTCCTTCCCCTCTTTCTCTCTCCCTCTCTCCCTACTCTCTTTGATTCCCTTAAAGTGGATGGAACGTACAGGGTTGTGTCAAGGGGGGCACGGCGCGTGGGAGGGATGGATTGGA
Organism: Cryptococcus floricola; assembly: GCA_006352305.1. Classification (NCBI taxonomy): domain Eukaryota; kingdom Fungi; phylum Basidiomycota; class Tremellomycetes; order Tremellales; family Cryptococcaceae; genus Cryptococcus; species Cryptococcus floricola. The sequence goes on along the minus strand of CM016931.1, from coordinate 2,289,681 downwards.
TTTGGAGAGACGGAAGAGTGCGAAAACATTGGATTGCCGTGGGATTCGCGCAAGTAACGCGTCTTATATGGGGGGCACATCCGTATTTCTCTTGGGCATCTCGTCATTGGTTTTAGGTCAGGTGGGTGTGCTTGACCGTAGACGGGATCCTGGTGGGGGTGGGCAGGGAGTTGGGGGGTGTACTGACCGGGTTGAGAAAATGTGAGCGGGTGGGAGTGGTGGGAGAATGGCTGAAATATAGACTTGCGCGCTGGACAAGTTGAAGAAGGTCAGTCATGCAACATGACTCGTACACAGGATTGATTCAGTCATAAGCTTGTGATCATCTTGAGGGGGGGGGGGTGGTCCAAGGTAGCAGAAGGTGAGACTCATGCAATCCAGAGCTATCATACGTGCCCACGTCGAGCTTGAATCGTTCGCTCTCAACAAGATGTTCATACAAGACAGAGTACTATAACATCCGTTCTCTTTCCCCTTCCAAAGCCGCAAGAAAGTCCAGCATCTACACATCATCAGCCTCACACCGCTTTCAAGCTAACAAACCAACTCACAGTCCGATGCCTCCTCTCCGCCTCCTCCCTCCCCGGACCACTCTTCATCCTATCCCTCACCCTCAACAACTTCTCCCCAAAATGCCCCTCCGCACTCCCCCCCCTCTCCCCCCTCTCCTCATCCCCATCATCCACCAACAGCCTCCGCCCCACATTCGCACTGTAAGCCGCACATCGCATCACCCCCACAGCGCCTATAGCGTCCAGCCGATCGGCATCCTGCACTGCGTGCAGCTCCAGGCATGTTTGTTGCCACGTCCATTGGGATGGGGTGGCGCGGGTGAGGGCGAGCTCGGAGGTGTAGGAGACGGAGGGGATGATGGAGAGGATCAGGTCGATTTTGGGTTGGGGCAGGTGCGGGGAGAGGAGAGGGGTCAGGGTTTGGGAGAGGGTGGGGTCGGTGGGTTTGGTGTACTTTTCTTTGTTTGTTCGCATTAGTGGGCTGAGTTGAGTTGAGAGCAGGGGGAGGAGGGAGCCTACTGTCTGCGACGTCGTGGAACAATGCGGCGAGCTCGACGATGAGCAAGTCGGGCGTCGGGTCCATCTGTTTTGCGATACTCAAAGCCATCTTGCGTACCCGGTCCACTATACAGTCAAAGCTATCAGCGAACTGTAGACAGCAAGATCAGAGAGAGGACATACCGTGTGGCCAGTCATGAGAAGGGTCATACCTAGGATCATCAGTCAGCGGCGGGTGCGTTAAACAGACAGGAAGACGTACTTTGCCATATGCGCCTTGACCATCTCTTCTGCCCTGGCGATAAGGTCGGAGTGCGTCTCTTGGGTCATGCTGCCAGTATATATATCTGTGGGTTTGAGGAGAGGGGGTTGTAGCGGAAGAAAATGTGGAAAGGTGGAAGAGAAGAGATGAATGATTTGGGCTCAAGATGACTGGACACAAAAAACGCGTCCGACGCGACGCGTTTCACTGTTATCTTGTCGGACATCACCGGTCTTTGATAGCGGTCGTTCAACACAACATGCCGTCTCGGGGCCTCGCTATGACTCTTTCCAGAGATGATCTGCTTTCTCCTCTCCCGGCGAGCCTATCAGAATCACACCCTCTCCCTAAGCATCGCTCGGCTCTCTTGGCTCTCCTTTGAAATCCCATGACGTCGGGACAAAGATCCGTTTTTCATGAAAGGAAAGGAAAAACATCAATCGCCCCTGCCTCTCCTTTTCCCAGACCTCATAGTCTGTCATAACAAGGGGCGTATGAAGATGAAGGCTTATAAAAACCATCAATGGAGGCACATACAATATGACTTCACTCGAACCCTTCCAAAGTCTTTGCCGCCCAACACTCGCTGTCTTCTTCCTATCAAGTTCGCCTATATCTCGGCCCCACTTGTCAAGAAGAATACATGTTCATCGCCAACTTTTACCCTCACCCTCACTCAAACTACGCCGCTTCAAGAAAGCAGAGTATGGCCTAGCAACTAATCATGGGGAACGCACAATCGAATTACCAGCGCAGAGCCGATCTGGATGGACCTTTGTTTGGAGGACATTATCCGGGGGATTTCTCGATACGCGTAAGAGCAGATTTCACACTCTTTGTGGTAGAGGCTGAAGGCCGGTTATCATTCGTAGAGTGGACAACAGCAGCAACAACCTGATCGCAACAAACCTCTACCACCGCCGCCCCGAACAAAGACCGTCAACTTTGGTTCCGATCCTCCGTATGTCTCGTCTCAGCCTCATAAACCCACCAACAGATGATTCTCAGAAAAGCTGACAAACAGTTTGTAGCCCATGGGTCTTTTACAAACATCGTCCCCCCGACGAAAACCTCGTCAACACCCGCTACTGCCACCCATCCTACCGGACCTACCGGAGCCCATCCCCACCTCAACAGCAACAGCAAGTATCGCCACCTCCGCCATACGCATCTTGGATCGATGAGAAGGGGTTAGTCGTTCAGAATCAATAACACACAAAGAACCTTTGGGTTTTGGACGGCCAGCTGACGGAGAGTGTAGGAGGGCGAGGATGGATTACATGCCTATCTATGTGTAGCTCGTGTATGAAAATATGTATTTGTTATGTGACCTGTATGAAACATGCTCTCGACATCTACTGCGCCTTTTCAGCACCCTCAACACCTCTAGCCACTTTCGCAGCCGCCGCCTTCATCTCCTTCCACTCTGCCTCCGTCCCCACCACGGCTTTCGTCTCCTCTCCCTCCACCGGTTTGGCCGCATTGGGCTCTTCGCGTGATGATGTAAAAGGGTTGATCTGCTGAGAGATCCGCGAAATGTGCGAGACGTGCGATTGGACGGGTTCAAGACCATTTGCCGGTGCTGTAATCCGAGAATACTCTTTCGGCAGCAAGATGGCTCTAAATCTCACCATCAGCCATCTGTTCAAACTCCCTACCGTGATACCCACCTATCGATGGCCACGGGCAAACCACGATGCCTGCCTCGGAGCATGACGAGAATCATAATCAACTTTGATACCGTACCGAATTCGCCAGAGAAGGCGTAGTTGTTGTTTGGCGTGCCGAGCGTGAGACCGATAGTGGCGTATGCGCTGGTACATTCAAACAGGATGCGAAAGACTGTAAACCACTCGCTCCTATCACCCCCATCAACATCTCCCCTCATTGAACACGACGAACAAGACTCACTTTTCAGGATCAACAATCTTCCCTCTCTCAAACACACATATAGCAAGCACAGCCGCTGCCAAAGGCCACACATCAAACGCCAGCTGTTTCCGCATATGCCACATCAAATACTTGCTAAACACTTCCCCTGTACCTCCCTTGAGTTCGGGCTCAGCGTCGGAAGAGGTGGACGGGTCGTCTTCTTCGTAGACGCCGAGAGCACGTTCTTCGTAGACGTTGGTGGATCGGACGGACATGGCGATGGCTTTGGGGGTGTTGTTAGTTTGGGATGGGGGGTGAGAGGAGGGGGACGTACGGTAGATGGCGACATACATCAGGATCTTGAATATAATCAGCATTATTCAGCTGACGGATGGCGGTACTCACGATATAGATAAACAACACAGCCGGCGCCATACTCGCGACATTCACAATCCCAAACCCCGACGCCCTGACACTCAAACTCTGATACAACCCCACCGAAAACCTCTCCCACCCACCCAAACTCTCAAGCACCGGCAGCCCAATATTAAGCAGCAAGAACGAAAGCAGCTCGGCGATCGTGAATGCGATAAGGATGAAGAGGAGGTACCACGTTTGATGACTTGGAAAGAGGTAGAGGAAGCAGCGGCGGGGGTGGTCGAGCAGAAAGTGGAAGGATTCGTGTCGGGTTCCGGTACGGGTGAGTTTGGTGCCAATCCAGATGATGAAGCGGAGAGCGATGGGGAGGGCGTGATTGCCGACGAGGAGACCGATCATGATGATGTAGATGAGGAGGTAGTTGGTTTGGAAGGGGACGAGGCCTTGGTCCGTGAGCCTATTGTTGCGGGTCAGTAGGGTGGGATATAGATAAGGAAAAAGACGCACGCCATACCGGACCCGGCGTAAGCGGAGGAAGAGAGGAAGAGGGAGAACCAAGTCTTGTTGACGGTCCCAGCTTGTGTCCCAGCGTTCGCTTCAAAGGCGCTGTCCCAAGAGTGGACCTGGGAAAAGTAGATGGCGAGGACGGCGAAAGGGATGACTTGGTAGAGGAAGATGTACTGTCGCCATTAGCCTTATGCCAAGAGGATCGAAAGCGTACTCACAGAAGAAACGAGATAACTCAACAGCCTGAGCGCGCGATACTCTACCCCTCCAATCTGCTCCAGCTCTTCGTCCTCCAACTCTTCCGTCCAAAACCTCGAATTCCGCCCCACCACAATCCTGCCCAGCCCCTCCGGTAACCACTTTGCCACACTCCCCGCCAGCTCTTCCCTCCAGCTCTCCTCATGCTCCGGCACCGGCACTGGCCCGGCCCCAGGTTCTTCTCCTTGTGCAAACTCATGCTTGAACGCAGGGTGGTTGATGATATGCAGCCGCCGCGTCGGACGGGTGAGGTGGCCTTTGGTTTTTTGAGGGAGGAGGCGGTTGGCGACTTGCCAGAGCGTTGGGAATCCGCCCATGCCCGTGTTTTTGTGGTCGTGCGCAGCAGGTATAGGGATGTTGGGCGCGGCTTTGGATGCGTGGGTGGCGTGGGTGCGGTGGCTCGTATGTGAGACGTGGCTGGTGACAGGGACGAGGGGGTGGTGGATATCGTGGGGGAGTGTGTCGTTGACGATGAATGTGGGGCGGTTGGGCGACAAGTTGATACTGTTTACGCGAGTTTGCCGGCGGACTCTTTGGCGGGCGTCAAAGAGGGGGTTGATGGCGCGTTGGATGATGATGGGCTGGGGTTGTTTAAGGGCGGTGGTGGTGCCCTGGGTAGAGTCGGCTCGAGAGACGGTAGCGCCGGTGTTGAGCAAAGTGCGAGAGGCGTCCCCGGACCTGCCGACGGTCGGTGGGACGCCCTGGTATGGAGCGTCACGCCCTTCTCTAGACTCGGCACTCCTCCGTTGACTCTCTTCAAACGTCATCTCCACCGGCGAGTCAGACATGACCTGCTCCTCCTCCGCTACCCCGCCGTTTTGCTCCTCTTCATGCCCAAAATCCCCAAACGACTCGATCTTGTGCCCATCCATCGGCCCAGAAAAGGCAACATCTTTCCCCTTCAGCCTCTTGACAGTCGACTTGGTGGTCGAGTATTCGGGGAGGCCGCGGCGGGATCGGTCGTTGGCGAGAAGCTGTTCGCAATGGGTACGAAAGTAGCGCTTGCGGACGAGGACCATGATGAGGGAGACGAAGGAGGAGTCGCCGACGATAAAGAGGACGAAGAGCATGAACTGTTGGAAGGGGTGGAGGGCGGAGAGGTTGATAGTGCACAAGCCTGTCGTCCTGTGGTCGGTCAGCTGGGGACATGGGAGCGAAGAAATTCACGCACGTCATGGCAGAGAAGCACATGAATAGGCAGTCGAGGTACTGCACCTTTTGCAGGCCTGTCAGAGCGCTGTTGGCATTGCCAGTCGCCGAGCCATTCGCAGCGTAAAAGATGCCAGAGGCGATGACTGCTCAGACGTCAGAAACGTTCCGTCTTCGGGGATGTCCAGCTCACTGGGTGTGAATGTGAATACCAAGATGTGTACGCGAAAGAAATTGAGGTGTTCGAATCCTCTATGCCAGTATTCAAACATGGCGGACAATGCTGCTTTTGCAAGTTTGTGGAGACAAGAGGATGAGATATCATCTCATGATTTTCGAGGGATGAGGTACCAGTGCGTTGTCGGGTCTGGGCTCCAAGAGGGGGGTCTTGTAGCTGTCAGGGAGGGGCCTTTGGGGGACAGGCGGTGCGCGACGTCCTCATGGCGGGCGGCGAGGCGAGGTGCTACACTCGAGACATCGCAGGGGCAGACCGGGGCTGCGAAAGGGCAGGAGGTGGGTGTACGAGATGCCAAAGGATGGGGGCTGAAAACCTTGAATGCTGCAAATGCGATAACAACGGAAAGGATGCAAGAGGACACTCATCACCATCAGGTACCAGGTGGTCGGCCTCCACCGCCACACTGGGTCACTCAACATCAATTTCCCTCGTGTCGTTCTTCACTGCCAAGGTGATGCTCAGATATGTACACAATACTGGCTGGTTATAAACACTACTGTCTGTTTGCGGCCTTGGAAAGCAGGTGGAGTCGGTTGAAATCAGACATAAAAGGGTCGTCGCTCTGTCACAAATTGCCGACTCTCATGATCCTTTCTTCTTTCTATCGACTCCTGTTACGATGTTGCGTACACTCTTACCATCTCTAATTATGACTCACACTCTTTATATCTGTACTCCAGTAATTCTGCTTCTCGCTATCTAGTAGTCCTACTCACGGTCGCTCTCTCCCACAACCGGAAAACAACGTTCCCGCCAGCATAAAGACTAGCCCCTTCAGCGCCCAAGCTTGAAAAAAAGGAAAAAATGACAGACTACATTCCAACGACCGACAGACAATTCCATCAAGCCCCATCTGGCTATCCTCCCTCCACATTCTCCCGCCTTAATATGTCTTTTCCAACACAGTATTCCCAACCCCCATCCCGCCCTGCTCCCTCCTCATTCAATCGCCCTTACATGCCTTTCCCAACATCAGCAAACAACAACAGCAGCACGAGCCACCCTACCTACACCCCAAGTCCAACTGCCTCCCGCGGCGCCTATGGGATTGGCCCACAATCGGCTGGCGGCGAGTATGATTCGATGCAGCCCTCAACTCAATTTACTGGGCCGCAGTATCCATCGAACGTTTGGACCGCACCCGTACCACCCCACGGCAGGCGGACGGCGGTTCAACCAGCATATGTCTCGGCAGCATCAGCGCCACCGATACGCCGAACGCAGCTAGCAAACCCATCAAGCAATCTATTCGGACCTTCACAACCCACATATGCATTCGGCCTGAAAGGGCCCAGCGAAAGAAAGACGGAGGAAAGTACGTTCTGGGAATTGCCATCTGCAGTAAATGCTAGCAAAACGCATGGGGATATATATCAAGATTGGCTAAATAGCCAGGCGGGAGATGCGAAACAATCGCTGAATTCGCATGCCAAGACGGCACAAGACACGATACCAAAAGTCAAGCACAAGTCAAAGATGACTGATAAAAGTTATGGCGCTGTCTTTTCGGCCGTATCACGAATCCGAGAGAGGGTGTCGGCTTGTGAAGACCCACACTTGATATCAGCCTACAATCATCTCTCTGCCAGTCTGAGAGATCTTGAAGGCGATCTCGGCGAGGAGAGGGAGGCGAGAGATGGGTTGACTGAAGCACACGCAAAGGCGGCGGCTGCTTCGTATAAAGGGTGGAGATTGACAAGAGCGGGGCTGGATGTTGAGAGGGATTTGCAGTCTTTGGATGATGCGCGATCGTATGCGAAGCAATACAAGGACGATCTTTCCTCTTCCAGAGCATGTGAGTCGCTCTCTCCGGAAACAGTTCTATAATCATCGTTCTCGACGACCATCTGATTGCTGACGACTGTTTCCGATAGCATTGCGGCAGCAAGCACCATGGGAAGAGCTCCTCCTAAGCGTCAACAACCAATCAACCTCCAACATCATCCGCCAAGCATATCGATCAGCCAACCCGGATGATGACGAGACGACGCCAGCTTCCAGAGTACGCGCAAAATTGCAACGACGTGGGTCAACATACGCATCTTCTTCGGCTCCTTTTTCGACTGCTCCTTCAAGTGGGTCTACGCCGGGGTCGACTCGGCGTCCCTCATTTCTCTCAAGGGTATTTAGGAGCGCCTCATCCCGTGGATAGCTGATAGCATCCTCTATCAACGACTGTAGAAGGAGATCCTATCTTCTTCCCCTTCATAGCTGGACTGTCTGCTCAAAACATGTGGCAGGCACAGATCGATCCATTGGTATGATGATATAGCGGATGCGTTCTATCATTTCAATACAATTTGCAACACATTATAAAGCTTGTTGAGAGGTGCATATGGTCTTACTATCGCGCAAAAAAAGTCCCACTATACTTCGAGTCCCGTGGACGAACCCTTCTCCTCTCTTAACCTGTCCCCAGATGCTCTCTCCTCCTCACCGTCCTCCCGCTTCCCGCCCTTCCCAAATACACGCTTCGCCAAAGGTCTATTCCCAGAGAAGAAGAAGATGAGAGGCAGCACAGCGACAGCGATACCGAATGCGAACCAGATGACGGCCGACCAGCCATTGGGGATGCGGTCGTAAAACTGGCCGCCTATGATTGTGCCCACAGCTGTAGAGATGGCTATAGGTACGTCAGCATCCAAAACCCATCAGATGCCTTCAAGGAGACGTAGCTGCAAAGGCACTTACCGAAGGCGATTTGGAGGGCACCGAATTGGTCTGAAAGATCCACAGGCTGATCAGCGGGGCTCTCGAGTGTGTCATAGAAGGTGGCAGCACGCACGGATCTCGCTCAGTCCCTTGATATCTCTGGCTACCATCGTTACTTCTAGGCCGGCAGGATTCATCGCGCACGTGGTCAAAAGATCTTGTAATAAACGTCAGCCCGTAGCATTGGAAGTAAAAGATGGATGTACTCACTGACAAGAGCGAAGAATATGATGAAGCCCGGAAGACTGCCGGTGAGCAGCATAAGGGGTATCCACGGTAAGACAAGAATCATACATGGCAGCATGATAAATTCTGCGCCGAAGCGATCGCTACATGCGCCTACGATGGGGCCGGTGAAGAAGGTGGGGGCGGCGGCGGCGACTGAGGACGTTCTGATCAGCCTGGATTCGTACAAGGTGTGAGACCCGAAAGGACTGACGGTAGATAAGACCGACAAAGCCAGAACTCTTGTCCCATAATTCCTGCACGCGTAGTGTCAGACTATAAAGGTTTTCGTCAACACCTGTACAAGTTTGAAGTGACTTCAGACTACTGACGTGGGCTCCAAAACTCCAGTAATGATGCCAAAGACAAACACACTCATGAACGCTGTTATACCCCTCGGCGACTTGCACAGCGCACCAACAACTTGACCTGGTTTCAAACCCACGCCCATCATCGTATCTTTCTCCGCCTCAGTCAATGCCATACAGCTGGTATTCTCTATGCCAGGATTGTCGGGCATCACAACTTGGCCGTCCGCGATAGTCGGCTTGAGAGATCCGGACGGGAGGTTGAAGCGTTCTTCATGGAACTGGCGGATGGATGTGTTTTCGAGGATGAACAGACGGAGGACGAGGTCGATGAAGCAGAGAATCTCGCAGAATATTAATGGAGCTTTCCAGCCGAGATGCTGGTAAAGGGCGCCTCCTATGGGAGGGGCCTAAAGGAAGGTTCAGTATGTGTACTGTCAAGTGCAGAAGAGGCGTCACTCACAATACTCTGTCCCATAGAGATACCGGCCATGGCAAATCCCAGTTGACGTCCAACGTTCTCCTCTTTGACATTTTCGCAGCTGACCCATACTAGTCAGCTCCTCGCTAGGCTACACTTGTGAATAAAATCGACTCACATAAGCGCAAAACCTAGACACCAGACCACAGTGCTGGCTGCTCCTTGCACGAAACGACTCAGCACCATACACCAGTAAGGCTCGGCGAGCATGAACAGAAGCAGCGCCAGCATCAAGATAAACACAGCACCTATGAGAGGTGCTCTGCGGTATGGATATCGATGAAAGAAGTAGGAGACAGGGAGTGTACAGATGAATATACCTGCAGAATAGGCAAAGAGGAGCCAGGATGTGAGAGAAGAGATGTTAGAGTAGTTGAGTGATTGAAGCCGATAAGGGAGGACGGGGACTACGATGGCCTGGGCATATGGTCAGTGTCCGCGACTGGAAATCAAGGAAAGGACGCACATAGACAAGAGTGTCGATAGCTATCCCGAACGTGACCACAAGAGTAATATACCACGCCGAATTTCGCCACTGTATGCGAATTCATCAGCATGCAGCAATAAGAATCATGGCAGGTGAGGGCTTACTGACTTACTCTTATGCCCCAGGGTAGGGTCCTTCCCTCTGTAGAATCTTGTCCGGCTGCGCCGTGGAGCTTTTTAGTCATTGTTTGAGATGCAGTGTTGGTGTCTTTGTGGATGAGACGTGACGGAGAGTTGATCTGCTACACGAGTGAAAGATACTCAACAAATCCATTGATTCCGTACATATGAACGGCAGTCCGTGGCTAGTATGTGGTCCGAGGCTGGCGGATTTGGCGAGGGTAGGCATCTTTCTGGTGAGCGACAGCGATCTACAGCTTGGCGAAAGAAGTCTGCTAGACTCATGTTGACTCGTCGCGTTTCGAATCGTCTCTCTCGCCAAAATGGCGGATTGCCAAGCGGATAGCCGAGGCGAGTGTCGAAGCTCGTCGTAAGCCATGTACTTGTCATGTTCCATTGAGATCAAGTCTAAAACGAGTAGATGTATCGCACAGCACGTCTACGTCGGGATGAAAGAAAAATCAACGTCTCTCGGTATCGATAGATCCCTCGCACACATGCTCAAACGTTGCCCCCTGTGCCAGGTCGCATACGCATTATCGTTCATCCATAACCCCTACGACGATCCCTGTGTTCCCTCCTCATGTATAGCAGTACTTCACAGCCCCTCTTGTCCACTTCTCCCTACTATTCATTCTACCCTTCAGCATACTCCTCCTCCCCCGGCCCCTGCACGTTCGTATAATACAAATCATCAGTCGACCTGAGTACAGGATAGGCGGTGGAAACTTGCTGGAGGCGGATTATATTCTCTCAATGACTGGCCCTTGGAAAAAAAACGGCGGAGATAGGAGTTGAGCAAAAGCATGAAAAGACAGAAGCAAAGAATCTTCATGAATGTCCCTTCAATAGTCGATAGATGAATTGACAAACGATGGAGATATGGCCGTCGTGGAACAAGGGATCTTGGGGTGAGATGGTATTCCCTAAGGGTGAAAATCAAAAGTCGGCCTGCAATTTGGAACCAAGCAGCATCGACTTCCTGTAGAAGATTGGTGAAAACACTTCATACATGCTGCTTTTCCATTCATCTCATCGCCCAAATGCTCTAGCCCCCGACAGTGCACCCCTCTCTTGTTGATAGTGATCCAAAAGACAAGCTAGAGCTTGCTCTTGATCTCCTCAAAGGTCTTCTTGATCTCATCCATAGGAGTCTAGCAGCCATATCAGCACTCGTTCATCAAAGCAAAAACGCGCGAGGAGACCCACTTTCTGACCTGTAAGCCGGTCCCACCCCGCACAGACATCAGTCAGCAATCCATGCCACGGATATAAAGTGAAAGGCAACGTACCGGGCCATCCAACGACCAAACCCTCCTTGTCTCCAGCATCAGCAGGCTTGGGAATGACGTGGAAATGGACGTGGTCGACTTCTTGATGAGCGGGTCTGCCGTTGTTCTTTTGCCTGAATCAGCAACAAGTCCTTGTCTGTGGAAGCGGGAGGGGAGATACGACGTACTTGGAGAATGTTGTAGTTCTCGGCGCCCTGTGTAACGATGTCAGCTTGGGATCTTATGCGAAAGGTCAAAGCGGAGACGGTACGCACGGTAGCGATAGCGAGCTTCTTGAGAGCGGGGAGGATCTCGCTCATCTGGTCGTCAGGAAGGTCGGCAAGCTTCGCAGCATGGTCTACACACATCCGTCAGTTTACAGTAGTTCAGAAGAAGAACGAACGTACACTTGGGAATGACAAGACAGTGGCCCTTGGAGATAGGTCCAATATCCATGAAAGCGAGGATAGACTCCGTTTCAATGAGCTTGGAACTATAGGCACACAGTCACACCCGCCACCCCACGCACTCTGGTCAGTCACATATCGAACAGCGAAAGAGGGTGGACTTGCGAAGGGATTTCACCTGCACGGCTGGTGAGCTCTCACCTCGAGTCTGGCTGAGGGAGCGCACTTACCCTTGACAATCTTGCAAAAGATACAGGAGGCGAGGGAGGACATTGTTGGGGTGGGTTGCTGCTGTTATGAGTAGGTTGTAGCGTTGTGAAAGAGAAGAGTGGTTTTGCTGTCGCTGTCCATTTCGGCCAAGTTGCAGCCGGCTCGGAGCCCCAAGCGCTTATGTAACGTCGCGTCGCGTCCACTGCATCTTTTTGAACTGTATGTAGATGTCGATGCAACTATTCAGCTACTCAGAATAGCCGAGACCTACATCGACAGTCCTTGGGATCGTCAACGGGCTGCAAATTTTGCGGGTGTCCTTGAGGCGCTTGATCCACGCCGTCTCCTCCCGCCTGTAGCCACCAGACACCAAAGAGGAGTTTTCGACGCATGTCGGAGTCGGTAATGGCACCAAGACAATCACTGAGCACCATCTGACATTCATCGGCTGTCTCCTCGAACGCCGTCCATGCTGCCAAGGTGGTGCCCTGACACTGCAGCCCTTCGAACACGCGCATGGTTTCCGACTCCCAATCCGCCGAAAGAGCCTTGTTCTTGAATGCGTCACGCCAACCCTCCCAAGTGCCACACTTGGCGCCAGTCACCGTTGACCAGTGACGGTAGTTGTCGACCTTCGCGATTGACTTGTTGGCTTCTTCGACGCACCACTGGGGAGTAGACGAGAAGCGAGTGTCGTATGTGGTAAAATATTTTTGAAGGTCGCGTAGGTGGCTCACGACGTCAAGTTTGGTCGTGCTGGTGGAGGACAACATAGGGAGTTTGAGAGGAGTCGCCTGGGCACGCTGGATCTCCGCCTGATGGCGGTGCATAGACTCCAGAATAGTGCGGAGATCGTCATATCCGACAGCAAGCTGGCTCGACGCCTGTCCGTCTGAGGGTGGGGCAGGAGGGGTAGGGCCCGAGAGGTGAGGAGGGATATCGTGTCCTGGATAGGGGGTGTCTTCACGCTGCACGCGGGTGCCGTCGGCGGTGCGAAGAGGGACAGGAGTCGAGCCAGCTTGCTGTCGGATATGACGATCTCCGCACTATTCTGGAGTCTATGCACCGCCATCAGGCGGAGATCCAGCGTGCCCAGGCGACTCCTCTCAAACTCCCTATGTTGTCCTCCACCAGCACGACCAAACTTGACGTCGTGAGCCACCTACGCGACCTTCAAAAATATTTTACCACATACGACACTCGCTTCTCGTCTACTCCCCAGCGTGCCCAGGCGACTCCTCTCAAACTCCCTATGTTGTCCTCCACCAGCAAACTTCAAACCCAAACCCTTTCCATTCTCCTTATTAGTCGACCTTCCGATCATCACCTCATTGCTGCTTGGCAGTATCACATCCGAAGCGCCGCCGATCAGTACCATCGACCGATTTATGCACCCTGTCTATCATCACAACGATCGATCCGGCGATGGAATATGCAGGCAAATGAAGCTGGTTGTAAAAAGTCATTTTGCATGATTCTGTTTGAGATATATATGATGATGGTCATTGAATGGTTTGGTTGTTGTAGTGAAAAGAGTGATTCCCGTATGAAGATGCTATGATTATGAACACATGAATAGTTCTTTTCCTCGAGCACGGAGAGATTCCCCATATCCTCGAGACGTTACCACCCCTTGCCCGTATCAGCCTCAACACCCTCCATCGGCGTACCCCAGTCCTTCTCCTTCTCTTCGCTGACCGGTTCCCATCCCGTCCACTTTACGGAAAGTCCATCTCCCCTGCTCTTGGTCACTTCAAACTCCCCATCTCCTTGCCCTCCCTGTCCTAAAGGCGCACAATCACCCCACCCGCCGAGGGAACCCACCAGCCACCGCTTCGACCCACCACAAACCGCCGCTATCGCCAACACCCCCCAAAGCTCTTCGAGCGATACTTTCGGTGTCGACGACCCCCCGAAAAACTCTCTCACTTTGGCTCTGACAGCTTCCGGGTCGGCCTTCGCCCCGTCCCCCGGCGCCGTCCTCGGATGACTAAACCTCCCCGCCAGCTTGTGCGGATGCGACGATTCCTTGCTAGCGGGCATGAACGGTAACGGTGTTGTGCGGACGGACCGGGGAGAGCGCAGGGGCATGCCGCTGCCCATACGGAATATGGCGGTTTGAGAGGCAAAGATGGGTTGGTTGGCGTTGTGTTTGTCGTCTGGGGGGTAGAAGGAGGGGTGGGAGGATGTGCCGACGCCTGATACTTCGACTTCGTACCTAGAGCAAGAGTCAGTGATGAAGAAAGAGGGGAGAGGGAGATGACGTACCCCCAGTCGGCAGCAGCTGTTTCGGCCCATGTCCTGAACTCTGCTCCGGTCATCTCGATCTTGTGGTCCGAGTGCCTACAAATCACGTCAGATCACGTCCTTGCGCTTCTCGCAAACCTGTGTGTACTCACCTAAAGACACGCTGAGTACGTCCGGTAGGATCCACAAACCCTCTCTGTGCAAACCCATCTTCCTGCGCCCGCGGAAACTTGGCATTGAAATCGAAATTCTACACAAACACACCATCAGTCATGTGCCCACAGATACAGGAAAAGGGAGAGACTCACGGGCGTAGAAACCAGCATCAATCTCGGCCGATACGTCCCCAACGTAACGACACCAAACCGGCTGAGCACATTCGGGTCCAAATGCTCAATAACCTCGAGCGCGACGATAGAGTCGTAACCTTCCAGCTTGGCGTTGTACTTCTCGAGGCCGCCGAGCCATAGTTCGGTGCTGAGGGGTTCCCAGCGGGGAAGAGGGGGAGGGAAGGCGTTGGAGGAGGATTGGGGGTTGATGATGGAGAGCGCGGGAGCAATGACGTCGCGGGAAGCGTCGATACCTCCAAGACGCTTGAGAAGAGTCAGCCTTGTCATACTTTAGACTTTCTAGAAAGAAGAGGGACGCACGTTGATGAACAACTCGCTCTCATGGTCGAATCCGTCTTCATCACTATCAACAGGACTAGGGAGCTGCGAGCCTTTCTGTTGTCGGGCAGGCCTGATGGGAGGCTCGTAGACGGTAGAAGCTGGCATCATGAGCGTCTCGAGGAGCGCACCTGCGCCGCACCCTAGATCGAGGACCTGTACGGTGCGTCAGCGCTGAAGACGAAGACATGCCTGGTTTCACTCACAGATCGTACACCTTCCTTACGGAGCGCCTGTAGAGCCCACTGTCGACGCTGCATCCAAAGCCTACAGAAAATCAAGCGTCAGCAAAGTCGGTCACTTTTGCAAAGATGTGGCGATGGCAACAGTCCACGTGCTGATGTCGACTGCCGACCATCCAAGCGAAGGGTGGCTTACTCGGGTGAAAATGTGACGCCCGTGACGGCAGTTTCCTCGACCATGGATACCTCTGGTACCTGCGCATCCTCTGGAAGGGTATCGTGTGCCAAGAGCTCGGGGGAGCTGGTGGGGGACTCGTCGAGGTCGACATCAGGAGGAGGGGGCATGGTGGAGAAGCGCAGGGAGTTGTACTCTAGGGCGATCAAGTAGGAGGTCGAGTAATATGATAAGAGATAGCCCGGGCGGATCTTGGGAGGGGGGATGAAAGGGAAGATGATATTTTTTCGAGTTGAAAAGAAGGAGAAAGAGAAAAGAAAAGCGAGAGTTGTCCATCGAAATAGCCGGCCCGCGCCCCACGTGGGGCTTCAATTAAAGTCGAATCATCCCGCTTCATGCTTGTTGCGCTCATGCATAGGGTAAATGGGAGGCTATTGGGTCGCATGGACACCCCCCATGCTACGATGGTGCATGGGCTGCATGCATATGCCCCGCGACGAACAAAAAGCTGACTTGGCTGGCTTTAGCGAGTACGGCACCCCGCTCGTGAAGCATACTTTTGCCGGTGCTCCATTACGCTCTCCATCCCAGATTTCTCTCTTCCCTTCGCCCTCACTGCCCTTCTCTACCCTTTCCTTTCTTCTTCCCCCCCATCCTCTCCCTGCCCCATGCATACATTCCCCGTCTCCCCATCCCTACAATCCCTCGCCACTCTCGGCACGTGACGCTCCCCTGGACCCTGGCCCCGTGGTGTCCCGCCTCCGCATTCCGGTAAAGCACGCCATTTTAATCCCGTGATTCCGACTTCTCGTGCCTGGATGCTTATCAGATTGTATGGACTTTTGTGGGAGCAATGGGCAGTCACTGCCACATCGATCCACTGGAACGGCCCGTTGACGGATATCCATACCAAAAATCTTGCGGCTTCACTCGATATTAGATTGGCGGATGTGAGAGAAAGGTCAATTTCGTTCGGGATCAACTGTTGGGAGGCTTGAATCGTACCGAGGCTGCTTCTTGTTGGCGTACTCCTCTCGTCATCATGGAGTGCCACGCGGGGCTATGCCGACCGACGGGTCAGCTACTCTTACAGAGACATTACTCGTAATGACTTGACGGCATATGTAGACCGATTGCTCGTGTACTGTGTGAAGCAAGAAGCCAGATCGATGTTATATCCGCCGGAGGCCGCAAAGCTAATTAGAATGTGTGTTTGAAGAGACAATATTGGTTCATCGTAGAGGGAAGAAGTATGAAGTAAGGTTCCGAAAGACCTCCTCATATATCTGCGAGATCGGGTTTTATGGACCAGCCGGAGGAGGAGCCAGCTCTCAGCGAGTTCGTAACGAGTCATCAGCGACGAGTTCGCATTTGAGTCATCCGTGAGGAATCCGTAAGAGCCTGACCAGTCCGGGCTTGACATTCAGGAGGAATGATAAGAACTGAGAAGACGAGGGGATAAAAGCCGAGGGGCTTGTTCAAGACATATTGGGACGAAAGACCTGATACTGTGTTTAGAGTCGTCAGAGAGTAAGAGTACTCGTATCGTACATGATGCGAATCATGCAACATTATTGAAACTTCCCAGGTCTCCCAATGCAAAGGATAAGTCCCCCCGAAATCAAGTTGCGAGTTGACCCTATGGGGCTCTGCTGTAGTCTCACCCTACTTTGAGATACCATGACAATTTACACCGGGTACACCGATGTCCCTCTGATTTCAGCAACGTACATGACAACGTTCTGCTCCACACCCCTCGCACCCTCGCACCCCGTTACGTCGAGTCCCGGAATAGCATGGCGACCAACCTCCTTCGACCTTAGTGCAGACAGTACTCGAGTACAGTATGTAGGACAGCGACACAGGTGGTACAGGGCGTACTAGAATCCAACGAGCTTAGAGAGAGGTTTCGGTGTTGCGAGAATGAGTCATGTGGGATGTCCGATGTGGAAAATGATGCCCGAGAAGTCTGTCCTCTTGCGAGCTTGGATACACGAGGAGTCCACAGTACATACTACTAGCTATCGCGATACTGCGGCCTGCGGATGATGCCTAAGCTGGTTTATGTGCAGTAGATCACATGCCATACCTTGCCCGTCAGCTGTCACGCTCAATGAGCACATGTACACCACCTCCGTCTCCTGGGGACAATGAATAGGTAGATGCAGACACAGATGTGTTGGAGGACCTGCTTTCATAAACCCGACATGATCTGAGCCCGATCATCCGATATGCGATGCGTCCCCTTGCCCCTGCAATCAGCGTCAACTCATCGGGCCAGTCTTGCAAAACACCCAGAGGGCCTCGACCAGCCTGGAAGCTTGTCAAGCTTGTTGTCAATGCTCGATCGTGATCGGACATTATGCATCCCTGGGGGGCGTGCTTGATCGTACCTATCACGTGTCAGTGTTACGTGTAACAGTGAGCAGGACTAGTAGCTCTGGAGAGGAACAGGAAAAGATCGTTGATCGCCGCTTCTATCGATACCAGCCACCACAACACACCAGCAGGAGAGGAGAGGCAAATGGGCGAACGTTGTTCATCTGGCCCCTAGGTATAGCAATGCTCGAGTACCTCGATGGCCTGTTTCCAAGGTGATTGTTGAAATACTCTTTTTGACGTCGTGCCTACACGATGTGGGGGCGAGATCTGTGCCACGCTGCAGGGGAGACCTAAATCTCTTATACTGGTATAGTATCGTTCAACATGCGATACGCGCGTCACCTTTGGACCTGCTCTTGTTCGGATGTACTCTAATACTGCCAGATAAGTGTATCGCATGTCTACAAATAAGCTTCTAGCTGAGATCTCGGGGTGTGGTTAGTCGAAACGGAGTAGACGGGATGCGACTCCTCGAAGCTACGTCCACCTCCGACACTGCTCGCTCCAAGCACTCCACGCCCCATGCTTTTCCGACGCCCCCCCAACACATGTGTCTCTCTGATCCCATGCTGTACAAGTAACAATCAAGGCCTGGACTGATGCACCCAGCCACAACGCTGCAGCCTAGAAGGTAGCGACGCGAGCGCTGGTGTGCAACGTTAAATGATCACAAGGGCGACTCAACTCAATCTAGAGTCGAGGCCGATGGAGAGCCTTGGAGTCTCGGTGTAGCACAAGGACAGACCGAGGATATGCTTAGGGTACAGCATGTGAGTATGCATATCCAAGTAGATACTTGGCCGAGGGCGCAGCGATAGCTTAGTAGCAAAACCCGGCCTCGTCGCGTCTGACGTTACGGGTCGCGAAGAATGAGATCACATTACGAGTCTATGTATCAAAGGTCCAGTCAAGTGCTGTATGTCTACATACCCCCTCCTCGGGGATTCAATGCACAATACAACAGGAAACAAACCGCCCCTTTGAAACGACACAGCCCAAGGCCCAAAGCCCATCGAGGCACCATGCAAAAAAACTGCACCCGGCCACATCAGCATCACGCTTGATCGGAATATTCCAAGGCGCACTGCACTGCAACGTCTGCGAAAATGAGAGATCGGGGTGCCTTTGGCTCTGCCTCACCCTCTGCGTGGTCTGGAACGAGGAGCAGCATCAGCAAATTTTGACTTTGGGAGCGTGGATCCGGAGGACTTGACGGCGTTTCGGATGACCGATGGGAAATAGAAGTTGGGGAAACTCTGGGGAAATGGGCAATGTTGGGCGGAAAATATGGTATTTCAAGAGGGGTAGCGGGTGGGTGCCATGGGCTGGGCAAGGGCGAAAGCTAAGGACGTAAGGTAGCTTGCTCGGGCGACTGCCTCGGAGGGGTGGGAAATTTTCAGTTCTTGAGATGAGAAATGTACTTAAGCTGGACATTCATTCGCCTCTTCGCTCATCAAAGCCATCTTCTTAGCAACTCTCAGAGCCACCTCTAGCCACCCCAAACTCCCACCCATACCTCGCAAAATGTCTACCACCTTTCGCTCCCTCTCCCCAATGTTCCTCATCCTCATCCTCCTCCTGGTCCTCGTCTTCATGACCGCTCCAGCAGATGCTAGCATGGCGCCAGTCTACATGCACTACTACTGCCGCCAGCAATGTGATTCAACATTCAGGATGTGTGCTATGGGTGCCAGTGAGTCTTGCTTCTTCTTATCTTGTTTTGGTTTGGCTTTGGCCGCTTCTTCTTCGGCGATCTCGTTGTCCTCACCGTTGCAAGAGGATATGTGGGTCGTGGGTGGTGTGATGTGGAGGCCTTGCTTCTGTTGAGTGCTCTCACTCTCATGTGCGCTTGGCGGGGTCCTTGCTGTTTCTTCTGCTTGTATCTCTTCCGGGGTCCGGCGGTCTCTGCTTCTTTCGCCACTCGCCACTGAACGTGGCAACCTCACCTTTCGCCCCCCACCCCTCATCTCCCTCTTACCGCCTTATTTCTCTCCCTTCTCATTCAGAGATATCCTGGGTATATAAATGCTGACTCTACTCTCCTAGACTCTGGCCCCAGGCTGGCATCATGCTTCTCTATCCGCGGCGTCTGCTACATGCGCTGCTGACAGCCCTTCTCCCCTCCCCTTCCAACTTGTCACATCACCACCACGATTCAAAAGACACATTTCCAGCACACTACATCTCTAAACCCCGCCCCATCCTCCAGTCTTTTCATTCTTCCCTTCTTGGCGTTGCTCGGTTTTCATATAGATATACATAGACACTTCCCGCTGCTTTTTCTCATCAGCATTCAGTTCTACCTCACGGACACACTTGTAATATCAGACTCATAGAACGTACCTCTCTTCTTTAATCACAACAACAGACAACCATAGACATACGCCCTCAGCTTGCCCCCTTTTTTTACTTGTATAGAACTTCTCAAACTATAGATGGGTGAACATGCATTTAGACAGATATAGATGGGCATCGTCGTCTTGTGCTTATATATGTCCAGTCGGAGAAAGAGGCACCGGTCGGATGTCAAAGATTTCTGACAGGGGCCGGGATGAAGATGGTGCGGGATTGAAGGGTCGAAGGATGGGTGATGGATCATTTGGGTGGTTTGTACGAACCACTACACACACGCCGCACGCATGCAACAGCAAGTTTCATCGGCCTCATCGGGAGGTGGCCAGGACGTATCGTAAACGATAGAGCAGAAGAGGCACAGACCAACAGACAAGAGAATCAGCTTTCCAGAACCAATATAATATTGGGAAAGGCGGTCTTGCTGAAAGTGGGAAAGCTAAGAAGAGTCGGAGGCCGTGCAGGGTGGTGAACGCACAGCGCTCGGGACACCTTGCGGAAATGCACCTTCCACGCACTAGTAGATGTTTCAAATATCAAAAAAATCGCCGCGGATGATTTTTCATCTCGGACGATATTTGCTTCCGTTGGGCGTTTTTGGCTGTTTTTGGCTGGCAGCATTAGCAAAAACGTCGCGGACGAAAAAATCAGTTTGGCGGTTGGCCTGATCGGGAAACGCGGAATTGCTGATACTTGTGGAAAAGTGGATTTACCGACCGGATTTGAAAAACTCGGTCTGCTGGAATTGGAAAGCTGCATGAAGAGTAGGAGTAGCCGAACCCCTCGGCCCTGACTACCTTTTTCGGTCCCCTCCGCATGTCCAGTCCCTTCCGGGCACGGACATGCAACAACCCCGTCACTATCCCATCGATACCTCCCTATACACCCCAACACCTCCCACTTCTCGCCTTCGTCCATGTATGGGTCCGTTCGACGCCCTTATGTGTGTCCAGGCTGCCGCCGCCGATTCAAGACCGGGGCGCGACACATCTGCAGGCAGAGCAGTCAAGCCCGAGAAGCAGCAGCCAGATCGTTTGAGGAGTTCTTGCGACAGCCTAGGAAGCCGCAAAGTTCGTCTCATGTGAGTCCATAGGGCCTTTACAGCACACTCACCCATCTATCCATCTTGCACCACTGAATGTTCGTTGTGCATTACAGGCGTCGACATCGACGACATCCCCACCGCTGTTCGCTACAAGCCCTATCACCGATACAAAGCCTCGTCGATCCCTGCCCCCTATTGACCCCAGTACACCCCCGGAGCCCATATGTACCTGTCCCAAGCGTGAGCGACCGCTGCCGGGAGAACCTTGCGTGTACTGCGGGTTGATGGACATGCAACGCCGACAGACGGCCAAACGGCGTGAGGAGCGCCAGAAGGCCAAAGCGGCCAGAAAATCGTCTGGGTTGAACGAATATCCTGTGCGTAGTCTTACTTGCAATCGTGTTGATGGTGCATGCTGACGGGTTTTTGCAGGAAGCATCGGGCGTTGCGGAAGCGGGGACATCCGTCCTTGACAGCATTGCCGAGGCTGAGAGGATGAGACGCGAGGCTGGTGAAGTGGGCGAGGAATTGGTGAGAGAGCTCGAAACGTTGTTGAAACGAGTGCGGGTCCAGGTGGCTCAGAAGGATCACCGGCATGTCAAGGAGCTATGGGAGACCATAGGCGCCATGGCAAAAAAACTGAATACGGATATGGCAAAGCAGGAGCGGGCGGGACACGGGCGGTGACGTCTAACACGAGAGATACCAATACCCAGCGCGAGAAGAGGCGGGGGAAGGGACAATGTATTTTTACATGTTTTACGACGCCATGAAAGCTGTAGCAAGTATGAAGAACGGTGAGCCAGATAGCTCTGCAGATGTAAATTCCTTCCAATCAGTAGCTGTCCGCCTGTCCCCATTGGCAAACGTGGTTGGCAAATTGTTCAGCATTGCATGGTCATGAAACATGAAAACAGCATGAAGTCAGCATCCATGACCGTGTAAGTAACTACGCATAAATGTTCGGTGCAATGGACTTGACTGGTTTGCGGCCCGGCGGCACGGACTCGGCGGAAGCAAAATGAAAAAGGTAGTCAGGGCCGGGGGGGGCTCATTTCCGCAAGGTGTCCCGAGCGCTGTGCGTTCTCCGCCTTGCATTGTCGGCAACCTTGCCTGGTGCGGTAATAAGGAAAGACGTGGAAGCGATCATGCAGAGCGCCTATGAAGCTTGTGTGAAGGTATGCTTTCTTCGGACCTGCCGCTTGCTGAACTGTTCATCGAAAACACTGCTCATATCGTGAATCAATGCGGCGGGCACTTCTACGAATACATACACGAGTACCGATGATATCAGGGTTGTCGTTGATTGTGTTGACGATACACGCGTGATTCCACATCACATGAAAAAGGGCTATCAGCATGCACGTATGCATGTCACTCCAGACTGTCGACTACATCAAGTATGTGCTCAAGTACACATCATGAGCCGGTGTCCGGTGTAGAACGTAACGTTGACTGGTGGTGGTCTGACGCGACGACAGCCGATAAGCCGATAAGCCGTGGACGCCGCTCCTGTCAAGCTGGTGCGTGTTTGATTATCATGTAACCCCTCGATCTAAATATACAGCGCACCTAAACGTCAGTATACCATATATTAACCCCCTCGATATCATCGCAAACACGCGGCAAGCAGTGCACCTGCCCCCGGAATATACATCCGCCAAAGGCCAGGCGACTTCATTCAACGATCTTTACGTCCAGCGCGTGGCAATGATTCTCAGTCGCGTGTCGTCTGCAAAAAGCAGTAGTCACGCACATGTTATTTCCAATGAAAGACGAGAAACAAACGTCACAAGGGAGGCATGTTGACACACAGTAGGTCAGTATGTAGGATCCGGTGCCAGGCCCATGTATTTCATGATGGAAGATTCGCAACAAGATTTGCATCCACTCTAAAGGCACGTATAGAGCCCCTTGGACTTGCTTCGCGGGAGGGAGAGCTTCTTCTTCTTGGGCTTCGATTCCAGTAATTTGGGGAACTGCTTCGCTGTGGGTGCGAGAGTAGCGCAGTGTCGGCAGAATTGAAGCGAAGTATTGGCAGAATGGAAGCGACGAGAGTGGCAGAAGTTGGATGGAAAACGATGGCACGGTCGTTCACGCAGCTTTTGTGGCTTGAACAAGGTTGAGCGACGCAGGGTAGATCATCACCTAGCCTGTGTATTTCCCAATCATCCACTCAGATGCGCACGAGCGACCATGCCATCCCAGCCACTGCCCCTCCTCAGCTCTCAGCCAGATGGTAACATACCGCATGTGCCAACAGCCCGTGCTAGCCCCTACCGCAACCGGGTACCTCAAAACCGACAATCTTTCCTCCTCTGTTCCTCTTGCTTGAGGCTGGGTGGTATCGTGGCCAATCGTGGATCGGTTGATGGATAGGCTGGGTGGGGAGGTAGTGGCGGTAAACGAGACGCATGATGACATTGCCTAGAGAACGGATAAGGACAGGGGGGCAAGGGAATATAAGGGTGGCTGGGGGACGTTGGAATTCCCCACTTTTCTAGCGCAAGCTTTTCGTGCCACTCACTATCTGCCTTTACGCCGCCATGCTTCATTCAACTACTCGCACCTCATCCCTCTCATATCGCTCTCTCATTCTGGTACTACTCGTCGCCATGTTCCTCCTGCTACCGACGGCATCCGCTTGGGGTCCTGTTGGGGTATGTCGCGCGCGGTGTAATGGCGCGTTCATGAGCTGCATGGGTGTTTATGGTGAGTGGGCTTTGGAAGTGTGTTGGTAGTGGGTTGACAAGTCGCAGGCAATATCCAAATTTGCAATGTGGCGGCCAGAGCGTGTTTTGCGCGGTGTGTCTAGAGGTCTTGTGCAAGGTGGAAGCGATCTGTTGTATGCATTGTAGTCGACACTGCATCGTTTGGTGAAATGGTTCATACTTGCCTACTTTGGTATCGATATGTTTCGATGTCTAATTACGCCACGCCCACCAGCCCCCCAAGAGAGGGGCAGAGCTAGGCGTACTCAAGACCCGCTGCTTTTGCAGTCTTTTCGCTCTCCAACAACCATTACCCGCGCGAACCGAAAGAGCCCCAGCCGAAACTGGGACAATCCGATCAGACGGGGAGAGACAGCGCGGCTATAGGGTAGAGCGTGGCGTCGTCGTCGGGTGTTGATGAAGAGAAAGAAAAGCAAGATGGAATTGGAGAGGCCTGGAAAATTCCGGGAGGGGCGGCGATGTCCGTGCTGTTCCGGTGGAGGCAGTTCGGTGAGAGGATGGCAATCAGATGTCAATTGTCTCCATCGTTTACTTTCATTTCTGCCACTATTCCCCTATACCATGAGACTCACCATCATCGCCCCAGAGACTATCAACGAGCACGAGGTCTCCCCGGAACTCTTGGTCGAAGACCTCATAGCCCTTGTCGAAGCAACCGTGAGTCATCTTCGTCATGGTGTCCCTACCCACTTGGCTATATGGGACTCGGGCCGCGTCTTCTGTAGGCTAATAACGTATAGGCCGAACTTCCTCCATCTGTGATTGTTTTGACAAGCGATTCCGGAACACCTCTTACCGACCCATCGCGCACGCTCGACAGCTATGGCCTCAACGGCGAACATGCTACCATCTTTCTCACACCAACGTGAGTATCTTGCTTTGGCGATGTTGTTTCCAATGCTTACAGATGGATACGTACAGCGAGCAACCCGTTTCTTCATCCTCCTCTTCTGGGCCATTGGCCGGTTCCGACGCCGATATCGAGCGGATGCGATTGCAAGCTCTCGGAAACCCTGAACTGATGGAAAGTCTCCAAGAAGTAAGACGATCGATCCCATGATATTTTTCTGTACGATGCTTCTGTACGATGCTGATACAAAGGTTCCCCGTAGCGTGATGCAGAATTGTACGCCGCTGTTCAGAAGGGTACCCAAGAGTTCAAGGCTGCGCTTCAAGCCTCACAACTGAGGCAGCGGAGTAGAGAGTACGAGAAGGAGCAACAAATCGCTGTGAGTCGCTATATCCTGTCAAAGACCGACACATCCTGACATACTCGAAGGCCCTGAATGCGGACCCCTACGACATTGAGGCGCAGAAGAAGATTGAAGAAGCCATCAAGCAGGCGGCTATCATGGAGAACATGGAGCATGCGATCGAGTACTCTGTAAGGCTGAACCTGTCCTATCGATCCTTAGCTGACAACGATTCAGCCCGAGTCTTTCGGCAATGTCACCATGCTCTACATTGACGTCGAGGTCAACGGCTTCCCCCGGAAAGCTTTCGTCGATTCCGGCGCCCAAAGTACCCTCAGTAAGCCATCACATGGCCGCCCACCTTCTCCCACCCTGCTAACACCCCCCCTCCCAGTCTCCCCCCGACTCGCTGAAGAGTGCAACCTCATGCGCCTCGCCGACACCCGCTTCTCCGGCGTGGCCGAAGGCGTCGGCAGCGCCAAAATCCTCGGCCGCGTCCATTCCGCCCAACTCAAAGTCGGCCCCCTCCACCTCCCCTGCTCCTTCTCCATCCTCGAAGGCATCAAAGTCGACCTCCTCTTCGGGCTCGACATGCTCAAACGCCACCAGTGCTGTATCGACCTCCCGAAGAATTGTTTGCGGATTGGCGAGGTGGAGGTGCCGTTTTTGGCCGAGCATGAGCTGCCGAGTGGGAAGAAGAGGGAGGAGGATCGGAAGGTGGCGGAGGATATGAGGGATGCGGCGGCGATGGGGAAGAAGGTCGAGGCGACGAGTTCTGCAGCGGCGGGGAGCTCGTTCCCTGGAGCGGGACAGTCTGTCGGCTCGTCAACGGGGGCTGGTCCGAGTACAAGCTCCAAGATGAACGAAGAGGATATCAAAACTGCAAGTTGATGCTTTCTGTGATGGGTTCCTCCTGACTGACGTTTATTCAGCTTATCGGACTGGGAGCCCCTCGGGACCAGGCCATCCAACTGCTCGAGGCTTCTGGGGGCAACGTCGATGTCGCTGCTTCTATGCTCTTTGGTTAGCTGTCATGATATACACGTACTAGCTCATGTAGAAAGCCTTCGGCTCTTATTAACGACTCGCGGGTAGACCTTCTCAATCTTGTTCTCATACTATACAAATTCATACCCATCTCTCAATGACCAAGCAACCCGTACTGCGTCGTATATACAAGGACCAGTCGAACGTTGGATGATGAAGAAATCGGATCGAAAAGTAAACCGAGAAATGATGAGCAGTTGATTATAAACAATACGAGTATAGTCTTCGTTATGATAGATTGATAGATATATAATTGTCCTTCATATGAGCAGAAGGAAACGAATGGCTTCGACCAAAGCAAAGCAATGGATGAAAGAAGATGAAATGGGAAAGAAAAAATCTATGATCTGTACGGCAAAAATCTATATCACAAAGCCAAAAGCAAATCCCCCCAACCCTCTACTTTTTAAGCCGTCCATCAAACTGCTCATGCAACTCGCCCAACCTCACCCTCTCCTCATCCTCCAAATCATTCTCATCCCTCCCCGCCAACGCTTCATACGTCGTCCAATCGTGGTGCTGGTGCGTCGCCACCCTGCTCAACGGTGCGCCCGTAGAAGGTCCCCCGCCGGTAGCGCCAGCGCCAGTGGCGCCAGCGGTGGCGGAGGCAGAGGTGGATCCGACGATGGTGGAAGTGGGGTTCTCAGGGTTGGGCACCGAAACAGGTCTGGTCCCACTAAAGCTCGCCCTAGGCGCATACTCGCCCGCCCTAGACGAGATCCTCCCAAGCCCGCCTTCCTGCTCTGTCGGCTGCACCTCCACATCCACCCCCTCACCCTGCGCAGGCTGGTACACGACCTCCTTCCCCTCCGCCCGCGCTTCTTCGTCTTCCTGCTTGGCCTGCGCCATGCGCGCAGCCATGATCATGCCCATCTGCTTTTCGGCGTCGGCAGAGTACTTGCACTTGGCGCGGATCTGGGCGCCGTACTTGTAAAAGACGTAGGTGGCGGGGATACACGCGAGGGACAGGAAGCCGGGGAGGGCGACACCCCAGTGCACACCCATCTTTTCAAACATCTGGACCGTAAAGAGGGGGAAGGCGGCACCAAACAGAGATCGGAGGACAGAGTTGGCAGCGAGGACGGAAGCGGCGTAGATGGTGTACGAGTCGACGAGGTAGCCGAGGATGGAGAGGAAGACGACAATGATGCCGCAGCCGAAAGGCACACCAAAGATGATGGGTGCGATCCAGTGGACGTTGGGACCGTCGGTGGCGGCAGTACCGGCAAGACCGATGACGATCAGAGCACCACCCCACATGGCAGGGGGCAGCCTGTCCTCGGGATCGGCCCTACCGCCCTTCTTCTTGGCAACCTTGACGTATTGCGGGTTGGACACAAAGATGGAGAGAAGGACGGATATGATGGTACCAACAAGGACACCGAGGAAGGCAAGACCGCCGATACCAGTGTTCCAGCCGTGGCCGGATTGGAAGATGATGGGATAGGCGGCAAAGAAGAGGTAGAGGATACCGTAGATGAGGGCCGTGTAGACAGAGAGGATGGTGACGATGGGCTCGAGGAACAAGAATTTCCAAGGACGGATCAAGCTCATCTTGAACATGCTTTTAATATCGAGCGGCTTCTTGGCATCGCCCCTGAACCTGTAGACCTTGCCGGTGACCTTGCTGAGGAGCTGGGCGCGCCTACGGAGGAGCATGGGCGCATAGGTCTCGGAGCAGAAGAGGATGCCGACGATGAAGAGGACACCACAGAAGATACAGAGGAATCCTTCGATCCATCGCCAGCCCTGGGTCAAGCCGAGGAAACCACCAGTGATGGGACCGAGGGAAGGACCGAGGAAGGGGGCGGCAGAGAAGAAGGCCATACCGAGACCTCGCTGGTTGGCGTTCAGGACGTCGGTGATGGTACCCCCGGCGTTGGCAAGAGGGGAAGAGCCAAAGAGACCGGCGAGGAATCGGAATACGAGGAGCTGACCAATGTTCTTGGAGCCGGCGGAGGCACCAGTCCAGAGGGTGAGGAAGGCGTAAGAGATGATGTAGACGATTCGACGACCAAAGATTTCAGAAAGGGGCGCCCAGAAGCTGACGAGAGTGAGTTTTGATACGAGCTGAAAGGGGAGAGAGGACGTACAGAGGACCGAAAGCGAAACCGACGACGAACAGGGCGATACCGCCAATGACGAGCTCACGACTGGCTCCAAAGTCGATCATGATATCGGTGATACCACCAGAGTAGGCTGAGGAACTGCAGGGCGTCAGCTTGGGCCAATATACAGATGTCACTGCATGGAAACGATAAGGGCGGCATGCTTGGAAAATGTTTGGCAATCCCCACGAGCGACTGCCGAGCGACTGAAGAAGCCAGGCGCAAGCTCGGAAGGTCAAAGAGGCAAGAAGCCGTAGTGAGTCCCTAAGCGCTCCCGTGGTGACTGCCCGGAGATAAGAGTCCGAACGGAAGAGGAAGGAGCTCGCAATCATCCAGCCGAATATAAGAACCGTCGCAGAGCCCTTCCAGAAGGCATGCCGCAACGCCCAATGAGGTAACGAACATGGCAACAGAACGGGGTGATGGGGTCCAAGCGCAAACATGTCGAAGCCAGGGACTCACCTGAGGGCAACGGCTAGGGTCATCCAGCTAACAACAAAGATCTGCCTTTCGTCAGCCTCATTCATTCTCGCATCGCCCAAGATCTCCTCAGACACTCTCTGTCGATGCATCGACTCACAGTGGTCCACTTGTACGCGCTCGGCCAGTTCTGCGGGTCTTCCTTGTCGTTCGGGAGCCAGTCGACGATATAAGGGTCTTCCGCTGTGCCCTGCCCCTGGCACTTTTTGGCAATGATTTCGTCAAAGGGGGTGACATAGGGTCGCCATAACCGCTTCTTGAGGGTGTAGGAAGAGAGGGGCTTGGATTCGAGGGTAGATGGGGCGGGGGTGGATTTTTCCGGCTGCCCTACGCGGGTGCTGGTGGTGTCGATGGACATGTGGCGGGGTGGGGCGGGGGGGAGAAGGGGAGGCAGGGGAGGCAGGGGGGAGGGAGAGTGGGTGGGAGATTGAGATTGTAGAGATGCAGATTCAAGATGGTTGGGTGATGAGATGCCTTTGATGTAATTATTAAACCCGTATAAATACTCCACTTGTTTGCACGGCCGCCTTGAAATTCTGTACGGCCAATCCCCGAATTTTCATTCCCCGCGCCTTCCGGAGCTGACGAGAAAGCCATGCCCCGCTTCTTCTCTGCCTCTGTCCATGCATACTCCACCCTATGCATTCCACCCCCTCCATACCTCCATACCTCCCCTGCTCTGCGCCCACATCACCCCGTCATCGCTCCCGCTGGATTCGGCAGCAGGGACAGCACACAAGACGCACTAACAAACCTCTAGACCTGACCCTGAATGCAGATCCGGACAATTCCCGATGTTGTTTGGCTCGCCCCGCCACTCTGCATTCAGTCTACTTGCTTGCTCATCTCTTTCATCTCTGCCCATGGAGTAAGCAAAGAACAGGCTATGGGATATACCCGCCCAAGATCTCCCCTAGCAGCTACCCCAAGAAACATCGACGATCTCTCTGCCATCTCATTTCATTTACTTGCTAGCCTCTTGCTGATCTCTCCATCGCATCAGCCTGACAACCAGCTCTTAGCCTGTAACCCATACCCGGATGAAGTGGATCCTGTTCACTATCCCAAGAAGGCGAGTGCCCTACTTCCACTTCCACTTCCACTCCACTCCCCACCTTCGCTCGATACCACCTCTACGCAGCACGCAATACCCCAACATCACCTGCCCAAAGCATCCGGGTCAGGTGTGCCTTTCCCAATGATCTTCATCATCGGGTATCGCCGTATCGGGCCATCTCTTGCACTTTCTTTTTGCTTGACGACACCCGCCACTTACCGCACACTCACGAGAAGCACACACCCAAAGGGGGTTACGCCCCCTCCCACCCCTCGTGCCCTCGTGCCAAGGGAAAGTGCAACACGTGCAACATGAAACGGACGGGATCAATCAGGTGGATCCTGTTCAGTTGTCTGCAAATGAATTGCTGCATTTGCTGCTGACAATGACGAACGACTACTAGAGTATTCCTGTATAACCGGAAAAGGCGTCAAAAGTAGTGGCGATGTAAATGGTAAATGATGGAAGGTTGAATAGAGAGTTGTTGAACATAATATAGAGTACGGCTCGATGAAATAAGAATTGTGGGGAGAGATTTGGATAGATGCTAGAGAGTAACACAACAAGTTTGAAGAAGAATGAGGAAAAAGTCGTCAATCCGTAACACGTCAAATAAGAAAAAGGGACCTCTATAGATTCCAAAAAGCAAACGCCTACTTTGCCTAGCTCCGTCCTCTCCGCGCTGCTTTCAGACATTCTTCTTCCAAGCCCACAACACGCACCACCTGGACGCCGCCAGATTGCAAGATCCGTGCGCCTTCGCACTCTACAAAGTCTGGTGGTTCTTCCACGCCCTATAAACCCTTTTCGTCAGCTTTCCACCCCCCATCCATCAATCAATGGCAATGGGAAAGAGGAGGAGTACTTACAAGGTAGACGGCCCTGACGCCCGCTTTGACGAGTTCTAGCGCACAGCTCGGGCCCCCCGATGTTCGATATGAACAAGGTTCCATCGTCGCCACGCACTCTGCATCCTTCAACACCTCTTCCATCCTCGGCATCTTCTCCCCCTTCTTCCCTTCCCCTTCCTCCTTCTTCCCCTTCTTTTCCTCTTCCCCATCACTCGCAGTCTCCAAAGACAAGGTCGACAGGGCCACAGACTTGTCATCCTCTTCCCCTTCCCCGGAAATCTCGGCAAAGCGCGCTTGCAAGTTTGTCAGCGCATTCGCCTCGGCATGCGTATTCCCCGGTATCTGCCTCGACCACCCGTCCGCCAAGATCAGCCCCTTGGCCTCTCCCACCACCGACTGCGGGAACGCCTCGAAATACGCCTTCAGCGCCCCATAATACCGCGACGCCGCCGGTAAAAACAGCGTCGACCCTACACAGAACGCCGTCGGCGACACTTCACAGTTCAACGTCAATTTCAAGCAATGCCGGATTAACGCCAAGTGCACCGGGTCGGAGGAGGTTTGGGATGTTGTTGCGGGGGAAGGCGCGGCTTTGTTGTTGCTGCCGCTGCCTGAGGCTTCTATCGACCGGCTGCCGAGGGGTTTCCCTGTACGCGCAGCCATCACGCTCACACTGACCGTCTCATCCGTATTCTTCCGATCATGCACCGTGATGCACGCTTGCACATCCGCCAGCGCTTCTCCCTCTCCCTCTCCCTCTTCCCCCCCGCCGCCGCCTTCTTCTGCAGGTGCAGGAGGCAGCGCAGTACGCGGGATGAGGTCGACGAGGATCTTCGTCTTTTGGTTTGGCAAGAGGTTGAGGTTGAGCGAGGTGATGCACTCTGAGGGGATGTTGATCTTCTCCTCTTTGGCGGGGGGTACGAGGACGCTTGTAGCCAGCTCGGCAAGCTTCTTCCCCGGCGACTTGGCCCCATCCCCTTCCTTCTCTTCCCCCTCACCGTCCATCCCCGCACCAAGCTGGTCTTTCGGCACACCAAGCTCCAAAAGTCTCGTCTCGTACTTGACAATCTTTTCCGCTTTACCCTTCCGGCGCGCAATCTTGAGTTTCTGCATCATCGCTTCCAGCTCTTCTTCCTCCGACTTGCTCAGCGCTGTACCGGCGTCGTGCTCATCGCGCGTCAGGTGGATACGCGCAAAGGAGGACGGGCCGAGTTGTTGGACAGACACCAGAAAGGTGCGCTCGTGTTTCGAAATGTTGGTGATGACGAAACTCTGCGTCTCGAGCTTCTTCTTCTTCTTCTCCTTCCCTTCCTTGCCCTTCTTATCCTTCTTGACCTTGTCCTCATCCTTCTCCTTCTCCTTCTCCTTTTCGGCAACACCAAAGTCCAAACTGACGGGTTCCACCCTAAACGCCGGCACTTTTCTCACAATCCCCTTGACAGCCAGCGCTTGGTCGTTCCAGCTATCCAACACGTTCTCCACCGTGATCGTCTCTTGGTAATTACCGACGAGAGAGGGGGTGAAGGAAAAATTGTCCAACTGTTTGCGGCCAAAGGCCGAGATGACGCCGTACCGGCCGAGACCGAGTTTGAGGTCGCCAGAGGCGATGGAGCCGGATGTGCGGAGACGGAAGAGACCGATGGTGTCGCTCTTGTTCTGTATACCCGTCAGCTCTGTGTCTGGAACAGATGGAAAACGACGTACATGGATGACAATCGTCTTGCTCTTCACTTCACCCTTGTCGCACGCACCAAAGTTGATGGAACTCTGCTGCACTTCCAAGACACTCCTCACACACGAGCTCCGAATGATCAGATCCCGAATAGGCAGCTCGGCGCCTTCCGGCATTCCCAGATCACCCCCAGGCGTCCCTGGCCGGCTGCTGCCAGCAGCGTTGATCCGGGCAGCGTTCAACAATGACTTGTCAAACTCGACGAGTTTGATAAAGATCCTCGAGTCGGCCCTCTTGGCGCGCGTAGAGATGTGCGGGCGGATAGAAGGGTTGGGCGTCATGATCACCACCACCGCCCTGCTCTGCCCGGGACCCACACTCAGTGTTCGAGCGGGCACAAGCTTGCCTGACCCGACGAGCCCTTGGAGTTCTTTTCGCAGCGAGATGGTCCGTTTCACAAACGCCTCTTCCTCTTCCAGGGTGGTATGCGTCATGGACGTCTTTTTCGCATCGTGCGCTTCGACAGCTGCGAGCAGCTGGTCGATCGACATCTTGCCCACGTCTGCCGTATCGGCCGGTGGAAGCTCGAGAAGAGGTTCGACACGCTTCGCAGTGAGGGCTGGGGATTTGAGAGAGGGGGATGTTTGGGGGAGGAGTTTGTTGAGAAGAGCGAGGGAGCCCAGATGGGGTTTCTTTGTGGGAGTGGTGGGGGTGTGTTCGCCAGTGGTAGGTGCAGTCTTGGCAACTTGGTGCTGGTGCTCCTTCCCACCCCCACTAATCGCCGTACCATTGGCCTTCTTCTTCTTCCCGTCCTTACCCACCGAGCCCGTCGCTTTCGCCCCCGCCGCAAAGTCCAACTTTGGTACTTTTGGGTGTTGGCCTGAAAGCTTGGACTTGTCTTCCCATTCGATAGATTCCAGCAACTGGGCGCCCTTGGATCGCGGGGAGAAGCGGTGCGAGGCGATAGGAGGACCAGAGGCAAGGTCGAGATACTCGTGCGGTTGGAGAAGGGAGCGGTCTTTGAAGACTACCGAATTGCCATACAGCTGATATTGATTAGCCATGTTCATCATCATAACAAAGTGACTTACCTGTACAGGCTTTCCTCGGCTTCCCTTCTTCAACGCCGCCCCAACACTAACGCCAACAGGCCTCTCTCCCTCCTCCTTCTTCGGCCCTCTCGTCTCACTCTTCTCCCTGCCTTTCTTGCCCTTGCCCTTGGACTCGGCAGCTTTCCCGTTGACACTCTTCTCATTGAGCTCTTCCATGAAGCGCTCCTTCAACTCTCCACCCTTCCCCTCCTTCCCCTTGCCCCCGCCATTCCCACCACTACCGCTCCCGTCCGCAGACGTTTGCTCGTAATCCTGCGCTTCCACAGCATACCGCCCCATCAATCCCGGGCGGACCTTGGCAATACTATCTTGCTCCCTCACAAACAAGCCAATATCTTCCGGCTGCGAAGCCGACAGATCGAGGACAAGAGGTGCTTGGGAGAGATTCTCAATGTGGATAGTGCGCACGGTGGGATAGTTGATGACGACCGAGGAAAAGTCGAGAAAATTGGAGCCGGACGGCGTGAGGATGCGGTAGAGATGAGAGTGAAGGGTGAGGTTGTAGACGTCCACATTGCGAGACTTTATCTCTACCAACTGGTCTACGTATCGTCAGCCTCGCGCTTTCATGCCACAAAAGATACTCACCATTGGCTCGATTGAGACGGTTCCGCACATAGATCTGCTTCTCATACTTTTCATTGATCCTCCTCGGGAAAAACTCCATCTTTTCCTCCACTGTCCCTTTCGCAGGAATCATGATCACCCCCTTCTCAGCACTCAACACTTTACTCATCGCCGCGATCTCCACCCTCGCCTCCAGCTCGCTCAGATTTTCAATCTTGATCGTCGTTGTCTTGGAAGCTCCGACAGTGACTTGTCCAAAATCAATGACGTTGCCCGACGAAAGACGGATGAGAGAGGTGCAAGACATGATGGAGCAAGAAATCGTCCGTCGAGATTTCCCGGCCAGATTCGACCCATGATGAGCGTGGCTCGACCTGACCGAACTCGGCACAGCGTCCAAAAACACTTTAAAGCTCGACTTGCGCAATTTCCCAGCATCTTCCTCCCATTTCTCGCCATCAGAGCTGAACGACGCAGCAGAGGGAGGCCGCGGTCGGTGGAGGACTGCTATCCGGTATTCTGTCCCGGGTCGCATGGTCACTTCTTCGATCTGGTTCGGGATGATCTCTTCTTCAGTAGTCGGCGCGGGTGTTGGCTTTGGGACGGTGGGTGTATACTCCCTCTCCGCCGAGTTCCCATCACCATCTTCCACAGAACCTCCCACCACAAAAGGCAAATCCGAACCCCCAAAGAACGGCGGCTCAACCTCCTCCCCTTCCGACTCGTGCCCAAACCCATCATACCCTACCGCCTGCTGGCTACTCGATCCCCTCGACGTAACCCTCGACAAAGAACGCGAGCTCGGCTGCGATCTCTGTACAGGCCTAGGAGGCTGGTGCGGGGTACGCCAACGTTCGATAACGTCCGTCTCGCTCTGTCCCTGCACGTGTCCTGATACAGAACCAGAAGCGAGCGACTCGGGATCTTCCTCCGTCGTCGGCTGGAGCGAGCTCGAGTATGCTGTTTCGGAGATGGTGGCGCCTGAAGCGTTGGAGGGATGGTCGCGCGACGAAGCCCTGGTAGAGCTGTACTTGTCTCGGCTCGTCCCTCTGCCCAATACTGGCTTTGGGACCCTTCCCAGGCCCGAACCATCGGCTCCGCTCGAGTCGATCGGTACCAGACCCTCTTCCTCAACGTCTTCCCCAGCCACCCCCGCCAGCCGAAAGACGACTTCATACCCCTCCTCTTTCCCAAACCTCACATCCAGCGCCCGATCACCCGTATTACGCACAGCAATAACCTGCCTCGACCAGACCTTGTCTGTCGCTTTTCCAAAATCCAGAGTAGGGCCCGTAAGGATCTGCAGAGACTCGTCTGGCGGCGAGGGGAGGATGGAACCTTGGGCGAGGCAGGTGAGGGTGTTGCCTGGTTGATGAGGGTTGGTGAGGAGGAAGGAGAATGAAAAGTCTTGTACCGGCGACTTGGAGTGTAAAGACAATCTCAAGTGCCGAGAGGACAAGGCAGGGAGAGGGACGGGTCCGGCAGAGTGGTCGACCCCAAAGACATTCTCCGAATCTAGATCACGCAGCTCAAACCAGACCTTCTCCTTGTCCGGTGCGTTCACCACCATAGTCCCCCAGACGAGTTCAATCTCTGACCGGTTCACGAGCAAGACATCACGGTGATACCGTTTGCCCACGACATTCTCCCCACCAAAATCCAAGACGAGCTCGCCAGAGGACTGTTGGGGGCCGGATACGAGCCCGGAAGTGGGCGAGATGGCGCCGGCTGTGAAGAATGACCCGCATACAGTCGCGTAGAATGGGAGCGCTATCATCTGATGTGAGAGCTCGGACGGGGACGCAGGGGGAGGGAGGGCAGAGACGGCACGGATAGAGATGGAGCCGTGCACCGAGAATGCTCGGTGGATTGGTTCGCCCCGCTTGGTAGATTCGGGCATGATCTGGCTGTTGAGACTCCCGGCGATACTCTGGCTGCTCCCTGCGCTGACGCTAACTCCGTCGCTGCCGTTGCCGCTCGCAGCATCGTCCAAGCCGACAGGCGAGAGTCGGCCAGAGTCGCCGCTTTCGGTCAGGTCGAGGACGGGTTTGACACGGGGGGTGAAACCACCGTCGTTGTCCGAGAACGACGGGGAAGAATGAACAGGAGAGCGGTTGGAGAGGAGTGGTTGGAATGCGAGGTGGATCATGGTGGTTGAAGAGGGAGGCATGTGGAGGATAAGGGAAGGGGAGCCGGTCGTTGTTGATAGCGACGAAGTCGACGACGATGAAGACGGGATGCCTGTCGGACGTCAGGTTGAACTTGGGACGTTTATGGTCACTCACTCTTTTCGTCCTCCCCCACCCAAAACACCAGCTGCCCCTTGAGATCACTCTCCACCTCAACCTCTACATCCCTGCCTTCGCCCCCGACATTTCTTAGCCCAAACGACCTGACCTGCCGCTGCCCCACATCTCCCCCACCGTCGTCAAAGAGGTATGTTGCTGGCAGATGTATCCACCCGGAAGGGACGTCGAAAGTCTGGATGAGGGAAGCATGTCGGGGGAGGGAGAATTTCGAAGTGGATAGCTGGGTTGTGGTCGATGATGTTGCAGCAGCGGAGGAGACGGTAGGGGCTGTTGGGATAGACAGGGGTTGGGCGGGAGAAGGTCTTCGAGAGGGGACACTGCCCTCCGAAGCACTCTCGTCCGCATCAGGAGGGCTGAGGTAGCCCTCGGCGAGAGTGACCAGTTCCCTGACGCCCCCCACCACGTTTTCAATGATGTTCGACATTCCGGCTCGCACTCCTATGCTTCAGCTCGGGCTAGATACAGTGTTTGTCGGGGATGAAATAGGAAGCCAGAGACCGGGGAGGTCTTGCTGGGTTTATTCCTTATTCATCGTTGGAGGGCGGAGTAGGGGAAGCGAGTTACTGGATGCTCTTCTGGGGAGAAGAGATGGGATGATGGGATGTGATGCTTTGTGACAGGGCGAGGGAGGGAGGGATATAGCTGACGGGGTATGAGGAATGGAGGATATAGGAAATGATAGAGAAGACACTTACAGCCTGCAGTATAAGACCGGGTCGTGTGGAGGGTCCTTTGGTGTGTCACGCGAGTTGCAAGTGGCCAGCTTCCGTGGGCTGCTGATACCAGACGGATTTCCAGGCGAGGACGCGATGGCAGAGGGCGGGGGGGATTGTGCGATGCGGCCGAGGGGTGATGTGGACGCCCTCGTAATCCTGGCGCTCGGTCGCTGCTCGGTATGTGGTACCAAGGCGGAGGGTAGCGAATGGCGGGCTGCTGATGGGGTGTGTAGGGGCGGGCAGAGGTTGTACCGTGTGGGGGGAGAGGAGACCCCTGTATGGAGCAGCGTGACAGGAAGAAGAGAGGATGCCCGTCAACAAATGAGCCCAACCCGCACAGTTTCTCCTCCACCGCCACGGATCTTTCCGCAAATCGCCATGCATTCGCTTTTTCACTGGCTCACACGACCGCCCATCTGGGGTACACCTGTGCACTGGGTACGAGCTGTGTACGTGCGAGGTTTGCTCATGGATATGTGCAAGGCTGCTGCCCATGGCCATGATGCTCTTTATCAATATCCCGGCAAGCCGCGCTGCTCATGTTGAAATTTCATTCCACTCTATCTGGGGTTCCATGCCCCCGTCTCTCTCCCTACCCCTCCAAGGGCTTGATCTCAAGCATAGTACCAGGACTTTCAATAAGCCACTCCCAATAAATATCAGTTTGCTGATGCATATGAAAAAAGCGGGACCAAAGTACTCAAATTGATCCCGCGCCGTTGCTCACTCTCCGCCGCCAACGCCTCATTGTTTGTCCCCGTTCACCCGACTTGCCCTTTCCCGTCGTCTCACCGCCCATACGCAGGACCGTCAACTGGGAAACATCAAGGGATACATCCCCCCCGGCATAGTCTACGCCAACTCTGGGCATCAAACACTCACATACACCGCTCCCCTCAGACGTCAATCACTTTACCTTCTCCCAACCTCTTCCTCCGAACCGCGGCATACATCCACCTTCTCGTCATCAACCCTTACCCACAAAAAACATCGGGAACCAAAAATGCCGCGCAGAGCTCCTCCTGCCATCGCGGTCGCCCCAGTAAACACCCTCCTACCCCCACCTCTTCCTTCACCCATCATTCAATCTCTACGTAAAGATTGGCGATGGGCAGCCATCTCTCAATTCGTATACACCTTCTCCGACGCTTTTGGATTGCTCGACTGGGAAATTGAGGTGCGTGTCCTACACTTTGGCATGTGGATGTGCGGAATGACTGACTGGATGCGTTGTAGGCGCTGGAAAACGATTTCGACGGAGATGAGACGGTCCTGGTACCGACGCTGATCGCAAAGCTCCTCTTCGCGTTGACCTACAACCGCCAAATCAAGTAAGCTCTCTCTTCCTTCTTTTACAACCTTCTCCCGCGTGGATTACGCGTGGCCTCATGGTTCCGGCGCGTCCTTTTCTTCTATCGCAATGTTCTTTGTGCCATCGCTGGAGCGCGACTGACTTTTTTGACTCTTTTAGCCGTGACAATGCGTTCGAACATTTGCGGAAACAGTACCTGAAACGTTTGCCTGATAACAACCCGTTTGGAACGCTGGAAGAGCCAATAGAGTGGGCTACCCTCGGTTTGGGTAAGAAGGTTCGTCTTGTGTGTTTTGTTGGATGGAAGTGGACTGAGCTAATGGGATATGGTAGGTTGAAGCTGTGCATCAGTTGTGCGAGTGGCAGATGGAAGATCCCGCGAGGTTTAGAGGACTCCTCAAAAGTGAAGACGACGCTGTCTCCTGGGTACGTCTCCCCATCTTCCATCTTCCATCGACATCACACTGACACTGATGGTGGAACAGAGGATCGACCCCATAGGATGGGATAAACCAGGCAACACATACTGGCTATTCGACGATAACCGAATCTGGATCCAACGGCCCCTTCCTCTCCCTCCCACCCAGGCTAAAAAGTCTTCTCTGAAAGCTAAACGTGCTCTCAAACGCGCTAGGGCTCA
Organism: Cryptococcus floricola; assembly: GCA_006352305.1. Lineage (NCBI taxonomy): Eukaryota > Fungi > Basidiomycota > Tremellomycetes > Tremellales > Cryptococcaceae > Cryptococcus > Cryptococcus floricola. The sequence goes on along the minus strand of CM016931.1, from coordinate 2,250,940 downwards.
GCCGCCGGTGAAAAAGAGCAAGACGAAACCAATCCCCAAGAAAAAAGCTCCCCCTGCGCGAAAGCCAAAGCCCAAGACGCCTGGGGAGAAGAAGGCGAAAAAGGAGGGCACGCCCCCACCGCCGGTGGTGGAATTGACAGGGTCGAGAAGACGGACGGCAGTAGCGTTCTACGGGAATCCGACGCCTACTGCTCTTGCTCTCAAACGCGGGTCTGCGGGGCCTGCTGCGACGCCGACGAGGGCGGGGGGGAGGGCTACGAGGAGTAGTGGGCGGTTCTCTGGGATGGATGTGGATGGGAAGGAGGAGGAGGAGGATCAGGAGATGGAAGATGGGGAGGAAGATGGAGAGGAGGATTATGAGGAGGAGGAGGTGGAGAAGCCTGCGACGAGGGCGACACGGTCGAGGGCGGCTGCGCCAGCGAAAGCTACTCCTAGAGCGGGCGTCCGCTCATCTCGTCGTCATCGTGCTCCCACAGAAGAAGAAGAAGATGGCCAAGGATCCCTGTCCGAGAACCCTAGCAGATCCACAAGATCCACTCGGTGCAACAATGTAGTTGTGGAAGATCAAGAAGCGGACGAAGACTCGGAGCTCAGCGAGTTGACAGACGAGGATGAGCCTCTCGAGCCGTCTTCTGCTGCTGCCGTTGCGGAAGAAGTCGAGCCGGAGCCGACGGATGTCGACTCGCCGCTTTCGTCTATCCCTCCCGACCTTGATGTGGAGATGCCAAAGGAAGATGAGGAAGAAGATTACGAGCCGGATGATGCTTCTTCGGATGAGGGTGAGAATGGTGAAGATGAGGCGCAGGAGGAGGACGGAGAGGAGGAAGATGATGGGGATGATGAAGAGGAAGAGGATATCGTGAAGGCTGCCGTCCGAGAGGCCAATGCGGTCCCAGAAGGCTTCGTCGAGTGGGAAGCTGTACGTCCTTGCCTCCCCTGTCTTTAGACTCAAGACTAACACGCAGCAGATCTGTATCACTCTCTACGACTACCGCACCTTTCCCCTCCAATTTGCCTCCTCCAAACACCCCGACGAAAAGGCTCTCTACTCTCTACTCCAAAAATCGATTTGCCCGCCCATCATCGAGCTTCTCACAGCTCAAGAAGTGGAAAAGCAAAAGGCAGCCAAGTTCATCGCTAGGAAGCGATCTTCGAGAATCGCAGAGAAAGAGTCTGAGAGGGAAGAGATTGAGAGGCGGCAAAATGCGGAGAAGGAGATGGTAGAGCGTATGGAGCGTACTCGTCGGGAGGAAGGACGGGCGAAGAGGGAGGCAGACGCTGCTGAGTATGCTGAACGTTCTAGGGAAGAACGTCTGCGTGAACGGGAGGAGCGTGCGCAAGCTAGGGAGGAGGCAGCGTTGAAGCAGGCGGAGGAAGAGCTGAATGCGAAAGAACAGGCGGAGAAGAGCAGGGAGGAGAGGAAGAGGCGCCGGAAGGCTGGAGAGGAGGGGAGTGAGACGCCCGAGGTTGAGAATCAGCCTCAGCCCCAGGAAGCGCAGCAGTATGGTCGGGGCCATAGGAGAAGGGCGGATAGGTGGGAGGTTGCTTGTGAGGTCTGCCGCACACACGGCTGGAACATTGTACGTCTTTTCAATTTCCGTGTCAGGTCACAAAGCTGATATCTGGGCAGGATGGGGACAGGGATATGGTCTCTTGTGATCAGTGCGGTCGGTGGCAACATGTCGAATGCCATGACAGGCTGGATAGAAGTGTTGGGAAAGTGAGGCGCAATTGGGATCAAGTGGATTTCAAGGTATGCCCGCAAGCCTCTTTTACCGGCTGAAGCTGACTGGCCTACTAGTGCCATGACTGTGCGCATCGAGCGGCTAAACGGCCAAGAATCGACACCCACTCCAATGGCCACAGCCATTCGCATTCTCACCACTCCCAACCATCCGCCCAGCCTCTCTCTCCATACCCTATCCTCCCCGGCTCCGCTCCGGGCCCTCCTCCACCTATCGACCCCGCCCATCCTCCCCCGCCCCCTCTACAGCCTGGGCAGTTCTACCTGCCTTACCAAGGACACCAGGGCCATGCAGGAAAGGAAGAGAGGCCGGTAGGGTATGCGGTGTACTACCCGTCAGGGCACCCCAATGCTGGAGAGAGGAGAATCAGCGGAGGTATGGACGGGAGGAGGGTCAGTGACGGTTATGGTAGTCCAGGGCAGCAACCTCCCGAGGGGTATAGACGGACGTCGCAAGGCTATGCGCCTCATCAACAATCGCCCCTTGCCCAACCCGACTATCTCCCCAGTCACGGCCATCCCCAAGCGTATCCCCCGGGGCATAGCCAGCCCCATTCACACCAGCCTCCTTCCCACCATTACCCTCCTCCCGCTCAAGGTTACGCGCCTCAGGGGCAATCGCCCCAAGCGCCTGCTCCTCGCCTGACATTGCCTCCCTTGCATCAACAGCTGCCTGGGCAGAACCTTCCTTCTTCGAGGTACCCGCCCGCTCTCTCTGCCCATCCTCATTCGCATCCTCAGCACCATGGCGCGCCTCATCCCCAGCAGCACCCTGGGCAGGTCTACCCCGGCGAGGGCTATCCGCCGCATGGTGCTTATGGTCATGGCCCGGGACACAATGGGCATGCGGCGGCTTATGCGCAGGGACAGCCGAGAGACCCGAGACTACAACAGAGTCCTCCTCAGGCTTCAGTCCATGCGCAACGGCCTTATCCTTGATGGGCGACTTTGTCCGGCGGCAGCCCTGTCGTGTGACATCTTGTTGATGTTGGAATTCATGTCAGCTTTACCACTTTTCCAATCTAGATTTTCTTTTCCAATGGGTATGTACGAGATTAAATGTAGGGCGTCTCACCATGAAAGATGCATGATGCATGATGGCATAGAATTACATGATGATACAGCGTCTAAATTAAACGGCCAAAAACCCATCTACAGCGCCACCTCACTTGCTCAGCTTTCCAACTCCTCCAGCCTTCTTGATCATTCTCTTGATCTCGCCCTCGGTCTTTTGCCACACATTCAGCTTCTTGTCCCTCGTCATTCGTGCAGTGTCGTCGCCGTACTTGTCGACGAGCTGCTGTAGCCAAGTTCGCTCGGAGGTGGAGGTGTGGCGGACGACAGGAGCGGAGGTAGCAGCGAGGAGCTCAAGTTCTGGAGGAGGATTAGCACAGGCCAGCAATGTAGAGAGAGAGGGACATACGCCTGACGACTTCTGTCTTTGCCTCCACCTTCTTCGACTTCTCATCAACCTCCATCTCTTCCTCTGCCTTCTTCTGCGCTTCCTCCTCCTCCTCACCCTCAATGATGATATCAATCACATTTCCTTCTTCATCCCTGATGATCTTACCGAAGCCGACCTTGACAGGTCCCGCCTCTTCTTCGTCTTGGGCAGATTCGGGCACTTCGGGGAGCTGTACGCGATGGGATCGGGAGGATGCTTGCTGGGGAATGGGGATGGAAGGGAGAAGACCGAGAGCAGCATAGCTATCAACAGTCAGCCAAAGTCCATAGTCCCAAGCGAGATGCATACTTTTGGAACACGGTCTTCTTCTTGTCCCACTTGTCCTGGAGCACCTCTGGTCCCTTGAGAGGTGGCGCCTTCCTCAGCTTCTGGTGCATCCTCCGCTTGGCGGCCAAGCTGGGCTTGTGAGACCTGGAGGACTTGGCCTTGTTTCGCTGTCTGGGATTGGCCATTGTATCTTGCTTTCCGTGGTGTTGATTTTGATAAAAGTTCAAAACAGCCAAGGTCATAGAAAAAGCTTTCGGTGGTGTTTACGTAATCCAAACATGTGTTTCCCTTCGACCGCATTTGGCTGTTTTCCGCGCATTTCCTCTATCATCTCTCCTCTTTCTCCTTTATCTCCCCCAGACTCGCTTTACTTCTCCCTACCCCAACTCAACTCAACAGACAACATTCAAAATGGGTGGCGAAGGTCAGTCTTGTCTCTGGATGCGGTCGGACGAGAAGCTGACATCGTCCACTCCATCTTCTCCTGCCGGCCATCTCCTCCGCCCGCGCTATCCATTCTCCGCCCGCATCCTTCTTCATACCACACAGGCTGGCTCTTTCTTTTCGCGGTCCTGATGGCCGCTGTCCTCTTGTTCACCATGGTGTTCTTCGTAAGTCTCAAGCATCGCTATAGGTTGTTTTTGGAACAACTTCATGATGTCATGCGGAACGTAGTGCTGACCGGTCGTGTGCCCTCATAGATCATCATGTTCTCCGACCTCGAGTGCGGTAAGTCCACAGCCTGTTTGCTGGCTATTAGGGAGCTGGTGGAAGATGCCCGAGGTGCAGAGGATGGTGACTGACGGCTTCTAGACTACATCAACCCCATTGACCTTTGCAACAAGCTCAACAACGTATGTCTCTAGTGATAAGCCTCAGACAAGTACTCACGCATTGCTTGCAGTTTGTCTTGCCTGAAATGCTTGCGCACGCTTTCCTTACCCTTTGCTTCCTCCTTTCTGGTCAATGGCTCGCGTTCCTTTTGAACGCTCCTTTAGTCGCGTTCAACGTCAACAAGTCAGTACCATTCGATGAATGTCCCTGCAGCGGAGATGCTGACGGAGCCTTCAGGGTTCTGGGCAAGAACCACATGTACGATGCGACAGAAATCTTCAGGACCCTTTCCGGGCACAAGAAGGAGAGCTTTATCAAGCTCGGTTTCTACTTGATCTCCTTCTTCTACTACCTCTACCGGCAAGTCTCCTCCGGCGTCTCCTCCTTGAATAAGCAAGCTAACGGTGTGTAGCATGATCCTCGCCTTGATCTCCGAGTCCGACTAGACCATTCCTACCCCAGACGACACACGAGTTTCGCACGAGATGTTAGAAGGAGTTTGGTGAGGTGCGGGATCTAGACGGAGCGGTTTGAAAGACGAAAGACGACGGCAGAGGAGGATGTTTGTGTTGGAGTCGCAGGCTGGAGTTTCCGAGTCTGGGCGTTAAAGGCGAAGGATGTAAAGGGGCAGGGGTGTTGGCTTTTCTCTTATCAGCGAGTGTTAGTGAGCCTCTTGTTCTTATGAAATCCCTAATGTGCAACCCTATCTGGGCGATTTGTTGAGCATACATGAATGAGGCTTTGACAGACCCTGTAATTCTACGGTCGATACATTGAGTGCAATGTAGTACTGATTTCATCGATAAGACTATTGTACAACACAATCAGAGGAGAGCAGTGTAGTGCTATCATCGCAAACTCCATCATTCGTCTCCTTCCTCCAAAACATCATGCAATCCCTCACCAACACCATCCCACATGAAGCTCGACCTATCCGCTTGCGACTCTTCATCCCTCCGCTCTTCCTTTGCTTCCTCTGCAGAATCACCATCGTACAAAAGACAAAACTGTGCGCGATCTTGAATGACGAGGGCGGTACCATCCGGTGACCACTGGAGGTCTATGGCGGAGAAATCTGTGCCTACACATCTGTTAGAGGGGTGTTGTTGGGGTGTTGTGATAGACGTACGGGTGGGAATGCCGACACCTTCCATGTTGCCTCCTCTCCCAGCTTCACCGCTAGCATCACCCACCCCCGAATCTTCCTCCACCCACCCACTCTCCTCATCCCAAACATACACCCCCCCTCCACCCGTCGCAACAGCCAGCTTATCACCCCTCGGATTCCACCTCGCCCTCCTAACCTCTCTCGCAAAGATCCCACTCGCCAAATGTGTGACTGTAGGCTGCTCTGACGTTGATGAGGGGAGGAAAGTATGGAGATGGATGATGTTGGGTTGAGAGTCGAGACGGATGAGGAGGAGGGTGGAGGAGGGGTTGAATGTGAGTTGGGAGATACCGGTGCGGGGCATGGGTTTGATGTTGTCGGGGCGGATGGTTGGGAATGTGCAGGGGTGGGATTGGCGGTCGACTAGGAAGGGTAGTGAGCTTCGGATCGATCAGGCTTTGACTATGTAGACGTACACTGGACGATACCGCGCCCTCTCGTATCTCTCAGCCAATCACCAGGTTCCCTCCATATCGTCTAAACAAGCATCAGCATTCTCAAAATCCAACAAAACCCAAAAGACGACCGCACCGAACTCCTCTCAACAGCTCTCGTTCCCCAAGCAACCACACAGACACACCGCCACCCCTCATTCTCCAAAACCCTCACTTTCCCATCCCACCCCCCCACCGCAATCCACCGTCCACTAGGAGCCCATGTGACGAGCTTGATACCCAGACCGGAGATCTCGTTGGGGGTGGAAGAGAATGTGGGGGATGATGGGGTGAAGTGGGCGAGGAGTGGGCCTAGGGCGGAGTGGATGTGGAGAGAGTACTGCGGGGGAGAGTCAGCGGTTATGGAACAAGTCTATGGGTGGCGTACTGATAGGGGCGAGTCCCAGACGGCGATATAGCGTCCGCATGGACTCCATTCGATACCTTGGACGTCTGTCGTATGAAGTGGGTAATGCTAAAGTACGTGAGCATGATCAAAGGTCATGGGTGATAATGCGCACCCGTATGAGAGCATACTGATCCAGTACGTCATACACCCCGATATATTCTTTGCCGTGGTGCTTTTCGGCAACCGCTATGTAACGAGAATCGTGAGAATAAGTATGGCCTGTTTCCACGATGTTAGCTCGCTATCGGGTGTAGTGGAGAGGTGTGTCTTACAGCTGGAAGACTTGGCATTCTGAATGGCACTGGTATTCCCCGTTGAGAGGTCATAGATGTTGATCTTTGTCTGAGCCACACTGTCAGTTCCCGTTATGCCAGCACTAAAAGAACACTCACATCAAACTCTTGCCAAGACATCACATCCCTCCCCCCCCTCCCCCACTCCACCCTCAAAAGCCCCTCCACCCCCAACCCACCTATCCTCGCCGACTCGCCCTCCTGCGCTATCCCATACACCCACGCCATCTTCACCTGGCTGGAGTAGACCAGCAAATACATGCTGTCTCTTGACCATTGCAGTGAATCTATCGTAAACTCGTCTGGTGATGGATCTTGGGCGGCTGATGAAGTGGGTTTTATTCTGTTGTTGGAAGGGGGCAAGGGGACGGGGGGGCGGGTGCAAGCCCATGTGCGGACGACTTGGAGGGTGGCGGTGGACCGGACGACGATCCGGTTGTGGTGCGCTGTGGCTAGAAACGTCGTTCCCGGGGAAAAGGCGATAGTGCTCGCGCTAAAGAGGTGTGAGAATTCGTACCCCCCCGACATGTTCCAAGGTTGTGATCGTGATTGTTGATTTCTCGAGATTGTTGACAGCTTTGTGAAAGAAGTCGCGTCGCGTCCCCAGTGCCACATCACCCCCAAACCCCGAAACGCCGCTCCTCCTCAATCGCATGCACTCTCCACCAAACTGCATCTCATTCTCTCTTTCTCTTCTTCTTCTGCACATGGGTGGACTTTATAGAACCACCCTATGAATACCTGGTAAGTCTCTTCTCCATCCTCGCTGGTGTATGCGCTAACGGCTTGTAGTATCCTTTTCTGATTCAAGAACATTTCACGTTACCTCTTTCACTCATCTGCCATGGCTCATCACCGCTCCCTTAACCAGAGCACGTTCAGCGATCTAGTGGAAGGCGCCCAAGTCGACAAACAGTAAGTCTTTTCTCCACCTCATCTTTTTTCTCCCATCTCTCTCTTTCAAAGATGAGACTTTATCAAACGCAAAGTGGGAATCTCTCCTAAACCATTTGAGGATACTTTATATACTTAGCACCTCTGAACCTTGTCCTCCTCTTCAACCTTGATCGTTATGGTACGGTGGCTGACCAAGTAACAGTGATCTGAACGCTCTCGTGTTGGACTATCTCTTGATAGAAGGCTTCTCTGACGCCGCAGTCGAGTTTGCCCGCGAGACGGGTCTGCCTGTCGATGTCGATCATGACCTTGTCAATGAACGGCTTGGTATACGGCAGGCTGTGGAAGACGGGCGGGTACAGGAAGCTGTGCTACGTACCAACGAGCTAGATCCAGAGGTGAGCATTGTTTCCTTGATTCTTTTTATTCCTTTTCTTTTTTTGGGATCCCAATGATTCAACAAATCATGCACCACGCTTAGCCAGGCAATTGTCGCGGCCATGCTGAAACAACCGATTCACAGACCTGATATGAGGGATCCCTTTTTTTCATCTATTTTATTTGTCTGATTGTGACTAGTGAGCTCTTGCTGACTCGTATAATCAGATCCTAGACAACAATGTGCATCTGCTCTTTCACCTTCAGCTATTACGTCTGGTAGAGCTCATACGGTCTGACAATCTCGATGCCGCCCTCGAGTTTGCCACGCACGAGCTCGCCCCCCGCGGTGCCCAAAACCCCGAGTTTCTCTCCGACCTCGAGCGCGCTATGGCCCTCCTCGCTTTCCCCGACCTCGCTCGATACGCCGACGACTCGTCCCCCTCTGACAAGAAGCCCACCCTAGCCCCAGACACTGCCACCCTATTCGAAGAAGCAGCCTTTGACCCCATCAAGGGCCTGATGAAGAAGGCGCACAGAGTCCAAGTCGCCCGAGAGCTCAACATGGCCATCTTGGAGAATCAGGGGTATGGGACGGATACCAAGTTGAGTGGGCTTGTTAGGCTTATGGCATGGGGCGAGCAAAAGCTGGTGGAAAGTTCGGGTGTGCCTGTACCTGAGGCTGAGCAGAATAAGGGTCGGGCGTGGGCTGATGCGGTGTTGGGTGATGGGTTGGAGTGTTGATATATATTTCTTTTATGACGACTAACGGGGTTGTATCTTTTGCCTTGTAGAAATAGATATTTGTTTGGACCATGCACTTTTGTATCGTATGCCTGAATTAGTAGTTTACATGTCTTGTCTGTTGATCTACGTGTCCAAGGTGGTTGATCCGGTTGATGTGATGTCTGGCGTCTATGTACATAACAACGTGGGTAGAAGGGGCCCTGTTGGGGCAGGGAATCTGTGGTGTGTTTGCGAGGTACTGGGGTAATGGCATGATAGCACGAGCAGCTGGCACCCTCAAGACGTGCGATGGTATCAGATACCCCACCCTCCCCCTCCCCCCTTCCCCCCCCCCATGCATGCGTCGAGATCACCCAACATGCCGTTGACTACCCGCGGAGATGTCCGCCCCCCTCCACCAGCCAATGATTTGCAACCTCTTTATCGCGTCATGTATCAGCCAACCCATACGGTGTCCAAATTATTATCTTTCTCTTTCTCTTCTTCTTCTTCTTCTCCCCCAAGTAGCAAGGATGCCGCCCCCCTCCCTCCTCCTCTTCACCACCTCCCAAACCCCCCTCCCCCTCCGCTACAACCACCCCCAAAAGCCAACCCTCGCCCTCCCTCCCCTCCTCCACCGCTCCCTCCACGCCGCCCTCGACAGAGACGACCCTTCTCTCCGCTGGCAAGACGGCGCCATCTGCATCCCCGATCCCCATTCTCTCGCCCGTTCTGAGCCGCTGCCAGTCGAGAACGGCCATGCGGCGCCACAAAGTGTACAGGATGAGAGGGAGGTGACTGTGAAAGTGCATCTTGTCGCGGCGGGGCCGGAGGATGGGCCGGGGAGCGCGAGTACGCGGGCGGGGTACGTACCCGAAGCTTTGGCTGTGCTGCAGACTGCAAAAGGGCTCGGTCTGCCGGATAACCTGTTGGTGGGGTTCAAAGGGATTGATTATAAAGGTACAAAAACCGGCACGAAAGACGTCGCCGGACCAGAGAAACCCGCCAGCCCCAGTCTCCCTCTTCCGGCAGCACCCTCCTCCACAACAGTCGTCCCCCCCGAGCTCGAAGCCCAAGTCTTGGCAGTCTGGTCCCACCTCTTCACTTCCAAATCATCCCTCCTCCAACCAGGCGGCAAGCTCGGCTCCATGTATGCGCCTTTGAACCTTTTGAAAAAGTTGGTGGAGAGGGGGGAAGGAGGGGAAGGGGAAGGGGTGGAGGCGAATGTGTTGGATACGCCGGATTGTCATCATTTGCCGGGAGAGTATGCGGGGTATGCGAGGGAGAAGGGGGTGCAGCTTTGGGCGGGCGGTGGACGGGAGGGGTCTGGTATGTTCCTTCTTCTCTTCCCCTCTTCCTCTTCCCCTCTTCCCCTTCTCCTCCTTCGTTTGCTCGCATCATAGCTAACGTAAACGTCAGACCCAATCCCATCACCCCACCTCCAAAACTCCCTCCACGAGTTCCTCCCCCTCCTCCGCTCATCTCCCCTCCTGCCCATCGAAGCTCGTCAACTCCTCAACAACAACAAGCTGGAAAAGCAAGTGGCGGTGACGGAGGACGGGCTTGGTTTTGTTGAAAGTGGGGAAGGAGGGGTGGAGGTGCGGTGGGCTTTGAGTGTACGTACTTCTTTTGTCTTGCTCTGGTGAGGGCTTGAGGGCGGGGGTTTGTGGGAGAAGTTGGGTGCTGATGATAGATTAGTATACGGTCATATCGAAAACCAGAAACGTCGTCGAAGACAAGGGGTATATCATCGCCGCCGACTTTTTACCATAAACATCCTCTCAACACTACTGCTCTTATTCTCCAGATGGATCCAACGGCAGGTCTGGGAGGTGAGAAGCATTAGGGGGGCGTAGGGCGTAGGGCGTGGGGCGTAGAACTGTAGGGTATTGGGTGTAGGGATTGCAGGGGGAGTGAGGTGTGCATGAGGGTTGTCATTATATTCAATGGGGATTTCGTGCGAGGGAGAACGGGAAGGGATGTCATTATTTAGCATTTGAGAGTTGTTCAAAACGTTTTCGTGATAGAATGCATGGGCTTGTGAAGTTGTGAGTGTTTACATTCCTAACCAACAGTACCCGTCAAATCGTCAAGAGGCAGTTTCCAAGTCTTTCTATCAACCTCAACCCTGCTCACGAGTTTGTGGAGAAGACTTTTCTTTCGATTTCAGACACCACCCACCCTAGTCCTCATACGCATACGAAAACCAAATACCACAATCTTTGCATGTCTAGCGCTCGGTTAGCGGTTAGAGGAGGCTGGAATAGAGAAGTGCGATAACGGCTACCAGGGGCTAAGAGGATAGATGATGGTTTGATTGTGGAGAGGTATCGGCTCAACTAGAGGGGTTGGAAGCACGGATTAACTTAAGCCTAAGCCACTGTATTTGTGTCGGTTGTTGTCTGTTCGCGTGTAGAGTTTGCCTTCGGGTTGGTCGAGTAAGAGGGTACAAGATGAGAGTAGGAATCTGTATATATACCCTTGAGTCCTCGACACTCCTTCGACCATCGACTACGACTACGACTACGATCGACATCGACCTGTCGACTACGACTAATCTTCGACTAGTCCTCGACTTGTCCTCGATCAAATCCGATAGGCACCTCCCTCATACACAGTCGTCACATTGATGGTAGTAGACGCGACGAGGAGAGATTGAAGAGTACTGAATGTTGATGAGAGCGAGAGACCACCGGAGGTGGCGATGGGCGGTGAATGGGCAGTGATGATAAGTGGAAGAGGTTGGGGAGTGAACATTGTAGGATGGTACATTGAAGGATGGTACATTGAAGGATGGTACATTGGAGGATGGTGGTGGACGTTTGCAGAGAGTAAGGAGGGAGCGACATAGTGTGGACTCTAGTAATGATGTGCGATATTTGAATGCATAAACATACTCGAGTACTGCGCTATCAAGCTACTATGTTGCGATCCCGAGTCAGCGAACATCACGAGTTCACGAGTGCTGGGCTATCGCTTACTGCGTTGATCAATCACCATGAGAATAATCACAAATGTCACAATCCATCGACGGGCCCAAAGACAGCATTCCACCAAGATCTCTTGCCCAAGGCAAGTAACCCGGCTGCTCATCCAAGAAGCTCTGAAACTCTTCGTATACACCGTCCCCGCCTGCTCCAACAACAACTGATCTCTCATTCAATTCTTGTTGATCATGAAGGCGACTGAACGCCATAGAGTGAGAGGTGATATTGGATATGTGGATATGCGTAGGGAAAAAGCTACAAATAGTCGAGAGAATCAATCGCCTTGTAACGTGTGGTAAAGACGGGAAGAACTCACATATTTTTCTTGTTGTAATTAGGCAGGAGATTCTTGACCACGAGCCAGTCGAAAAAGCTTCTACACCACTCTTTCACCTGTCTCATCCTTTCCATCTCAAACTCGGAGTTATGTGCTGTCTTCCAGCCACCTTGGCTCTTGAGATCTAGTCGGAGCGAGTCGACGTTAAAATAATACCTCTTGAGATATGCGAGATCGACATCATGGAGGACAAGACTGGGAGGCCAATCGAGCTGATCTTCGCAACAATGATCGATGTGTCGGAAAAACAGGTCGCGCCTCGTATAAGGCTCCCAACGGCCGCGGCGCAAATAGTTGTACACGGTAACCTCAGATCCCGAGGTCATATCCGGAACGCACATACAAACCACAGTCCCCTTCCGGAGCGGTATGAGCAGAGTGTTGAAGTCATCCCCTACAGGGGGTTCTTCCTCTCCGCCCTGAGCTGAAAGATCAAAGTATTTGGCGGCGGTCCTTGGCTCGGGGTCATTGTACAGCTTTTGCGTGATTGGCAATGCGAGAGATATACGTTTGAGAGAAGGGAAGAGGCAGGGATAGGGATAGGGGTACTCGAGCGGTTTGTACAGGTTCAGGACTGCTGGTTGCGGTAACCCTTGCAGTCGCTCATCGGCGAGGGCGGCCATCCGGACGGCTCGGACAGAGTCCATATGCAATGTGCGGCAGTGGCGCCAGAGCAGGATCCTGCGGGATGCGGGGTGGAAGCTGAGAGGGATGTTATCGACTAGAGGGCTGGGCCCTTCAACGTCCGACGGGAATATCTGGGACGAGATTGTTGCTAAGTTCCAGCTCCCGACTTCCACCTCGATCCCCTTCTCGTCGTACTCTCGCGGATCTGTCCAGCAGCCCAGGAACGCCTTGCAGTTGTGGTCGTTCAAAACGACAGTCTCGTATAAGCGCTGGATGTTGCTAGTATAGTAAGATTTGGATGTGCGCAGGATATTGAGGGAATGGGCGAGACAGCAAAGGTCGGCGCGGAATACGAGGTCGTAGATGGGGGAGATGAGTTCTGGCGGAAGGCGTTGGAGCGAGTCGATGGGTATGTGGTAGGCGCGGAGGTCGCAGGGCATAGTGGATCAGAGGAGGTAGGAGGCAGGGATAGTGGTGGAACCCAACAACAGGAAGCGGGAATGTTATCGGAGGCTCGAGTGTCTGATCGGCGTCGACCGGCGTTACGTACCAGACCAAGTACTCGTACTGTTGCAGTTGCAAGTGTGTTACCATAAGTTGCGTATCGAACAGGTTGACTACCAAGATGATACATGTACAATATTCCCATTACTTTTACGCCAACTGGATGGTGAAACAAGTCCAAGATCACGACCCATTCGTCTTGCAACACTAGCCTACAACATCGCCAGGTGTTTGCGTTAACGGCCCTTCCATCTCCTCACCCGACTTGAAGCTACAGAGACCATCTTCCGCTTTCTCAAACAAGGCACAAGCACCCAGGCCGGAGACCGGGCCCGGACAGGGACGTACCGGAAGGATGTACAAAAGATCTCCATCCTCCGACCACAAGTCTTCAGCAGTCTGGTCGAAGACTATAGTCCCATTGATGAACAATCTGTTAGATTTGCATGATTTGTTGAATTATGCCCAAAGAATTCGGTATGGCCAACAAGACATAGACGGGGAGAGGCGTGTGCGGGAAGAGCATAGTAGAACAGGGTGTGTTGGATATCATGGAAGGGTGATTTCAAATGGACAGTAGGAGCGTGGGATTAGATATGATTGTGGTCAGCGCAAGGAGGACGACCGTACCTGTTGGGTTTACGGACCGAAGAGATTTTAGGCGCCGCTATCATACTCTGCCACATCAGATGAAGATGATCCTAGCGAGCACTCGGGCAGAACAACTATACCATTGCATGTGAAGTGCATATTACAACCAAATCTTTTTATAAGAGAGACAACCGGATACAACTAACCCAGCCACAATTAACCCAGCTATAACAACGATAACGAACAGTATTTGAACACTCCAAACCCCGAAAGCACTCCTACATGAACACGTTGAAGATCCGCTTGTACCAAGGCTTCTTCTCTGCCATCTCTGCCCCAGTCTCGTAATTGTAATCCTGCACATCAAACTCTGCAATCCCCGTCACAAAGTCCATCTCGTTCGACCTCACAAACTTGGACTTTTTCACCAACTTGAACCCGATCCACCACATCGGGTAAAGCCACACCGGCATGTAGTTGGTAATGAACCCAGACGTGCTCCAGTTACTCTCCCCGTCGATCTTGAGAAAGTTGGACCAGCCGGAGAAGAAGAGGATGAGGGAGCACCAGATGAGGGCAAACCACGCGGCGAGGGCGCGGTAGTTGATGATAGGTGCGTAGGGGAGGCTGCTACGGCTGATACCTTGGGCGCGAAGACCAGAGTTGAAGCGGATATATGTCAAGCACATTCTATACAACATGAGCTCTTTTCTCAAACATGAAGGGAGTCACTTACCCCCACCAAGTGAGCAGACCACAAGCACTAGTCAAGTTTGTAAAGTAGTTGAACACTTCTGAGGCGGTACCGTCCAAAGTCATATACGACAACCCGCCAAACAGTCCGACAGTGAGCACGCCGACCCAAGGCGTACCGTATCGGTTCGTACGCATCCAGATCTTGGGAGCAAGACCAAGTTTTGCCAGACCGTACATACTTCGCGAAGAAGTGTACACGCCCGCCGAGCCGGCTGACCATGCAGAGGTGAGGAGACAGGCGTTGACGATACTCGGCAGAGCGGGGATACCGGCACGGCGGATGGCAATGACGAATGGCGCTGAGAGGGCGTTACCGGAGGATAGCGAGAGGTTGGAGTCGTTGGAAGGGATGACCATGCCAATGAGAAATACTGTGACGATGTAGAAGAAGATGATTCTAGATCAAGGTCAGCCGGGCTTGATACGACAAGGGAGAAGCACTGACCGGACGTAGACAGTCTTGATCGCTCTAGGCACCGTCCTTCGAGGGTCTCTCGCCTCTCCCGCAGCGAGGGCGACATTTTCAGTGCCGAGGTATGCAAACCCAGCACGAAGCAGTACAGCCCACCATCCAAGAAAGGCTCCTAACGATCCGGAGATGCCTTCGTACTGGACGAATGCTCCGGGATCTTTCCAGTACTTGAACCCGATGACTTCGCCGTTGGGACCGCCGCCAGCGGTGATGATTATACCGAGCTGTGAACCATGAGCGTGTGTCTCGAGAGATGGAGAGTAGCTTACGAGCATGAGGCCTAGAACACAGAGCACCTTGATGGAACAGAACCAGAACTCTGCCTCACCTGCCACAAATTAGTACCTTACCCGACGCCATCATTGAAGACTATGCTTACCGTATGCGCCGGGGCCAAACAAGTTCAAGACGATCACCAGGAGCAAGCCGCAGGTAATCCAAACGCTACTTGAATCAGTCATGAAGCGGATGCAATGAACAAAAGACTGACCCGTTGGAGATGTCGGTGTTCCACATGTTGATCAAGACGGCACCAGCTGAAAGCTCACTGGGAAGACTGACAAAGCTGTGGACGACCATGTTGTATCCCATTGTGAATGCTATATCCTTTCAGCCAAGAGTGCCAGGTGTGACAGAGAAGCACTCACCCAGAGCAGGATCAACGAAACGTTCAGCGAGCCTGATGTGACCCCCGGGAACCGGGTAGAAGGCTTTCGTTCGAGGTAGTATCAGTAAAGTGTCAATCACCAGAGCGACAAAGCTAACCTATCATCTCTCCGACTGATACCTGCGTGAACACGTCAGTGGAATTCCATCATGGCTGTCACTCAACTCACCATGAGACAGACACAGACACCTCCCATAAGAGTATACCCAAGCAGCAACCCCAGGGGTCCTCCATCCGCCAACGCAGGCGCAGTACCCAGGAATAAACCGGTACCAATCGCACTCCCGATTCCGATAAGCTGCATGTGTCGACTCTTCAGCCCCCGCTTGAGCTTGTACTTGTCCTCCAGGCCGTCATCGTCGTGGGGGACGTCGTCGATGCCGGGGGACTCTACGTCAATGTCGTCCGCGGGGAGGACTTCGGTGGTGGTGTAGTCTTCAGCCTTCTTGTTGTCGTTCGAGTAGCCGTAGCCGTATTCTTTGAATTCCGACATGTTGCCAGATGCTGCCGAGGGTGGTTCGAAGGAAAGATAGTTGAGGCCTTATACAGAGGGGAGAAGGTCGGATATGCGCGATCAGCTGGTAGCGGGCGCATCCATCTGTGATAGCTGGAGCTCATCGGGAGGAGATAAGAGATAAGTCTACCGTCGGCTATGATGTAAGTGGTTGCAGTGTTCCATGCGCCCCATAAAGCACCGCTGAGACACAGATGCAGAGGGCCAAGACAGGTCAGTAACCATAATTGCGGGATAACGCGAGACCACGTCTGAGCGGGCGTCTATTTTGGTCGGTTTCTTATCTCGAGCTGTTGATTGCATAAGTCTCCCCTATCTTGGGCTGATGCGCTGGGAGTACGATGCTGGCATTCGCAGCAGCGGCACAGGGCGGGGTGGAGCAATATGGCAGCCGCAGGCCACAGGAACACCGTGGATGAGGTAACACACTCTCCACTGTCGACCATCTGTAGCTGTCAGCGATAAGCACGCGCGGGGCCTGCAGAAGCTGGCAAGTGCGGTGTCAAACGAAAAAGGTAGTACCTGGACATCATTAGTGTTCTGGCTAGTGTGAATCATGAACAAGACGAGAGATAAGGAAGGCGTCGGTCAAATCCGGCTTTAGAGTCACCGACTTATCGGCAACCTCAAGCTTACGTATCCAGCCGTGGTGGTGGTGGGCTATACAATGCGAGCTTTCAAGGCGGTGTCGTAAGCTGCATATTGGACAGGTATTTCCCAAGATGACTATAAAACCCTACTCCGATTCCCAGGTTCAACAAGGCCAAGACCTCGCCAAGGTAACCCACCCAGGCTCAACAACGCCCCTCAGCTAGGGCCCACCACGCTTTCGCCCACAACATAGCCAGGTGCTTGACCTTCCATGTCGCGCCCTTGATTACCGCCCTCCAAGATCTGCAGACACCATCAGCTGCTTGTTCGGAGAACGCAACACTATTCAAGAAGAGTACTGGGCTCAGATAGGGACGTACGCCACAGATGGATCTCCAAATCATCTCCATCCTCCAGTTCCAAGTCCTCAGCAGTGTGGTCCACGGTAACGACTGTACCCTGCTGGGTCAGCAGTCTGTTTGAAGCACAGCGCACGATTTGTCAAATGATGTTCAAAACAGGCCGATAGGGGCAATCCGGAGAGGGCGTATGCGGCATAGAGTGGAGCAGAGTTCATCGGATATCATAGGGCATCCAGTTTGAATGGGAAATAGGAGCAGAGGATAGCATGCAGTCAGCATGTGTGACCGGTTGCCGAGCACAGTTACGACGTACCGAAAATGGCTAGGTTTCAGATCGTAACCCTCGCAGAATGCGTTCTATTACAGGTCAGTGTCAGAATCACGCTCTCAATCGGGAAGCTATCCAATCCAGGTTTTGACCGGGGCGATACATTCTGCCCGATGCAAGGTATTACTAAAGAGGCTGATGATACGCACATGAACCTTGATCACCTTTGATCTCATTTTGATCTTGAAGTCTGTCTTCCGTCCTTCATCGCCGTACATCACAACTCTGACTGTAATCTTGTCGCTGGCTGATAGTGCAGTCGCGGGAGTCAATTTAGTGAGACTCGATAATTCATCTCAACTCCGGCCTCTCTCAGGTAGAGACTCACTAGGTTCTGACATGCTGACCGGCTGAACCTGCCCGTAAGTAAGCATTACGCGCTGCCGTCAGTATCTGCCAAGAGGTCTAGAGCTCTAAGAGTACTCACGATTTGAGAACAATGGAGGCCAGTCAAGGAAAGGCGTCAAGAGAAGGTGACTCTGGTTATGACTCTGGTTACCGGCAAGACGAAAAAGAGCGGGAAGAACGAACTGGGGAAGAATGAGAAAACGCGTCGGTGGGCCGGTAAGTGGAGGATCGTTGGAAAGTCTAACGGTTACATATCATGCAATAAATCATGCAACTGTTTGGTTTTGGTTTAGTTCTTGTCAGGCCCGGTCTCAGAAGGATACCTCTCGTGTATCGCTTCAGACCGAGCAAGCATGACTTGTCACTTGGCTTTACATCGTTTACAGAAATCAGAGGGAAATCTCGCAAAGGTCATCGTTGTACGGACTTGACCCCATCCACCACATCCACCACCCATCCCCTGACCCCACCGATCTTCTCCCCAGTCGTGATATATGGCGGCGCCTTGTTTCCTCTCTCAAGTCTCTCTTGCGTGATGATGAAAGAGCTCGGAAGACCGTGATTCCATTGACCGGTGGTGATGTATTCCGCGAGGTATTTGGTGGAGAGAACTATGCGGGCCATGCCGTGTCCTGTCGTTCCTTATGAGTATCGTGTGATATGAGGAGCGAGTGGGGATGAAGCTCACCTTGGAACCCGGCAGCGATATAAAGCCCTTCATTACCCTTCTTCTCATCCTGCAGCTGCTGGAGAGGAACGCTTCCGATGAGAGGAAGCGTATCTTGGGTAGCACATTGAATGCCTGTCCAAGCACGTATACGCCCCTCTCCTACAGCTTCTTCGCCCCATCCTTCAAAGTTCTTCTTGCAAAACTCTCCAAGCCCTTCTCATCATCAGCGCCTCATACCACTTGCCAGATTCTCCACCAACAACCCACATTTCTCGGCCGCAGGCTGCACATAACTATCATTCCAGTTCCCATAGATCTCCTTCTTGTCCATGATCCCCTGCTTGATCGCATTGTTCGACGTGAGGCCGAGCACGATCCCGGCGTGAGGGGTGGAAATGAGATAAGTTCCGTTCTCAGAAGTGTATGTGTATGCGAGGGAGGATGAGCCCGAGTAGGCAGGGGGAGGGGTGATGTTGGCGGCTTGGCCTTGGAATGGGGTCAAACTAGCTTGAGTCAGTGACGACGACGGGTGGAGTGGAAGAGGGCGTACAATCGTTCAATGTCGGTCCCCTTCAAAAGCCCTGGTGTATAGGCATTGGTGCAGATCACCACATTCCTCGCCCTCAACTTCCCTCTTTTCCCCAGATTCACCTCCCACAATCCATTCTCACTCTGTTTTTCGACTATCGCTGCGCCGTCAACCTTCTGTATTCCTTGTACCGGGGCCCATGAGTAGAGCTCGGCCTGGCCGGATTTGAGCGCAGAGCGCAAGAAGGCGCTTGCGAGTTTGTGGGGATGGATGGAGCCGGCAGGACCTTTGGAGTATGCTACAGCGCCCTTGAACCTTGTATCCTAGCTAGGCTTCAGCTCAACAAGCTTTGATACAGATCATCCAAAGAAGGACTCACTGCTTGGGCTTTCTTTTCGTCCCATGTCCAAGACCATTCGAGAGGGATATCCTTGTACTTTTCGCTCTTGTTCCTTGCTTCTGCCCACTTCTTGTACAGGCCATCCATCCTCTGTGCCTGGCTTTGAGTCAATCTCACTACATATGACTGTTAGCGATCTGAGCAAACAATGGCAAGGAGGGAACCGGGCGCACCTTCGACCTTTTCACCTTTCCAGAGATCGACCTCCCATCCTTCCCTATGCACCGTCTCTTCGACCCACAACAACACCCTTCTCTCTAGGTCAAGCACATCCAGCGCATCGTCGATGCGGAGACCGGCGCCTCCTTCGGATAGTGGCTTGGTCAATTCGGGGAGGGCGGAGAAAGAGTAAGGAGCACAGTGACCGCCGTTTCGGCCCGCTGGGGAGAAGAAAGTGTCAGTGAGAACGTTGTTCGACTCCCAGCACTACAACGTGTTGATCTTGATCGATCATGAGCACGCACTGGCTCCGGAGGCGACATCTTTGGCTTCTAGCACAACAGTAGTCTTGCCAGGAGTGACACCTTCACGAGTGAGATGATAAGCCGTAGATGCCCCTATCGGTCACTCATCAGCTTCAAGCTCGTTTTCTTGCAGTACCCGTACATGAGCGTGGCCTGAGGAGAGAACAGACATACCAGCCATACCAGCCCCCACCACGACATAGTCTATCACCTCGCTAGGGAGGGCCTTATCTTTGTTATGTCCGAAGAAAGAGTCTGGACCGCGATTCTGTTCGAGGCGGGTGTATCAGCATAGAACACTGGCGACATATTGAACGCACGGTAGCTTGCCAGTGAGAGACTGTTGATGTGAAGGGCTGTGGAAAGGTCGACATATCTGTTAACTGGAATTGTAATGTTGAAGAAGAAGATCATGTCGAAACCGAGAATGAAGAGCGATTGATGATAATAAATGGTCGTCGTCGGATTTGACCGATTTCACGTGGAATGGCGACACTTCGGATGGCCGGGGCTAGGCGCTCGCTGAATGGAGATTTGCCGGCCTCGTCGAACTGGCTGAGGTGTTCTATGATAGGAGATGCATTTGACGCGATACGTGGTCAACAAGAGAATAAGCCCGCAAAGTGGAAAAGATTTGTATATGTAATTACTTGGATTCACCGCTCTCCCTCACCCCCACATCTCCTCCACGTCTCTAAGCTTCTTCTCCGCCGGGAACACCCTCATCCGCAACCTTGACACCCTCGACACCAGTCTGACTCTTCTCCTTGCCCGCCTCCGTAGCAGCCTCCGATGCAGGGACGACCTTGGCTGCTTGGGGATGGGGGTCAACGTAGTTCTTCTCGTTGTTGGCAATGTGTTCTTCGAGAACGTTGAGGCCGCAAGCGGCGGCGACGAGACCGAGGAAGGGGGGAGAGGGGTTGAGAGGACGAGAGCAGAATTCGGGGTGGGCTTGGAGACCGACAAAGTAGGGGTGCTCTGTTGGGCACGTCAGTGACTGACATTCTTGCAGAGACGTGATACTCACCTGCCAGCTCGAGCATCTGCATTCGCTCTCCTCTCTCATCCTTACCGATGAACCTCATGTTTCCAGGCGCCTCCAGCTGCTCCACATACTTGGGCTCCACTTCGTACCTATGCCTGTGCCTCTCCCAAGCAACGTCCTTGCTACCATACAGCTTCCTGAGCTTGGTGTTCTCCGTGTTGGGCTCAAAGACGGTGGGTCGCAGACCGAGACGCATTGTGCCACCCATGTGGGTCTTGGAAATTTCGGGCATGAAGCAGATGACGGAGTGAGGACCATCGGGGACGAGTTCGGAGGAGTTGGCGTCTATCAATCTCCATTAGCTTCTCCCTTAAAACCCACGCAAGCTGCCAGACTCACTCTTCAAACCACAAACGTTCCTAGCCCACTCAATCACAGCCACTTGGAAACCAAGACAAATACCCAAGTACGGAACATTCTGCTCTCGCGCCCACTTGGCAGCAGCAATCATACCCTCAGTACCACGCAAACCGAAACCGCCGGGGACAATGATACCCTTGGCGGAGCAGACGGCCTTCCAGGCGTTGTGGAACTTGACGGGGTTCTCGGTTTGGGCAGCGGGTTCAAGGTCGGAAGAGTCGACCCACTGCATATTCTGTTAGCACATGCTGGGAGGAGATGGGGGATGGACTTACGTGGAGCTCGAGGTGTCGGCCACATCGCATAGCAGCGTGTTCAAGAGACTTGATGACACTCATGTAAGAGTCCTCCAAAGTGGTGTACTTGCCGACAAGGACAATCTCGACAGACTCGAAAGTCTTGTCGACACTAACGACCCATCAGCAACACATATTGCAGACAGTCTCGAGTACTCACCCGCTAGTCAAAGACTCCCACTTGCTTGCGATCTCCTCACCCTTGGCCTTCAATGCCGTAGGAATCTCAACAGTCGACAAGGCAAGACGTTCCCAGAAGTACTTGAGCATGCCTTGGTCTTGGAGGAGGAGGGGGACGTGGTAGGTAGAGCTGACGTTGTGGACACCGAGCACTTGTCGGGGGGAGACGTGGCAGAACATGGAGACCTTCTCCATGGTGGCGGTAAGGAGGGGCTCGGTACATCGACAGGCGATCTGAGGAGTATCAGCACCATTCACTTCTTGCAGAGATATGGACTTACGAGGTCGGGAAGAAGACCCAAACCACGGAGATCCCTGACACCAGCCTGAGTAGGCTTTGTCTTTTGCTCACCACCAACAACAGGGATGAGGGAGACGTAGATCAAAGCAAAGTTCTCGTGGCCGACTCGGAACTGGAATTGACGCATGGCCTCGACGAAAGGCATAGACTCAATGTCACCGACGGTACCACCAAGCTACAACACGTTCAGCAAAATCGTCAAGTTGTTGAATAGAAAGCAACATACCTCGATGATACAGACATCAGGCTCATCTCCAGTCTCGTCAACGGGAACCTTGGACACTCGCTCAACCCAGTCCTGAATGGCGTTGGTCAAGTGGGGAACGATCTGGACAGTCTTTCCGAGGTAATCTCCTTTTCGCTGTGCAAAGATCAGCCTGGTCCATCACATGAGGTAGACATGACCCACCTCGCGGTCGATGACGTGCTGGTAGACCTTTCCGGTGGTAATGTTGTTGTCCTTGTTGAGAGAGACATCGAGGTATCGCTCGTAGTTACCGAGATCCAGATCGGTCTCACCACCATCGTTGAGAACGTACACCTCACCTGCAAACGTGTCAGCTTCATCCCCAGACTCCATATACATTCATCTCCGAAATCCTTCCGCCCTCTTTCCATCCTTTCATTTCTTGCACGTTCATCGCCACCCAAAGCATGCTTCCACAAAACTAACCGTGTTCAGTGGGAGCCATGGTACCAGCATCAATGTTCATGTAAGGGTCGATCTTGATGGAGGTGACCTTCAAACCAGCAGTCTTGAGCATGAGACCAGTACTGGAGGCTGAATACCCCTTCGTTAGCCTCCCACAGATCCCTCTGCACGTCCCGAGTCATGAAAGCGTACCGATCACACCCTTGCCGATACCACTGCAGAAAAGCCATGTATCAGATCCCAGATATACATGTACATTTTTCCATTCAATCACTCACGAGATAACACCACCACAGACGAGAATGTATTTGACCATCTTGTTCTAGCTGAAGCACCGGGCTTTGATAGCGATAAAAGGTAAAGTCGCGACGGGTGTTGAATAGTACGCGCTGGTTCGAGTTGGAGGCTGCTTGTCGCGCTCTGGCAGGGCGAGGATGTAGATTGGGATAGATGGGACGTTCCCGAGGAAGCGAGGGGACGAAGAATGGAAAGTGTGGATGTTTGTGAGAGCGAGCGTAAGAGCATGCGGCTCAACCGCGTTCAAAATTATTCCATGTGGTGCGGAACCCGCCGCCCAGTTGCGCGGAAGCAGATCTCACGCGTCTGTCTTTCTGGATCAACAAACAGTCAAAAAACGCGAAATGTTGCCCATTATACACAGTGAGGTTAAGGTCAGAATTGCCCACATTTGAATTGCTATATTTAAGCACTTGTGTACAGATTTTTCTGCTATGGAACGATGTATCATGAGTGGATGCTGACAGAGTCTGTGAGTGTTTGCTCCTGACTTGCATTCAAGTCATCTGCTCTCGTCCAAATTTTGTCAGAGTAAAGTGCATGCCGACAATTGTTTAGATTCAAGCAGAAGGCGCAAAAGCAACACCCCTCAACCTGACATACATAACCTCCCATCCCTCCTCCTGGGCCTCTTGCCCCTCTTGCCCTTTCACGCCTATCCCCGGGTTCTCCGCGCTCCAATAATTGTCGACCCTAGCAATCTCGGCGGCCTCTTGCATGATAGTGGCAGCATCAGTGTCGGAGAATGAAGAGAGGAAGGAAGATCGAGCAAAGGTGGTGAGCCAGCCTTGGAGGGAAGTTGGGAGCGGGGTGGGACGGGGGGCGAGGTGGACGTTGGAGGGGGTGAAGTCTGCTGCTTTGAGAACCTGTGGGCTTATCAGTATTTGCAGTAATGAGGTGACTCATACTCACAAGTTCGTATTGTCTGGGAGTGGGGAAGTACCAAGGGTCGAGCGGGATGGGATCAATACCCCTGGCCCTGACGGCATGATGAAGCGCGCTTCTGATACCACATCTGCAAGCCCATCAGCTTCAATCACATTTTCGACAGAGAAACGTACACGTTCCCGAACCCTCCAAACTCGAATGCAAACCTGCCTCCGGGCTTCAGAAGCCACCCCACAAGCTCAACCACGCCCTCGGGAGAGTCTTTGCACCAGTGCAGAGTAGCGGACGTGAAGACGGCGTCGAAGGCGTGGTGATATTCTGGGTGGGCAGCGGCAAAGGCGGATGCGCTTTGAATATCGGCTTGGATGTAAGGAATGGAAGAAGGGGACTGGGAAGCAGCTTTGTCGAGCTATGTACTGTCAGTACGCCGGACTTGACGGCGCCGACGACACGGAACATACCATATCCTGAGAAGAATCAACGCCCACTACCACCCCTTTCTGCCCTACCACCTCTTTCAGCCCCTTTGTAAGCTCACCAGTGCCACACCCGAGGTCGATGATCTTCTCGCCCTCTTTCGCCTGGAGGAGGCCCAAGACAGGGGCAGTGTTGGCAGCAGAGAAGACGAAGGAGGCGTTGGTGTGGTAGTTGTCCGCGTTGTGGTTTGTGAGATTGGCGGCGTGGGACATCGTGTGTACGGTCTCTTGTTTGCAGATGTAAGAGTATAAGAAGGGGGGATGGATGTCGAGTCGAGGAGGATGGTGTAAGATAAGCCAGACGGTGGTCTACCTCCACCGCCATTTCGGCCGAAGGCTCATTTGGTGCATAGACCGGCGGTAGCCGACGTCCTCCACCCCGACCATCACCTCTGACATCTCTATCAGATCTCCCTATGACGATATAGGGATGGCTGCACTTCAGTGGGATCCGCACAATACGGTTGACATGGGTCAGCTTGATAGAAGTTCGGACAAAAAGAAAAGGCAAAAACGACGGCACCCGGGATTCCCAGGTGGTCCCCCACCCTGGTACTAACCGAGCGCTCTCCTAGTTGACTTCGCGGATCAGACGGGACGCGGTACTTTGAGGAGGCTATGGCCGTCGATGTTACTTTTGTAAAAGCAAGGGTCATGTAGTTTTACAGGACACCGTGCTCTCTCGTTAGAAAGCCCGGTACCCATAATACTCGGCATCAAGGGCGCATGAGTACTGAGTAAAGTACTCTACAATACAAATACACTAAACAACTGCATCTACTATCTAATCATTCTCTAGGACAATAGTCTTACCAACTGGAAGCACGCAAAACTGCTCCTCCTCAACATTCAACTTCTTCCTAGCAATCTCCAGATCAAGAGGCGGCTTGTTGTCTATACCACCATCAGCGGTCGGCCACCAACTTGCTGATTCGTCACTCACAAGCTTCATCGCTCATCAGCCATGTCCCCCAATGCACCCCCACACTCTTCTTGACATGCGTCTGCAAAGCCATCCTCACCGCTCCCTCCGGATCCGTATGCTGCAAATGCATAGGCCATCTGGGCTCATACGAGCCTATCGGGATCGCAGCGTGATCGACGTAAAAACCCCGGAGAGCCCATCGCGCTCGCTGATGAGTACCACAAGAGCCTCGCTGAACACGAAGCACGACGTAGGCAAGCGGTGCTCGACGCGACTACGGTGTTGATAGAATAGTGGGGGACGCGATGATGGACGCAGAAGCTAGGGCAGCACAAGTAGCTCAGAATGATGAGTACTTTACAGCGACAGCTCTCGCGGAAGACGCAGAGGGAGATGCTAATAGCCAGTGCCGAGTTGATTGAGAGATTTGGTAGATTTCCATTACCAGCTTTCATGGTTGTAAGAATACTTGCATGTAATATACGTACTACGTCATACATCAAATATGGACTCGACAGTAGCTGGCCACGATCTCTAGGAAGTTTCTTTCGCCGAATTCTTGCCCTTCTTCTTCATCAGATTTACCAGGTTGATGGAGAGCGGCGACTGCCGCCCTTCTCCTCCACCGCGATCATCCGTCATCTCGATATCTTTGCTCGCTGGAACGAATTACACCTTTCACCTACTCCACTCATACTCTTGGACTGCCTACAGGCATATACTGGACAAACAAATGCTCAGCCGCAAGAACATTGCCCTCTTGGGGCTGCTACTACTCGCTGTGGTGCTCGTCTCGGCCGAGGTACGCTCCCCCTCTGCCCTTATCTTCTAGTACTACAGCTGACATCAACTGGGTTGTAGAAACAGCAAGTGTCAGATATGCCCGAAAAAATCGCCAAGGCCGTGCATGGAGGACACCATGGGGCTCACGAAGGGACGTCGATGAAGAAGGTCTTTGCGACGCTGTTCCCTTTTGAGAGTCCTGCTTGGAATTCAAGTAAGTCTTATACGATCTGACCATGAGAATATGGTGGTAGAAGGCGATACTGACGATGCGACTGTCTCATAGTCCTCGCTACATTCTACATCTCCTCGTACGTCCCCACCCTCCTTCCCATCAAAGCCCACTCACTAACGCCCCCCCCTCCCTTCCAGCATCCCAAACTTTATCCTCCTCGCCGTACCCGCCACCCTCGACCCCACCTCCCTCAACACCATGATCTCCTTCGCCACCGGTGGTCTGCTCGGGGACGTGTTTCTGCACTTGGTGCCCCATGCGTTCTTTGGGGAAGGGCATGGGGATGGGGAAGATGGGGTGAAGAGTGTTGTGGTGGAGGAGAAGCGGAATATCGTCATTGGGTGCGTTCTGGGTCTTGACTAGCTTGGAGACGGTAGAGAAAAAGGGCAAAGGCTGATTTGGGTTCTAGAGGGGCGATCTTCCTGGGCTTTGCGGCATTCTTCGTGCTGGACAAGACTATGCGCGTGCTCAGCTCTTCTGCCGGTGGTGGTGGTCACTCCCACTCTCACTCTCATAACCACAGCCACAGCCACGCCCAGCCGGAAGGATCAACCGCCACCTCCTCCGCCATCGCTCCCTCTGCCGAGCTGCGTTCCCGCAACACCTCCACCTCTGAAAAGCCAGCCCAGCCCGAGACCGCGGAGGACGATAAGGAGCAGGTTAACCCTTCGCTCAAGCTGTCTGCGTACCTCAACTTGTTTGGCGACTTTACGCACAATATCACGGATGGCCTGGCGATGGCTGCTAGTTTCTACTCGAGCCCGGCTTTGGGCGCTGTCACCACCATAGCGACATTCTGCCACGAGATCCCTCACGAAGTGCGTCCTTGTCCCAAAACACACAGTCATATACTGACGATATCCAAGATTGCAGACTATTCGATTTTGATCAAATCGGGCTTTACCAAATCCCAAGCTATGGGCTCCCAATTCTTCACCGCCGTCGGGGCGTTCGTCGGGACCTTTTTGGGTATCTGGATCGCCGAGACGTCGGGAGTAGCGGCGGCGACTGCTGGAGGGGCTGTACCGGAGGGTCAAGGGTTCTTTGGCACGACGGTGGGAGGGGCAGAGTTGGTCATTCCTATGACTGCTGGAGGTGCGTTCTTCCGCCTGTATTCGTCTTTAGGCCCGCAGAGAAGCCTGGACAAACTAGCTGACTACACTGTCAGGGTTCTTGTACATTGCAAGTGTCAGCGTCATCCCCGAGTTGCTGGAAGAATCCCGAAGCGGCAAGCAGGCGCTCAAGGAGTATACTGCCATGGCGTTCGGCGTCTTTTGCATGGTACATCTTTCCATTGTCCCACAAATGCGTCCACTAACAATGCTGTGCGATCCCTTAGGCTGTGATTGCGTGGAACGAGTAGAATTAGTAGCAGGAAATGTACAATTGTTTACGAGAACGGAGGGGCCGGCTTTGGTTGTTGTTGGCCGGATGCGGCGATTTGTGATTACGTCATTTAGCGTCCCCACCAAACGACCCGCTTCCCATTTCCTTTCTCTTCCATCCATCCATCTGCCCATCGCCATGTCCGATTCCTACAAAGTCACATTCCAGTGGGGCGCAGGGGCCCAAACCGTGAGTGTTCTTCAGAGCTGCAAGGGAGGGACGGGAGGCAAGACCGAGGGCCGCAAGTGTAAACATCCACCCCGCCTCCGCTGCTCTATGTCCTTTTGTGCATATGCTAACCACTTTGTTCTCCCATCACCTTTCTCCTCCACTGTCTTCCCTATCCCCACAACGAACCAACACCAAATTAACAGGTCTGCGTCGCGGGCAATTTCAACGATTGGTCCGCTACTGCCACTCCCCTCCATAAACAAGCCGACGGATCCTTCTCGGCCAGCGTGCCCGTAGCTTGGGGAGAGAAGGGAGCGTTCAAATATGTGGTGGATGGGGAATGGAAAGTCAGGGAGGATGAGGGGAAGGAGTGGGGTGAGTTTTTTCTTTGATGATTCTCGGTGATGCCGTGTCGTTGAGCCGTGAGGGCTGTCAGCCGTGCTTGGGTTTGTCGAAACAGCAAAGTGGTGAAGCTGGTAAAGAAGAGGACTTGATGATAGAGACGGGAGATGTACAGATGGAAGGGATGGCTGACAGTCTGCTTTTACAGATGCCGCCGGCAACATGAACAACGTCTACCAGGCTCCTGAATCCGAAGCTGCCTCTTCTACTGCTGCCCCCACCTCTACCGCCACCACCGGTACCTCTCCCACCGACTCTAAACACTCACACTCTGGCGCCGGAACTGCCGTCGCTGCGGGAGCTGTCGGCGGGACTGCTTTGGGTGGTGCCGCCCTTCACTCCCGTGGCAAGGACTCTACTCCCCTCGCCTCTTCCGAAAAGAGCGTACCTTCCAAGAGCGTAGACAACACTTCCCCCGTGACTACCACCAGCGAAAAGAGTGCCGTGCCAGTTCAAGAGAAGAAGACCGAACCGTCAAGCTTGCTCGCGGCCAACGTCCCCGGGTCTGCTGTCGGCGCGCCCCTCTTGGGCAAGCCTCTTTCTGGTTCTGGGACTAGCACTACTGGAGGGGCCTTGCCTGTGGCATCTCACACTGCCTCGGAGAATGACAAGGTTGTTCCTATCGCTACTACCGGCACCGTTCCCTCCCCTTCCACTCCTTCCAAGAGCCAGGACATCCCTCCCTCTCGATTGGTAGCGGACGCCACACCCTCCAAATCTACCCCTACCAAGGACGTCTCTACCTCCTCCGCCGTTCCTGCTGCTGCTGCTGCCGCCGCTACTGGCGCTACCGCCGCCTCCGCGAGCTCTACCAAGGACGTCCCTCCCGCCAAATCCACTTCCACCGACCCTGCCGTCCACACCGGTGCCGGCGTCTCTCCCGAAGCCGGCAAGCTCGACGCCGTAAAGCCCAGGACGGCCGCCGCCTCTGACGCTCCTGTCGACAGCAAGGCCGCCACCGACAAGGCCGGCGCCACTGCAGACGGCGAGCCCAAGACCCTTTCTCCCGGTCCTGTCCCTGTCGTCGTGCCAGCGCCTACTGCGGCTGCTGCAATCTCTGGTCCGGATGCTACTGTCGTCAAGACTACGGACCCTGCTGGCGGTGTAGTTGGTACTGCGCCCGAAGCGACCCCGGAGGAGATTGAGCAGGTTGCCAAGCACGCCAATATCGGAGAAGCGCCTCTCGCAGCGCCTGTTGCTGTTGCCGAGGGTGAAGAGCAGCATGGTATTACGGAGAGGGCTGCCGAGTACGGTGCTGCTGCTATCGGCGCGATTGGAGGCGTTTTGGGAGGTGCTGTTGTGGCGGTGGAGAAAGCTACTGGTGTCGACATTGTCCACTCTTCTCCTGTACGTCCCTCCTCAGATTTCGGTTCCAAAGCTAATGATGGACAAAAGACTGACGGCAAGCAGCTGAGTGTGGAAGAAGCCAAGGCCAAGGGTATCGATGTGTCTACGCTCAACAAGGTCGATGGAGCTTCGGACTCTACTGTCCCCACTGGCCAGGCGCCTCCTGCGTCTGCTATTGCCGCGCTTGATGAAAAGGTGGATGAGCTCAAGGCTGAGCAGGGTCCTTCTACCACTTCTACAGTGGGACAGGGCAGTGCTGGTGTCGCTGCCGTACCTTTGCCCGGTGGTGAGCCCCCCAAGAGTATGTCCGCGCCTTGACTAAGAGTGTTCAAGCTGACCCATCCATGTAGGGTCGGTCGCCCCCAACACTGGCGACAGCTCCCTCTCCGCCAACGCCGCCGCTTTCCAACCCCGCAAGCAACACTCCATCCCCGCCCAGCCCGAGACCATCCCCGACAACCACCAATCCATCCCCGCCCCCGTCTTCACCACCGTCTCCCCCAAAGACCCGCACAAGGACCGTTCGCTCAATGCGTCCGAGGGCAACAAGCTGCAAGATACAGCGGGGCAGAAGCAGGTCGGGGACGACCCTGCTGTGGACGCGCACGCGGCGAAGCGGGAGGCGGAGGCGCACCCTGGGGGGGCGTCGTCGTATGGCCAGACGGGACAGGCGGATGTGGTCGGGGAGGGCAAGCCGGAGGTGCAAGCTGCCAAGAAGAGCGCTGCGCCCGATACGCCCGCCAACAACCTCGGCGTGGGCAGGGAAGGCGATGCGTCCGGGCTGGCGCCCCAGAGTGAAGGGGCTGGTAATGCTACAGTGTCGAAAGCTGGTGAGGGCGCTGTTGCGCCTGGGTCGGACACGGAGGCTGGGGGGAAGAAGGGTGTGACGGAGGCTGCTACGGGTGCGCCCACGACTTCTACTGCGCCGTCGACCCCGGCCAAGAAGACCAATGGGGCTAGCACGCCGGCTACGCCTGCTACGCCTGCTGCTGCTGGGGCTGCTACCGGGACGAGCACGGCCGCGAACACGCCTGCAAAGGCTGCCAAGACTGAGGATGGGCAAGTCAACAAGAAGAAGTCTAGCTTCTTCTCCAAGGTGCGTCTCTTCACCTACGAGTTTATAAATCCAAGGCTGACGTTGTTGTCTAGATCAAGCATGCGCTCAAGAAAGACAAGAAGTAGATCAAAAGTGTTTTCGCCTTTCATTCCCGTCCTTGCCGTGTAGCTATAATCAGGCCTCGAGTTTTAAAATACTTTCGGTTCTCTCACTCTCTAATACATCTCATGTCTGCCCGTCTCTTCTTCTTTTACAACCAGTGGACCGACCCTTGTCGTAATCTTGTTTCTCTTTCGATAACTGGGTGTTTCTGATATACACGAACGCGTTTTTCAGCGTAGTGACCAAAAGTGGATAGCAAGTAGGATCGAGATATGTCTCTGAAGCTTCCTTGGAAGTTGGATATGCAACTGTTCACGCTACCGGGACTGCATCGTACTATTTTACAACATATTACTTTCTGCCCAACTCATCTCACATCCCATCCTCCGTCTCCTCCCCACTCGCCCTCTCCCCCCTCCCCTCCCTCTCCCCCCTCTCCCTCCCCTCCCTCCTCCCCGCAATCCCCCGCCCCACCCGACTCTCCCCCTCCACCCCCAACACCCCACACAACCACCGCCCAACCTGCACCAACCTATCCAGATCCACCCCCGTCTCGTACCCCGCCTTGTGGAGTGCGTAGACGACGTCTTCTGTTGGGATGTTGCCTGTCGCGCCGGGAGAGTAGGGGCAGCCGCCGAGGCCGGAGAGGGAGGCGTCTATTGTTTGAAGGCCGGCGGGGAGGAGGGAGAGGAGGGAGGGGAGGGCGAGGGCGAATGTATCGTGGCACTAAGACTCGTCAGTCTTTCCACAGAAGAAGGAGGGAGAGGAGGGTGCTTACGTGAGCTGCGACTTTGGACATGTCCAGTCCTCTCCTCTTCATAACCTTCCACAACCTCCCCCAACCCTCCACATCCCCCTCCCCCGTCGTATCCCCCATCGACACCTCATAACACCCCATATTCAGCAACCGCTCCGCGACATCCACCACCTGCTCCACATCCGTCGGGCCGGAGAAGGGACAGGTGATGACGCACGAGACGTACCCCCTCACGCGGAGGTTGTTTTCTTTGGCTCTAGCTATGAGAGGGGGTAGGGAGGAGAGGACGGAGGAGATGGAAGAGTGGTTGTTGGCTTGGGAGAATGGTTCGGAGGCGGAGACGAAGACTGCTATCTCATCTGTCAGTGCGCCCCCGCCGGACGCTTGGGAGGAAGACTGGAGGTGGAGGAGGTTGTCGAGGCCTTTCATGTTGGGTACGAGGACGGGGTAGTGGATCGATTGGGCGGAGGGGGGGATGGGGATGTGGTGCGTGAGGGAGGGTGAGGAGGGGTCGGGAGGAGGAGGGGGGTTGGTGTATGCGGGGAGAAGGGGAAGGAGTTTGGGCGTATCTGCCATCTAACACCTCATCAGCTCTTTTTGCCTTCAACAGCCTCAGGGAAAGAAGGACATTACCTGCGGCACCCAATCGCCCCGAACAAAACTGCCAACTTCCACACACCTCACCCCCGCCCAAAGCAGTTTCTCCACAAGCTCCTTCTTGATCTCTGTCGGCACGACCTTGCCCTTCAAGTTTTGCAGCCCGTCCCGCGGGGATACTTCGACGATACGGATGAACCGGCCGTCGGGGTTGATATGGGAAGACGTCTTGAGTTCGCGGGATAGCGGCCGGGTGGGCGGGGGGGAGGGCATGAAGGCGTCTTTCTCTGATAACGGCGGGGAGGGCGGGTAGACGGAGGTAACGTGTTGTTTTGGGAACTCTTGGGTGGCAGAGTAGCGGTTGAAAGCGGTGGGAAGTGGGAGAGGTGACGCCGTTGCAGCGCTAGAAGGCGGAGTGAAAGGGGTGGAGACAAAGGTAGAGTCGGAGTGGTCGCGCATGGTGGCTGGGTGGGAGTGGGCGAGTCTGCGGGTGGACAGGGCAGTGGGGGATCGCCTGGAAAGTAGGGAGCGAGGTATAGAAGGCATGGCAGTTGTAGGGGTATGTGGGTCAATTGAAGGGTGAATACAGAGTTATATAGCAGGGTTGTTTGGTTCGGACTTGACCGGCTTAGGGCAGTGCATAGCCGGGTGCAGGGTAGGTGGCGGGTGCGCGGAGCTCCGAGGAGAGCAGCGGAAGCGGGTGAACGGTGCAAGTGACAGCCATTCCATACCCCTCTCGGATACAGTCAACGAGATCTACTGTGCATAGAGATTAATACAACTCAGAGAGCCATAGCAAGCGAGAGCCAAGTGCGTGGTGACCGCCGCCAGGAACATCAGCCATCGCACCCCCCCGGACCGATGCCGAGCGTGGCACAACCCGGCATCTCACAGTGGGGGCAGGTCGCCATGCATCCATCTGTGTATCTCCTGGCTGTCGTCTGCTCCCTGCATCTCCCCCCTCATCTCCCCCTCGGCTCGAGGATCGCACACAAAGTGACACAGTCCCATTCAAATAAGCTGGCTGCCGTTGGTCCGGCATTCGGCATCATCTCGGCAAATCAGATTTTATAAATAACCCCTGGTCCCCTGGCCCGAACACCAAGCCATCCTTCCCCAAAGGGCTTACGCTAGCCACAGTGCCACACAGAAACGCCCCTTCCAAATCCGACCCGGCCCAACCACGTCGCTTCGAAATCGTAAACAAACTGTCTACTTTGCATCCTTATCTATTCCTCGGTCTTCGACCCCGCGCTAAATTGAAATGATGACACTTTTTTTCCGTCCCTTGAAGCGAGGGGAGACACCGGGGTCGACGAATCGCTGCAAATCTCTTCATCTCTACCCCACAACTGCCCCAGCCTGCCCCTCAATCAGTCAGCCAGGCCCTCCAATTCGGAAGACTCGATTGTACAAAAGAAGGAATTCGCCCCCTCGTCTTCCTTCTTCTTTACACTTTTCACGGCAAGACGATGTCTGAAAAACACGAAAAGCCCCAGCCAAAGCCTGAAGCGGCCCAAGACGTGCAGCACTCGGAAGCGTCCCTCGACAATGACACAGAGGTCGACCCCGAGCACTTTATGCTCTCCAAAGAGAACAAGCAGCTCCTCGCCGACAACCACGCGTACGTGTGGCACAAGGACGAGCACGGCAATTTCTTGGTAAAAGCTTCGAAAGGCGACCCGAGCGACCCGAGGAGCTGGCCGAATTGGAAGAGGTATGCCATCGTCGGGCTCGCGAGTTTGTTGAACAACTTGGTAAGCCTCCCTCCCGCTCACGCATCTGCCTGCGAAAAAAACATATCCTGACTTGTTTTTCATAGGTCTGTCTTTGTGTATCAGGCTACAGTACCGGTGTCAAGCAGATGGAAGAAGAGTTCGGCTTCAGTGCCGAAGTCGGTACAGTCGGCTTGTCTCTCTACGTCGTGAGTCTAGACGCTCCACCCTCTTTTTGGCTTAGCACGAGACTGACGCGAGGGGATAGCTTGGTTTTGCGTTGGGTCCCATGTGTCTCGCGCCGTTGAGTGAATTTTTCGGGCGTCGGCCTGTATATCTCGTCAGTTGGACGATCTTTACCCTGTTCCAGCTTCCTGTAAGTGCATATCCACCCCCGTAAAGAAAAGTTCGAGTGGCGGGGGCTGATGGTGGGGTCAAGCTCGCGCTTGCAAAGAATGTGGCGACGATCTTGGTATGCCGTTTCATCCAAGGTTTCGCTGGATCGTGAGTCTTTTTTCTCCATACCTCCAGGATCCCTCAAGCTGATTTTCTTTCCGACAGAACGCCCCTTGCCAACACGGGTGGTGTCGTGCACGACGTCTTTGCCGTCAAAGAAGCTGGCTACGCCGTCGCCATCTATGCGCTCTCCAGTGCCGACGGTCCTGCTCTGGGCAATGTCATCTCTGGATACCTCGCCCAAGAAGCCGGGTGGAGATGGCTTTTCTGGACTTATGTGCGTTCCCCTCCATCACCCACCCCCACACTCAATTTACTCACATCTTTTACAACAGTTGATCATCTTTGGCACCTTCCTCGTCATCATCTTCTTCTTCCTCCCCGAAACCCGCTCCACCATCATCCTCGCCCGCAAAACCAAGGCCCTCCGCGCAGCTACCGGTCTCCCCTTCTGGGCCGAACACGAGCTCGTCAAGAAAGATCCCGGCCATCTCTGGAAAGTCACCATCGTCCGCCCATTCTCATTCCTGTGGAACGAGCCGATCACGTATTTGTGTGCGGGGATCAATGGGTATATTTTTGGGATTGTGTTTTTGAGTAATGAGGCGTTTCCGTTGATCTTTGGGGAGGGTAATGGTGGACACGGATGGACCCAGTACGTCCCCCCTCCCTTTCCCCTTCCCCTTTTTCATCTTTTATAATAGCTGACAATATCAAAAAGCTCGGGTACAGTCAACGCCACATTCGGCGCCTACGCCGTCGGCGCCATCCTCGCCTTCCTCCTCACCCCCCTCCAAGAATCCCAATACCGCGCCGCCTCCGCCCGCCGCGGCACCTCCGACCCCGAAGCGCGCTGGTGGTCGTCCCTCTGGGCAACGCCGTTCATGCCTCTGGGGCTCATGATTGCGGCGTGGACGTCGTATCCGCATTTGCCGTGGATCGCGCCGTTGATTGGGATGACGATGTTTGGATTTGGGTTGTGAGTTTCAACTTCAACTTTTGTGCTCTCTGCAAGGGGAGAGGGAGAGGGAGAAGCTGATGGGGGGTTGGTAGTTATATTATCATTGCGGCGATCCTCAACTATGTCGTCGATGGATACGGCCATTACTCTGCTAGTGCCCTCGGCGGCGTCGTCTTCGTCCGAAACATTGTCGGCGCCATCTTCCCTCTCTGTACGTCCCCCCTCCAACCTTTCATTTCTTTGCGGCAGAAGCTAAATGTCGATCTAAACAGTCAGTTCACAAATGTTCAAAGGGATGGGCAACCAATGGGCCCTCTTCCTGCTGTCGATGGTATCATTCTTGATGGTACCCATTCCGATCTATTTCTTCTTTAGGGGTAAGGCGGCGAGGGATAGGTCGCCTTACTGTGCGGAGCACGCGAATGAGGATTAGGTGGGGGGTTATAGGAAATGAAGAAGAAGAAGAAGGGTAAGAAGAAGAAAATGGAAAAGAAGGTGATTGATTGGAAGGATGAGTTATAGAACATAGTCTTTGATATAGGACATAGAGTTTGGCATAGCATGTATCATATACAGAAGCCTCATATAGCCACGAGATCAGCGGGCAGTATGCGCAAGCTCTACTCGTATGATCTTGCCACTTGCAAAGCCTTGCGCATCTCCTCAGAGTTGATTGGTAAGATCGACTGTACTCAGACATACCATCCATCCAAGTGCGTTGAAAAGAAATTCATTTTTATCAAGCAGCGTCCTGAAGAGTACCCAATGCAACAAACAAACAAAAAACCAATACTATCTCCTCCCCGCTCTCCTCCCATCCTTATTCGCACTCCTCCAAATCCTCCTCGCATCCTTCATCCTCGCCTCATCCCTCTTAACCATCTCCTCCGTCGTCATCTCCACCAAAACCGGCCCATACTCTTCCCTCTCCCACCAATCCCTCCACACCCCCACCAACCTCTTTGCGCCCGACCGCCAATTAACCCTAGTCCCTTGAGCGCCCTTGACGGGCTCCCATTTAGCTTGTTCGGAGGGGTGGGTGTGGGCAAACAGTTCGAGGTCGAGCGCGTCTTTTTTGTGTTTGAGGACTTCGGCGTAGAGGGCGTGCGCGACGACGGGGATGGCTTCGCCAGAGAGACCGAGGTCGGTGCAGTATTGTTTGGCGAAGAGGGAGGGGGGGAGGGGAGATGAGAGGTCCCATTCGATACGGTCGCGGAGGACGTGGGTGGTGATTTGCACCTCGAGCTGGAACAATGTCAGTAGGAACACGGATAGCAAGATGCGCCACTTACATTCAAGATGACACGACAATCAGCCTCTGGCCATACGCGATCGTCTTTTTCTTCCACCACGCGTCTCCTCTTTCGAGCCCGAGCTCTAGACTTTTTATCTATTGACTCTTCAGGCTCTTCCTCCTCCTGCTCCTCCTGCTCTTCCTCGTCTCCTTCCACGCCATCTTGCTTTTCTTCCGCAATCTGGTCTTTTGCAACCTGTTCTTCCGCGGCCTTTTCCTCTTCCGCCTTCTCCTCCTCCCACACCACATCATCCTCCCCAACATCCTGATCCCCCACATCAATCCCCGCCACATTCTGCGACTCTTCAATCGTCGACTTGATCAAGTCGCTGATCGTGTTGGCATATGGCGTCACGGGGATGGACAGATCTTCACAAAAGATGACCCCAAATTGGTGCGGTGTGATGAAGGGCTCGTTCAGGTTCCAGAGGAATCGGTCATGCACCCTAAAGCCAGGGGTGTCACCAGCGGCATTGACGTCAAAGTCGATAGTGATGGGTAAAAGATGTTCGGGGCGTTCGGCCTCTTGGGCGAGCCGCTCTTCCGTGCTATTGCACACGTCAGCTCTAATTTCTTTTGGTACTCGATGGACATACTGGTAGATGTGTTTAGTAAGCGCAGCAGTCTGGCTCCGAACCCTATCTCCAGGCGTCCTATCTCCAAGCCACGTCCACCCATTCTCCATCTCCTCCGCCCTCCTCCTCAGCTTGTACACTTTCTGGCTCTGCATCACATCCTGCCCACCCATCGTCGACTGACTGTCCCTCGCGTAATCCCTCCTGCCCGTCGTCCGCCTCCTGCGCGACCCATACTCTACATCCTCATCCGACCCCTCACCGTCCGAGGGCGACTCGAAATCATCATCGTCAGAGATATTCTCTGCGTAATTGACAGTACGCGCTCGACGCGAAGAACCGCCGTAAGAGGCTGCGCCCCGGCGCGACGAAAAGGGCGCAGGGGAGTCGTATCTCGGCGTCGACGCCCCCGAGCCTTTCCCGTCCACTACATCCGAGCTGATCTGGCGCTCGATATCAGCCAAGAAGGCTTCGCGGTCTTTGGATGAGCCGGTGGTGTGCTCTGGCTGGACGAGGTTTGTGACACCTGTCCGCAGACGCGACGAATATGTCGTATAGAGCGCTTGGGATGTGGGGGCTGTAGACAAGGATGGATCAGTCGTTTTCTGGCCCGGGGGAGGGGTGAAGAAGGGCAGAGGGCCAGGGGCGTGGGTGAAGGGGTGGTTGTATACTGCTACCGGCGCTGGACGCTGGCTCGGTGCGGCGTGCGCATAGGGCGTCGGGGACGCAGCAGCACGGGGTGGCTGGGTATAGTTGTACGACGTGCGAGGCGGGCGTTGGAGGGGCTGGACGGGCTGCTGTGGGTGTTGCTGGTACTGGGGGCGATAGGCGGGGGACTGGGCGTATTGCTGATAGCCCGGGAGTGCGGGGATGGCGGGGGACTGCTGGGGCATGCTGGAGCGGGTGCCGCCGCGGGTGGGATATGCCATGGCGGGATATAGGGATGGATGGATGGGGAATGTTGACGTGAGAGGGAGAAAGAGGACATGGGCGCTAAAGTGGGGGGAGGAGTGGATTTACGTAACAGCTGAAGATTTCTGCCCTTCGGCCATGATTTTGAACTTTTGTCTGGTATATACACCACCGCCATGTCCCGTCTCATCATCCTCAACCTCCCCAACTCGGCGTCCCCAGCCTCCCTCCGCCAGGTGCTCGCTGCTCCCGCCTCCCTCTCGGGGTGCACTATCACAGACCTCAAGCTCGTGCCCAAACGTCACTTTGCGTTCGTCGGCTACTCGAGCGACGACGATGCGCGCAAGGTCAAAGAGTGGTTTGACGGTACCTATGCTTTTGGAGGAGGCGGAAAGGTCAAGGTGGACTTTGTGAAAGATGAAAACCTCGTCATCGGGGAGAAGAAGGACAGACAGGACAGGAAGGGCAAAGACAAGAAGGAAGTCAAGCAGCCTGAACAGGCCGAGGAAGAGGCGGCGCCGAGGGAGAACAAGAGGCTGGCAGAGTTTATGAACGTGATGAAGGGTGTAGACCCTACCATCAACCCTGAGGCTTCCTCGTCAAAGCCAGAGAAGAAGGAGAAGAGCAAGAAGGGCAAGGAAAAGTCTGAAGAGCCTGAAGAGCCCGAGGCGGACGATGATGCCGAGTGGCTCAGAAGGAGACAGAATGCTGCTCTGGAGACTGCCGTACGTCCCCTCACTCATCAGATAACTCAGAGCTGACTCGGAACAGACGCCCCAGCTGTCAGCAGACGAACAACTGATACTATCCACCGGTCGTCTCTTTATCCGTAATCTCGCCTTCATCGCCACCTCATCTTCCCTCTCCTCCCACTTTGCCGCATTCGGCAAAATCGACGAATGTCATCTCCCCGTATCCACCACCACCGGCGAACCACTAGGCACCGCCTTTATCCAATTCCATTCCCCTGAAGAAGCGCTCGAAGCGTACAAAAAGCTCGACAAGACGACTTTCCAGGGCCGTTTGCTGCATGTGCTTCCGGGCAGAGCTAGGTATGGTCAGGAGCAGGGAGCGAGTGCGGTGGAAGGGAAGGTGTTGGGGAAGAAGGATGAGGCTAGGGGGGAGGTGAAGCAGAAGGTCGATGCGAGGAGGAAGGAGGAAGGGTCTAGGGGCGTCAACTGGGCTTCCCTCTACATGAACGTAAGTATTCATCATCTTGCCAAAGAAGCCCACTGACAATGACCCAGAGCGACGCTGTAGCAGCATCAGTAGCCGACCGAATGGGCATCTCCAAATCCGAGCTCCTCAACGGCGACTCTGGCAACGCCGCCGTCAAACTCGCCCTCGCCGAAACGTCCGTCATCGAAGAGACCAAATCATATTTCGAAAACGCCGGTATCGTGCTCGAGGCCCTCCAGCCTCGGGTGCCCCGGTCGCAGACGACGATCTTGGTGAAAAACATTCCTTATGGGACTACTGTTCAAAGCTTGACGGACCTGTTTGCACCTCATGGTGTGCTGAAGCGAGTACTCTTACCGCCCTCAGGCACACTTGGTGTGGTGGAGTTTGAGAACCACATGGACGCTGGACGGGCATTCAAAGCGCTCGCATACAGACGTCTCGGCAACGCCGTCCTCTACCTCGAAAAAGGCCCCGTGGGCATGTTCAAAGACTCTGCCTCTACCACCGCCCCCATGTCGACCCAGCAGATGATCGAGTCGGAAGGCAAGATGCTCGCTGAAAAAGTCACTGCCCTCCGCGAAGTGCCCGACCCGTCGGACGAAGCTGGCTCGACGCTGTTTCTCAAGAATCTCAACTTTAGCACCACCACCCCGCATCTCCAGGCCGTCCTCTCTTCCCTCCCTGGATTCTCCCATGCCCGGGTGCAGACCAAGCCTGACCCGAAAAGGCCGGGAGAGCGGTTATCGATGGGTTATGGGTTTGTCGGGTTCAAGACGAGGGATGAGGCGAATAAGGCTATGAGCGGGTTGGAAGGGTTTGAGATTGATGGCAAGTTGCTTGAAGTCAAGTTTGCGCAGAGAGGGGTGGAGGAAGAGAAGGAGAAGGGGAAAGGCGGGGAGATGGAAGGCAAGACGAAATCTACCAAGCTTCTCGTCAAGAATTTGCCGTTCGAAGCTACCAAGAAGGACCTCCGCGAACTCTTTTCAGCGTACGGTGCTCTCAAATCTCTCCGTCTCCCGCGCAAAGCCATCCCCACATCCACCGGATCCCAGTCCACCCGCGGTTTCGCCTTTCTCGAGTTTACGACGCACACTGAAGCTGCGCGCGCGATGGAGGCGTTGAAGCATACGCATTTGTTGGGGAGGCATTTGGTGTTGGAGTGGGCCAAGGAGGGGGATGAGGTGGATGTGAGGGGTTTGAGGGAGAAGGTTAAGGGGGAGGTTCGGGGGATGGAGGATGGGGGGAGGGAGGGGAAGAGGAGAAAGCTGGATTTCAGTGGCAGGGGGGCTGAGGAGAATGACGGGCTGGAGGATTGATTGTAGACGTATTTGTACCTTGCTGTGTCGCAATGCGAGCGCGTATGATATCCCAATGCATTATGATATTGATACAGCAGCGCGTCGCTATGCTTGTTACTAAAGATACGTGATCGGAGAGCTATTAACGATTCTCGGGATGACGCGAGGTGCCCATCGAGTGCTCTCCGTCCTTCTCACCCTTCTTTCCGAGCGGAAGTGACTCATCGGCGTTGGCAGGTGATTCTTTGGTAAAGTCTTGGCCGGTCTGCATGGGGGATCAGCTCATACATCCTGTGGGGGAGGGTGGCGTGATACGGACCTCTTGCTCCACTCCCTTGGCAGCTGTTTCAGGGTTGGCGTCTTTGTTGAAAGCAGCATCGGAATGCGAAATCTCATCGGTCTACAACTCCCGTCAGCACGCTCCACCACCATTCCGAGCCGACTTACAGAAGCACTGCTCTTCCCAGCTTCATCCGCATAAAGCTCCTCCCTACTGCCCTTCTCGGTACTAACCCCCCTCCTCTGCCCGCCCATACGGCTCATACCCATAGTCCCCGTCGCAGGGTCATACCCCCTGACACTGAGGCTGGACAGTGTCCTCGTCCTGAGCCGGGCGGGGCTGGAGGCAGAAGAGATGGTGGCGAGCTCGATGGGCTGGGTGGCGGTGGTGGGTGGGGGCACGAGGGGGGTGTGGAGGAGGAGGTTGAAGGTGCGTTTGGCGGTGAGGAACATGGTGGGTGGGGTGTTGTTTGGGGGGGACGTGGTTGGTGGAGAGATGGGATGGAGAAATCTGAAATGGTCATACTTTGTGGAGAGATCGAGCGACGTCATTGCGGCGGCATCCGCATCAGGCTTCGCATTGTTTGGTTCTCATGCACTCCTCTATCCATCAATGGTTTGTCTCTCACATGAGCGTACATGTCACTTGTCTGCATTTGCTCGTTGTTTATAAGCCCAGCCTTTGAAAGGATATCATTGCTTGTCAGGCCGCCATCGGTGGGAGATTCTCTGCACGTCTTTGATGGTCGAGACCTACGCAGCTGCGGTGCAGGCAGCAGCTCAGATGAAGCTACATATGATAGATAGATACACGATGCAGTCATCCGAATGCCTGCACCTGTTCATTTTCCCTAATGAACAGACGTCTCGTTCGAGTAATCTACTAATGTAGTTGACTCTGTTAAGCTGCCTGTGTGCCATTCGATGGAGTTTCGTGCAAGGCCTCTGAGGATATACCTTGATGACTTTAATGTGTGCGCATCCATGCATGGTGGCCCTCTACATGCAGCTGGAACCATACAGTATTGGCTTTTGCACGCCTCATGGCGCCGCGTCAAATTCGGCGATAAGACTTGATCCCGCGCGTCGCGTGATTTTGATTCCGGTGTGCCACTCTCGCGCACAATGGATATGGCCGTGGGTGGCGGCGTTTACCGCCTGTGGGTGCTGGCGGGGTGGGTGTTGATTTTTGGTGATTGGTGCACCTCGCTCTCTTTCATCCATCAATATCTCAAAATGCCGGGTGTTCGTGACATCAGGTGAGTCAGCCGCCAACTGCAACAGCACAGAGAGAGCGGGACGCCGCGAGGGAGGGATACGGAAGAGTGGGGAGGACGGGTTGGCGTCAGGGATGTCAAAAGGTGTCGAGTGGGACGGATGCTGGGACATGTTGGAGATGAGGAGGTGCTGGGAATACGCGGTCGGTGTATACAAGGACGTCTGCTGATCATTGTCGTCTTGCTCTTCCACCAATCTCAAACCTCAAATCACCCATTCGCCCTTATCCCACCCTCTATATCCCACCCAACAGCGCCGATGCCTTCATCACCGCTTACTCTTCGCACTTGAAGCGATCCGGTAAACTCGAGATCCCTACCTGGGTCGACATTGTCAAGACCGGTCCCCAGAAGGAGTTGGCCCCTTACGACCCCGACTGGTTCTACGTGAGGGCTGGTGAGTCGCTTTCTGCTGGAAAGGGCTGTTGCTGCATAGA
The DNA here is from genome assembly GCA_006352305.1 of Cryptococcus floricola. NCBI lineage: Eukaryota > Fungi > Basidiomycota > Tremellomycetes > Tremellales > Cryptococcaceae > Cryptococcus > Cryptococcus floricola. The sequence continues at coordinate 2,208,535 of CM016931.1, read as the reverse complement.
AGAGAGATAGGATTGATAAAGTGTCGGAGGGAATGATGAGACGTAGCAGCAGCCCGGACGTCTTTTCCCTGCAACGCAAGTACTAACGATCTTCCAGCTGCCGTCGCCCGACACATCTACCTCCGAAAGTCTGTCGGTGTCGGAGCCCTCGCCAAGCTCCACGGTTCCAAGAACCGACGAGGAGTCCGACCTTCTCACCACCGAGACTCTGCTACCGGTGTTGAGAGGACCGTCGTCCAGTCCCTCGAGAAGATTGGTGTGCTCGAGGCCGCCCCTGCTGGTGGCAGGAAGATCTCTCAGGATGGCATGTGCGTACCCCCATCCCCTACTTTTTCTTGTGGAAAGGCTGACTTTTTTTTGACAGGCGAGACCTTGACCGAATCGCCACCGCCGTCCTTGAGGCCGAGCGAGAGGAGGAAGACGAGGAGGAGGAGGAGGAGGAGGAAGACGAGGAGGAGGAGGCTGATGAGGAGTAAGGGAGAAGCCTGCCTCTAGGTTTTCTTTCTGGCGCTTTCGATCTATTCTTTTGTAGGCCGGCGTGCATGATTACAGGATACATCCGCATTCACAACACCCTTGGACATTGGAGTTTTCGATTTCGAGCAAGTGCTGAGAGCATTGACGGGGCGTTTCTGGACAGAAAGCGGTGACGGCGGGGGCGACTGACTTTTCTATACTGACAGCTGACAGCTGACACACGCCCTTTTCTCATCAGGCCGCTACCCGCAAACCAACAAACTCACCTACCACTCAATGGCTCTTCTCACCGTGTTCACAGACGCTTGTCTGCCGCACGCTGTACTCGCGCCAGGGCACATGGTCTGTTGTCCCATCGCATTTCATGATCTTGATCCCACGCCACCTTCCTGTCATCTTGACGCTTGTTGTCAACGGTCGAAGGTATCTTGTATCACTTTCTCGATGCTTGCTGATGACGACGCTAGGGTCTTATACGGTACTCGTATACAATGTTACGATTTGCATTACACCGTTACAGACAACCTGATACACTACTAGCATACTTCTCGACGTTACAACAACAAGCGCCACATCAACCTTCCTGGCAATACAATCCCAACGGGAAACACAGCACTGTCACTAGGGCTGACTAGTAGTGGCGAGCTCTCATCAGAGTTGCGAAATACCGCGCTTCACCTACTCCAGCGTCACCCAAATCCTCCCATCCCCCCCTCACTCAACCCACCACAAAAAGCAAAGAGAAATATCACTCACACGCATCACAAAGTCCATCCGCCTGATACACCATAATCCCCCCAGGGGGATACCTCCCCCACTGCCTCCTCACCCTCCACACCGCACAAACTGACTCAAACAGCTTTCGCAGCCGTTCTTTCTGGGCATGGTTGGGGATGCGGGAGACGTCGGGGCCGGCGCAGGAGAGACCGTTGGAGATCATGAATTGGACGAATTGGGGGTTTGGGATGCGGGATTTCTCCATGAGGGACATTATTGTTGCTTTTGCGCTTCTGGGCGTGGGTGGTGGTTGTTGGAGTGTCTGTCGCTGGTGGGGTGGCTGGTGTTGAAGGGGTGATGAGTGATGGCAGTGAAGGTTTACCCCCCTCGCACAAGACCCATTTTATATGGCGCACCACGTTATCCACCTCCTGCCTCCTCACCATCAACGATTATGCAAACGTCAGCGTCTCGTATAGACTTTAAACGCAAGTGTCTTGCTCCGTCCATTCGACCTGAGTGTCCTCCCCCCTCGAGGCCCTCAAAGCACGCCGTTTCCATACATTCCCCACATCCCAGAAAAGGGCTGGTGGGCAGCCGTAGTACAATGCGTTTCTGTACGAGTACTTCTAGCCCCGTTGTTTGGGCACTTGGGGTATGGGTCCGTGAAGCGGTGAGCGGTAGGGTTGCAGGGCTGACGCGTTCTAGAAGAAAGGCGAGGGGACGGCCCTCTTGCTAACTGGCTGCCATGCCCTGCTGCTTGCTGATTGTATGACGTATGGTTCCATCAAACTACCTGACCGGTCCAGCAAGCCTCGGATGGGCTGTAGGGGGAACACCAGAATGGTAAATGCGAATGTAGAGTCTATACGCAGAATTGGAAACGGATCTTGGACGAGGACGAGCCACAATATCAAGCTTATGTTGCACCCGGTGAAAACACGACGATGATCTGTCCCTCGCTCTTCCGCCGGAAACGTGATTGTCCATGAATGGGTCCCCTGCTTTCCTCCTCCCTTCTCTGAGTTGTATACTCCATCGAGTGTATATACATCCATCTTTCAGGATCCTCTGCCGCAGCTGAAACCATCAGCAGCTACTCGATATACTCGACTCGGTCTCGGAATGCCGGCTCTTACTGTTCCTGCCCGAAGAAGGAAAGGGGAAGCGATGCGCGGCGCCCGCCCGCCATCGATATCGGCCTTCTCCTGTGCTCCGCCGTCCCGCTTTTCTATCAAAGGAAGACCGACGAGAATCTGAATGGCCGAAGTCTCAAGCTTATATAAAGCGCTATGAGAATGAACGTCTCTGGCGGGCATAAGCTGATTTGGCGAGGAACTTGTTGCACTTGAAGCCGACGTTTCGATTGAAGAAGCACCCAGTACGCACCCGTCTTGCCACCTGCTTCCAGAAAATACGACAGGAGCTTACCCAGGCATAGATTAATGCTCAATATACATGCTTTCACCTTCCTATCAGTCCCCCCAATACCTCTCCCTTGACCGCTTCCTCCACATCCTCAGTTCTCGAGAGGCCAATTACCGCCGCTGCCGCTCCTGGGGTTTCGGCGTAGAGAGGACGCCTTGTGTCGTATACGTTGCTCAACTGTTTGGCACGAACGCGCAGACTTCGCATGATGCTTGTCAAGAGTGTGAGACACGATAGAGTTCAAGGTTTTGAGGCCGTGCTAATTGCTCATGAACTAGGTGTATTGATTGCGGATGTGGCGCTCAGAAGGAACCCTGCTCTGTTGTATGAACCTATCGTGTATGCGTATACGAGACGATGATCCAGTGTAGGACTATATGCACACCTGTTGTATACCCATGCAGCCGTGTGGAAAGACTACCGAGGAAGAGCATATAAAACACCGGCATGAACCCCCACCAATAACCAAGACCAATACTTTCTCTCGCCAATCAGATCGCCCAGAGCAAGCACCAACAACAGTATAGCTGCCCAAGCAGGCACATCAGCTCCGAATATGGCTGGCTGAATCGAGATCATCTTGATAGAAAACAGGGCGAGAGGCAGGATTGGCTGATGAGGTCTGAGGTATCCCCGTCGAGTAGCTACGCGTAGTGATCGAGATACGCGGCTTTTGATTCGGGTGAGGGTGGTCCTGGGAGGTATGAATGGTTGGACATTGATATCGGACTATAGTGCCAGCCAAGGTGTTAGCAGACCGCACAGCACGGCCCTCGAGACTTACTGGTATATCGACGATACTCCTCCGCAAGGCGACCTCTCCCATGCCCGTCTCGCTTTTCAAAGCAGAACCCACGTCTTGATGGCCCATCTGACTCGTGTACTCCTGCAGACAAGTTAGACTGCACACACACACATCATGGAAATAGAGAGAGGGGAAGGCACCTGTATATCCGACAACAGCCGTTTGACCCTATACGCCATCGGTCTCTTCTCTGGCGTCAGAGAGAGTAACCGATGGAGGAGATCGACGACACCCGGAGGCATGTGTCGTCGTTCCAGGCTCCACAGCACGTCCTCACTCGGGATAAACCTGACAATTCGTCAGTACTGATCGATCCAACCTTTTCAATTGAAGCAACGTACCCGGGGTAAGCAAGAATCTCTTCCCTCAACGCATCATAGTCTTCTGTATCTCCATAAGGCAGTCTCAAGAAGAGAAGTTTGTGGAATATCATGCCTGGGCAATCAGGATCATCAGTATACAAATGTAGATCTCTTACCAGGGAGAGACTGACCGCAAGACCATATGTCGGCGTAAGAATCGGATGGCCGATAATGCCCCACGGCATCGTGGACGAGTGTCTCTGGCGCCTGTGCCGCTTGTCAGTTGATTTCTCCATACTCTCGGTACAAGGAAAGGAGAGCTGACCATATACCTGCAAGAGCGAGTATCAGTTGAGACTCTTTGCTCTGAGATCGGACAAGACTTACTCCATGGTACCAGTATGCCCGCTTCGTTCTCTGTTTCCTTTCAGCATCTCTTCGGAGGTCCCGAAATCTGATAACAATGCCCTAGGTCTTAGAACCAACCATCAGCCTTGTCGGACTTTCAATCCTGTCTCTACCACTCTTACACAAGCTGTCCTTCTTCCCAATGCAATAGGACGTTCGAGCACTTCAAGTCCAGATGCAGAATACATTGCGAATGCTGATCACTCGTCAGTACTCAGACTTCGAAAGACACTCACGACATACCAAGAAAGACAAGCCGTCCATGATATCCGAAAACAAATGCAGAATTTCCTCCCAGCCCAACAACATGATCGCTCGATTCTCTTGCCTCCTCGACCAGTTCCCGCTCGCCTGCCCGCCCTCCGAAGGCCGCCTCACAGACTGCCGCCTCTTTTTGAACTCTTTGATCCTTTCTTCCTTGGGCAGGTTGTCGAAACTCTCATTGTCGGCGACCCCTTCAGAGTGGTTTGTTGGGAGGTGGGAGTATGAGCGGGTGGATAGGTAGCTATCGAGGTTGCCTGCTGAGGCGTACATCATGAGGACATAGAGTGCTGGTACATCTGGTCCGTAGCTGAGATGAAGTGTAAGCACATCGTGGACACGTGGTAGGGAGAAGGGGCTTGCTTTGAGAACCGGGTGGTATCGATCCAAGCGTGATGATACGCAATGATATTGGGATGCCGCAAAGCCCCAAGAAGCCTCACTTCTCGAAGCATCTTGTGCAAATACGGCTTGGACCGTCCGATAGCAATCTTTTTGACCGCGTACTGCCCTATGTCGCGGGTCAGCATCCGGCCACCAGTACATACAGTGACTTGCCTAAAACATCGCCGTCAATGTGGTGGGTTGCCAAGAACACGCTACCCGCCGCACCCATTCCCAGCCTCTTCTCTTCAATGAAGAACCTCGCATAGTATCCTCTCAAAGGCAGGTCTTGGCTCGTATCCGGATCGTCGTCGTAGGCGTTTTGGAATGGCGGTGGCGTGGTCTCGTCTGCGAAAGCGCCCGTCGAACCGTGTACTTGCTCGAGCACCCGAAAGTAGTTGGTCGGAGCTGGATGGCGCGGCCCTCCCGCCAGACCTTCGGGTACATTCCCAGCTCCAGTAGGTAACGGCCGGGCGCACGACGGGCACAGCAGAATAGGCGAAACTTGGTCATCCTCTGTCTCCAAGGTCTCCCCGGCCGAGATGGTCGAGCCCGTGATATTGTCGCTGAGGAAATGGTCGTGGTGGGGCTGGTTGCGGACTTGGAGAGCGTGGGAAGCGGGGTGGTAGAGGATGAGCTGGTTCTCGGTGTGTCTTGAGGCAAAGTAAGCCAGGGTTCGTTGAGGACTTGCATGTGTTTGTGGGAGCTTACCCGATAGCCTCCCAGGCGTGCTCCGGGATGAGGGACATTGGGGGATGTGCGTGGTGTGGGTAGTATAGCAGGGTGTGATGTATATCAGCTGGAATGGTGGCGAGCTATTGCAACAATAGGCAGCTCAAAATCACTGCGCCTATCTCGGAGAGCCGAAACGCATTGCCGTGGTGGTGGCAGACGGTTGATATAAAAAAAGTAGTGGACGACATTGCAGTGACTGCTATGGTGTAGTCTACACTACATTGGCCACCCGATGCTGAGGTCGAATACCCGAGTACATCTCTGCTGTTCATTGATGAGTCTCTACTACTTACAGAAGTCATGATTGGCATTTCAAGAGCGAAGCGAGATACACAGCACGATCAGCTCTGGGGTACTGGCGGCTATAGACTCTGCCCAAAGACCAGGACCTAGGATGTCCAGATCAAGCGCAGACACGATCTTACCGTTCTCTCGATGTTGTGAGATGATGATATTATGATTGCAGAATTGGAGTTGAGACTTTGGAAATTCAAGCGTCGCTGGTGTAAGCTCAATATGTGTCTGGAAGCCTCACAGTACACTATTTATATGCTTCTTTTGAATGAAGTACCCGAATCTGAAGATATGGTACCTCTTGACCGATTCTCGCTCGCTCATGTTGACTGATGATATTTTCCTTCACCTACTAGTGATCATCTATGTCTTACCACCTCAAAGGTCTCTGTAGTCAGAAGAGCCACCCTGTACTTGACATATCCCCAGATTCGTCATAGGGAGCTGACTTGAGATGCTGACAGGAAACCCAAGTGACTCTGGCGGATGCAGGAAACGGGCGCGGGGGACTTTTTAGCGGCCACATGCGCGTTTTTGTCGTTCGTTGTTTGGCGCGTCTTCGTTGGTGCGTCGACGGCTCTCGCTCCTCTTACTCCCTATCTGCCCCTTCATTCAAATATACCCCAGCCGTCGCCATGGCAGAAGGAAAGACCCTGCCCGAGTCCGACATCGAGGCAACCCTTGTAAAGCTCAGAAGCGCTGGTAAGCAAATTTCCTCTCCCCACAACACCTTCCCTCAGCTCATTCCTCCCTCCAGACCCCGACCGCAAAGTCGACATCATCCAGTACTTCACCGTCCAGCTTGACGGCGTCACATCCCTTCCCGGATCCACTATCGACCCCTTCCTCCTACTCTTACCTCCCCTCCTACGCACGCCCCATTCGCTCTTACTCAATACCGTCCTTTCAACATTCATCCCCGAATTCCTACCTCTTATCCCGCATCAGCCGACGTCGCATTTGAGGCTTGCTCTGCTGCAGGTTTTTCCGGCCCTGGCGGAGAAGCTGAACGATGCGAAAGAAAGAGTACATGCTGCTGCTGGCAACGACATCTTGGCTCTCGGCGAGATCAGCTGGAAAGCCGACCCTCCCCTACCGACCTCTAGTCTCGGACCCAATTCTGGGAAATCAGCCCTCTCGCAGAGCACGACCTCCAAACTCGGATCCTCTGGCCCTAAAGACAAAGAGACACTGCCGGGATTGTGGGAGAGGCAGATGAAGGATGTCTTGCAGGGCCGAACAAAGATTGCGAAAGTGGAGGCCATGAAAGTCGTCGTCAAGCTGAGGGAAGCGGTGGGCGGCAAGATGGGGCTGAAAGGGTGGCTGAGCGTGCTGGTGGACTTGCTGGAGGACGGAGATGGGACTGTTCGAGACCAGGCTCGAGAGGTACATTTGTGTCCAAGTGTGCTCGATGCCAGAGCTGACTGAGACATATAGACTGTCGTCGCCTTACTGGCTCCGCCCACAACTCCTCCTGCCGCCCGGTCGGAACTCAAGAAGCTACTCGTTGCCAAGGGTGTCCGTAAAACCATTGTCGATAACATCATCACTCGTATCCTGGGCGGCGAGGTCACTTCGGGCCGCTCTACCCCTGCTGCCAAGTCGGAGGTGCTGAAAGATGATGCTGTTCGGTCAGGTGCCGGGACGCCTGCTTTAGCGCAGGGTGATGATGTTGACATTGTCTATGTAAGTCTGAGATTTCAAGTTCTCTTCCTGGGCTGACATGTTGCTAGATCGCATCATCCCATGACCTTGCGAACGAATTTGCTTCCATGCTTCCTCACTTTGAAGGCAAAGAAACAGAACACAACTGGGGTCCTCGAGAAGCTGCTGTCAAGAGGATGAGAGGGATGATCAAGGATCAGGCGCATGTCAAGTATCAAGACACTTTTGTTGCCGGTCTCAAAAATGGATTGCTCGAGGGTGTGGCTAAGACTGTGAGTCGTGCTTGACCGGCTTACGAGCGATGCTGATCAGGACAGATCCTGAGTTTGAGAACGACTGTGGCTCAGGCGTCTTGTGTCTTACTGCGAGAGCTAGTGGAGGGTTTACGGACTGCATTCGACAACTTTGTTGAGTATCTTCTCCCCATCCTCGGCAAGATGGCGTACGTCCCGTCCTATCTCACGTTTGACGTTACTGACGGGACACCTGCAGTGGTCTCACCAAACGAATCATTGCCGACCGTTCACAACAAATCGTCACTGCCATAATAACCCATACCAACGTCCACCCCCGTATCTTCATCGCCCATATCTCCTCCGGCATCTCGGAGAAGAACGTCCAAATTCGCGCTCACTGCACCGACCACCTCCGCACGTTCCTCAAGATCCACGCGGCACATGCAAAGCACCAGATTGAGTCTACTGCCGGTCTGGGGGAACAGCTAGACCAGACAGTGAGGAAGACGTTGGCGGATGTGAATCCTGGTGTGAGGGAGGCTGGAAGACTGGCGTTTTGGGGGTACCATGCGGTCTGGCCTGCGAAAGGGCAAGTCATCATCGGGACGCTGGACAACCAGGCGAAAAAAAGTCTCGACAAGGTCAATCCGCGCGACAGTAATCTTGAAACGCTGTCGGCCACTTCGTCGACCTCTGCTTCTTCGTCCGCTGCTACTGCTGCTACAAACACGTCAGCAGGATCGGGAAGGCCAGCCGGCAGGTCGTCGGGCTTGGCGGCGATGATGGCTGAACGCCGAAAAGCCGTCAAAGCAGCAGCCGACAAGAAGGCGCAGCTGGGTGAAAGTGATGGGTTTGGGATCTCGCCTCGCACCGTTTCGAACCCTATCCAAGGATCACCAAACGTCCAGGCGGGGCTGCCGAGGTCAAATTCGAGTACGGTGCTAGGCAGTCCTGTCCCCCAGAAACCGACCCAGCTAGGACGGTCGGTGACTTCGCCGGAAGGGTCGCCATTGACTGCGAAAGTCAACCCTGGTTTGCTTGCTTCTCCCACGCCGGACACGAGCATCAGCAGACGTCTTTCCAAATCGCCTTCTGCCTCACCATCTCCCTTGGACCGGCAACAAAATTCTAGAACAAGAGCCACCAGCATTGGTCCTTCTCGCAGCCCGGGCGGAGGTGTCAAGAGTCCACCGCCGAGAGAATCGCCCCTAAGACAAAGCTCGACGGTGCCGATCGGCAGGAGTGTGGAGAGTGGTAGAAAAGGTCTGCCAGAGTTTGATGGGGATGGCGGACTGGGTTTGGGGTTGGGGACGCCTGTGAGGGGTGGACCTTCGCCGAGCTCGACGCCAGCGCACACGCCAGGGAAGCCGGGCACGCCTGCTCGAGCGCCTTCTGCCACTCCTCGTAACGGTAGCTTGGCTCACACTCCCGCCCCATCCAATGGCCATACCGCCCAAGCACACCTCTTTAGAACACCGATCAACGCTGCTAGTAGCCGGAAGGCATGGGAAGATTCTCCCAGGCCAGAGGCTGTTACCCCTCTGATGATGGAAAAGCTGAAGGAAAGGAAACATGAGAGGAGTTGGTGGATCAAGAGGCAGGAACGTGAGTAAAATTGTCTATGTTTGGGACTGAGAGCTGATGATCATCCAGTGATGGACAAGGCCTCGCCTCTGAAGCCTACTAGCCCTTCTCCGGCTTCTGCAATTGTTCCAGACTTGGAATCCCTCTCTTCCGGTAATATCGAATTACGCAACCTCCAGAAACTTGCCCTCTTTTCAAGCTCCCACCCCGTCCGTGCCGACCCTGAAGAAGAGGAGGACCTCTCCGAATCCGAACGCGATGTCATCACTGCAGAACGCAAGCTCTGGGAAGACGACTCGCTGTTCGAGAGACTACTCGATAGTCTGTTGACGTACCTGCGGCCGGAGAAGGACAAGGAGCTGCTGGAGCAAGGACTGGTGGTCCTCTGGGAAGTGGTGCAACATCAATGGTGTTTGGTGGACGATGTGGGCAAGCTTTGTCAGACCTTATTTAGACTGAGGGCGAGCCGGGATGCCGTTGTGAGTGTCTACTGTATACCATTCGAGTGACATGCTGATAGTCTGGTAGATTTTGGAGTCAACGAACGCGCTGGTATCACTCCTCGTCCAAATCTCTGACCCCATGCTGCTGCTTCTCAGCCTCTGCTCATCTCTCGACAAGTTCCTCGCCGGACATCCTCCGGCATCCCCATCAGCTCCTCGATTGTCTGAGGGACAAGACCCTCTCACCGCTGCCTTGTCACAGCTCTCCCTCGGGCCTGAGAAGGAAACGCCAGAGGAGAGGATCAGGAACTCGGGATACTTGTTTGGGCTGACGAGTGTGGGTATGTGTGTACTGAGGCTCTCGGCGCCGGTGGTCGTCTCGGAAGGGCCAAAGTTGGGGCGCATCGTCATGGCTGTACGTCTATCCCGGACCCTTCATGTTGGCTTAATCTCATCTTCACTTACAGGCCACATCGAATCCATCATCAATCATTCGCCAAGCCTCTCAGTCCCTCCTCCTCTCAATCCAATGTATCCTCCGCAATTCCAACAAGACCCTCTCCCTGGTCCCCAGCCTCAGCAAGGGTCAGAAGGACCTGGCGATCTATTATATGGCGCAGAACGGCATTCTGGAGGAGAATGCGTTGCACAAGCAATTGGACAATGCGGAAGGCAAGGAAGACGTTGAAAGTGAGGATGGCGAAAAGAAGGAGGAGAGAGAGAGGGAGATGATGAATGGGGAATTGGCAGGGTTGATGGCGAGGGGTGTAGCCAGGGAATGAGTCTGATCTTTTCACCGGCACGCAGGCATGTGTCGATCTTTGTAACATACAAGTGTAAATAGAAATGGTATATTGTGACTCATACATCTATCAAAGACACTCATCTAATCAGCGTGCATGACCATTCTGGCCCGCAGAACTATCCACAGGTAGAACGAGAGTGGAATCCTTGGACAGAGTATGACGTCCTCCCGGGGATTTGGCCCGTCACGCGATCTGACCCGCGCGAGGCGCGCCCATATTCTCCGTATCTTGATCACATATGCATCCATAACTTCACAATGGCCGATCCGATCGACCTCGCAGTCGCTGAGAAGCGTGAACATCCCGATAAGAGCTACCAAAGAGTAGCAGACAAATTCCACGTCTCAAAAACAACCCTCCGCAACCGCCATACCGGCGCCCACTCCTCCCACGCGTCCTCTGCCCCTCGGCACCTCTCAGAAGCCCAAGAGATGCAGCTGGTTGACAAGATCAACACGTTCGCCGAGAGAGGCAATCTGCTATCAACGCAGAATGTCAAAGAGTACGCAGAGGCCATTTGTGGCCACTCATTGGGCAAGAATTGGGTCTCGACATTTAAGACAAGACACAGGCGTACGCTTGTCTCGAAGTCTGTGCCAGCCAGCCGCCCCCGTCCCCCCCCCGTGGTACAAGCAGAAGCTGCTGCTGGGGCCCCTCTTCAGCCTCTCAACCTCCTGCCCCCTGCCACTCGTTCTGGCGAAAAAATCAGCAATGAGCAACTTATCTCTTGCAAGCAGGCGCTGGAAAGCGAGAACCAGCACTTGAAGACGGAGCACGCGATGCTGAAATTGGAGTTGGAGGGCGTCAGAAAGAGCCAGGAGATGGACAAGGCGGCTAGGGGGAGAAAGAAGCAGCACAAGTACAGCAAGGGACAGGGGTTTGACCCAGAGTATGAGCGAGAGAATCGGGATGAGCTGGGCAAGCGAAGGAGGGCGGAGGAAGAAGCGAGCGAGGAGAGGAGCTCTGAAGCCACCAAGAAACGGCGAACTAGCCCACGAAAATCGGCGAGGACATGCACACCGGGGCCCTCTGGCACCTCATGAAATTTTGTAGCTCTGTGATTGATGCATGTTGATATAATGTCAAAAGATTGAAAGGTAGCATGGCAAAAACAGCGCGCGTCCCCGGAGGAAGAGCACTCTGCATATCGATGACTCTGAATGGCTCACTGATATGACTGCAGCAATTGTTTCATTGCAGTTATATAAACGTTTTCAAGTGGTTTCCAATATCCGTTTCACTTTCGGCTATCTCTCGAGTCAACACTCATGCTCCTAGTCCTGCTCCTACTCCTTCCGCCTCCTCTCCTCACGGGACTCCTGCTCCTACTGAGACTTCTCGAGTAGCTCCTTCCTCTGCCACCCCTGGGCCTCGGACTCAAGCTTCTTGAATAGCTGCGCGATCTGCTGAGACTCCTGCTCCTGGGCCTTCCCCCGCCTCGGCCCCCGTATTCAGGCGACGCTCGACGAGGAGCACCACGCTCGCCCCATTTGCGCATAGGAACCACGGGACTCCTGTCAGATCGACCCCATCCTTGATCTCGTCCGCCTCCCGGTCCGCCGTAGCCTCCTCGATCACCGCTTCCATACCCTCCCCGACCTCCTCGTCCACCGCTTCGTCCGCCGAAACCTGGACCACCACCATTCCTTCCAGGTCCACCGAACGAGTCTCGTCCACCCCGGTTGAACCTCGGGGGAGAACGGGAACGGGATCGAGAGTATGACCGGCGGCGGTTGTAAGAGCCCTTGGATGGACCGGCACCGCTGGCGCGTCGAGAGACTGGCGAACGAGAGCGAGAGATTGAGCGGGGTCGGCGGACGGGAGAACGGGAGCGGGAGTAGGAAGGGGATCGTCGGCGAGCGGAAGAAGCGGCCTTGGGTGGGGGAAGAGGGTGCTCCGAGATCTACATAGCGGTTAGCTTTGGGCAATCCGGATGAGAGGCTGGACGCACGTCGACTTTGAGGACGGAACCGTCCAACTGGCCGCCATCCATGTGCTTTTTAGCCTTTTCAGCAGCCGATGAGTTGTCGAATTCGAGTGCAGCCTTGCCTCTGTTCAATCCAGCTTGGAAAACACAGCGTGAGCTATGCCGTCCCCCCATATTGACGCTGATGCTACTTACAAACTTCAAACAACGGCATGTCCACTCTGACAACCCTCCCATATTCTCCAAAGATCTCTTCCAGATGCCCAACTTGCACATTCTTGCTCAGTCCAGACACTACCACCACTTTGAATCCACCATCGCTCCTGGGACCTCGGGGAGGGGGCGAGCGGGATCGCGAGGCTGACGGAGAGCGAGAAGGGTAAGAGGGAGAACGGGCTCGGCCAGCTGGGGGAGGGCGGTCCCTGTTGCGAGGGGGAGAGGGAGAGAGGGACTTGGGGGTGCGCGATCGTCCTCTGGGGGGCATTTTGTGGGTTTTGTTGTTGGTTTGAGGGAGGATGCAATTGAGAGAACAGAATACGAGGATGAAAGGCTCAGACGCGCTTAAAGTCGGGGTCGATTTAATTTAATTTACGCGTTATGTTGAATGATCTCGCAACCACGATTGCATCAGCAACCAGCATGGCCATGCACGTATACATCATTGGGCATATTCAATCACTGTATATTCACGCAGCGCAGATGCTTTACAAGATTCCTTGCTTTGGTCTCAAACAACACATTCCTATTCATACTCCATCTCCAGCGAGCCCTATATATTGTTGTACTTGGCTGACAGGCTGATCATCATACCAAGATTTGCTAGGTCAGGGACATGTAGCAGCGCTCCGGAGTCAGTAGAGGTCGCGTCTGTAGGAGAAAGAGCGAGAGGACATTCTATTTGTCTTGTAGAGCCTCTCAAGCCATCCAATATATACCAAGCTATGGCCTGGGAGGAGATAGGATTACAACATGATGCTTTCATCGAATAAGTGAACAAATGGCATTGTCCCGGTCCGGTACTATGCTGCTTTTCTGTGTTGTCGGTAGAATGAAAGAGTACAAATTTAAAGGGATCAAAGATGTTTGCCGCCGAATGGTGATCGGATGCTTCCGCCAGGATATCGGTGAACCAAGCGCTGCGTCGACACACAAGCCAAACCCAATCCCCCTGATCGTCGAGACGTCGACCCCCTCGTGCAACGCCTGCCAAATCGGAGATCAATACAATCAATCTTGCTCGGGTGCATGTGTACAGCCCGATACCCTAGGAGCAGTACCAACTTGTTCAGCTCATGACACTCAACGGATGACCTTGAGACTGGGACGCTATGAATAGCAGTCTTCCAGAGCCGAGTCGGTACCAGTCTTATATGCACGCAAGTCTGCTTTGAGCCAAATTGACTGGTAGCATGGTAACGCGACCAAGCTCATCAGCACAACCGTCTCACCGCACCCAAAGGTATCCTCCATATCTCCTGGTAACTCGTACCTTAGCGCGCCTTCAACCACAACAACCTCAAGAATTGCAGACCGGTTGTTCTGTTCCTTCTCCCTCTCGATGCACGGGGGTACAGCAATCGGCGCTTCTCGGTTCCGGCATGCGGCGCGACACGGTTTCAAGGAGGTCGGGCATATGGGCATATGTCATTGGATCCATCAAAAGGGCACCAGGGAGACCCCATAAGAACAATAAGGATTTCTCGTTTCGAGAGCACAAACCGCATCCCCTTCTATTCCCCTTTTTCTTCTCTTCAGGCCGGTCCTCGAAGATTTTCAGTCACCCATCAAAGCTTCAGCCTCAGCCCTCAGGACAAAAAGCACCGAGCTTGAAGCTTGAGTGACTGTGTTTGTGAGCGCTATAAGCCAGCTCGGGAGCTCTTTCCCACTTTCCCATAATTAACCAACTCGTGATACCAACGACTTGACGTCGTTTCTCCTGCCTTACTATAATTCATTCAAGCGCTCGTCATGCCCTCTATTACCCAGGGACGCAACCCCTCACGACAATCCTCTTCCTCCTCTTCCCCGTCTCATGACTCTCACGACTCTGAGCAAACGCTCTACGACCCCCGCACCCTCGCTCACCTGCCCACCCTATCACAAGACCCCCCAACAAGCGAGCAAGGCAGCAGCGCCATACTCGAATACCCCGCACCAGCCCACTCGCCTTCCCGCCTAGCCCATTCCACCTCCCGCACGACCACCCATCTACCGAGCCCCACCTCCCCACAGCCCTCTCAGCGCGGCCCTCCGCCCGCGCTCGAGGAAAGGGAAGCATGGTCCAAGCCACCCGTCATGCCCACTTTGCGAGCCCACGCAAGACTGTGCGCTGTGCTGCTCGCCTTCTTCATCGCGTTGTCGGGGTTGATAGCGGGCTGGACGGTGTTTATGATCCACCAGCTGAAGACGGGCTCTTCGAGTGATAGCCAGGGATCGGACGATGATTCTGCGAGCAATGGGCAGCAAGAGGGGAATGATGACGACGATGAGGGCAAATGGAGTGGGGGTGTGAGTCCTGTGACTATGGTCATTGACGGTGTCTTTATCATTGCGTGAGTATTTAATGCTTGAACGTTGACCCGACCGGAAGCTGACGGCATTATCAGCATCGTCCTCTTCCTCGTATTCCTCATCCGTCAAACATCACTCGTCCTCTCCCTCTTCCGCCCGCCCCCTCCTCCCCCCGGTCCCAACCCCCTCTCCAACCCCTCTGCCCACTCCTTCCTACCCCCCTGGCTTCTGCCAAGGTTACCGTCATACGTCGAGACCATCGGCGGACGAGGCGCCGGCACAGGCGACGTCGAAGACAGATACATCGTCGGCGAAAGCCTGCCCGTCTACGGCCACAACAGAGGCAGCAAGCTCCTCCTCCGCTCCGAGTCCCGCGGCGGGGCCTTGCGCCAAGGGGAGAATACTGGCTCGCCGACTGATAGTGTGGGGAGCAATCACTCGAGGGGGGAGCCGTTGAGTTATGACGTTTCGGAGGCGATGACGCCGAGGCCGGGGATGATGGGGTTGAGCGATCAGCAGAGGCTGGATTTGGCGAGGGATCAGGAGAGGAGGGCTGAGGAGGAGCGGAGGGCGGGGGTGAGGGATATCGTCGAAAAGTCGCACTATGTCAGATAGCAGTAATCATTTCGGTAGCGCGAAAGTGTTAGCATGAGGATGGTGCGTGCATGTAAGTTATATGTTTTGCTATATATACAAGTAGCTGCAGGATATGTCAGCTGTGCGATTCACAACAAGAGAGTCCAGCGTACATTTGATTTTTGATGACAACGATGAATCACACGGAGAACAATTTCCCCTTTTTTCATTTTGATAATCAGACCACAGTCAGAATCTCGCGAACACCTTGCCGTAAGAACGTGAGGTTGTACTCGATGGTCCCTCGGCGGACTTGCCAAGTGTCTGTCCGTAGCAAGACAACCAATGCAAGATACCTGTCTCAAAGTCAGCTTGCGTTGGGTAGAATGATATGTTGAGCTTACGGAGTAAACTGCCACATGGCCAGTGTAGTGCTCGGCAGTAAGCGCGTGGATTGGGCCATCCAAGGCGCATCAGGATCCTCATCATCCCACCATTCCCTCCCTTCCTCATCCTCCTCCTCTTCCTCGTCGTCTCCTCCTTCTTCCTCGCCCTCGCCATCCTCGTCCTCTCCATCTTCTTCATCTTCATTATCCTCTACAGGCCGTTGGGCGATAGCTTTGTAGAGAGATTGAAATTGGAGGAATGACGCGAGGTATTCTGTGACTTGCTCTGTGAGCTCGTCGGTGCGGTGTCTGTTGTCCGTGGCGAGGATGACGCGGGACTTCATGTCGAACAAGAAGGTATTGTCGGTACTCGAATGCTAATGTTGATGAGCCAGGACTCGAGATAACCCAGTAACCACTCACAGAAGTAAAGTCGAGCAACAAAGACTCGACTGCCGGCAACATCTCCATACTCCCCTGTATGACCTTGCTCCAAGCCGCCCTCAGACTCACATCATGCGCACTTGTCATACTATACACCACATCAGGTATCAACGTATTGATAATCATCCCAACCGTCCCCGGATCTTCGAAATCCCACCCCGGCGCCAGGCTCTGAAAATCGCCATACCGGAAATCTTCAATCTCCTCCGCCGTCGTACGCTGGATCTCGGCATAGTTTTCGCCGCGATAGTCTTCAGAGAGCATCTCGGCTTTGTGGATGAACATGTGGAAGCGGATAGCGGGGTTGGAGAGGTAGGCGCGGACCATGATGTGGACGAATTTGCGGATGGAGTCGTGGTAAGAGTCGTCTTGCTGCCAAGAATGGTGAGTACCTCGAAGGTGGTGTATGGACGGATGGACCTACTTGCATATCCAGCACGTAGACGATAGTGGAGAATGAGCTCAAGGGAACCTCGAGCTGATCAATCTCAAAGTTGGAGGGAGTGTCCCATATCTGTAATGGGATGATGGAGCTGACAATGACGAAGATGTCTTGGATCAGTCCCGTCCAAGCGCTAGGTTTTGAACAGAATCCAAAGACTCACTTGTAGTCAATCTGCTCTATCTTTTGAGTCACACCAAAATGAGGCACCTCCTGGGCTGGGACTTGCTGAAAGACAGTCTTGATGCAGGAAGTCTTGCCTGCTCTAGCGCACGAGTCAGCGTACAGGACCGGTCTGAGGTGCTCGGGAGCTCACTTTCTCCACCCCAAGACGAGTATTTTTTGGCGTGGGTCATGGGAGGTGGGGGATGTTGGCGACTTGGGGGTCATGCTGGGGGATAGGGGGGATAGGAAGAGAATGGATATGGAAGAAGCGATAGATAACGAGCCGAACGAACGAATGTCTACCGCCGGGTAACCTCGCATTTGATCCCGCTGCTTATGTAACTACTTACTCTCATTAAGAATTCTAGCGACGCGCAGGAAGACGCGTCCTCATCTTTGTTATCGCGTCGCTTTCCCTCAACTTTTCCCTATTTCTTGTCTGAAGAGGTGTACAAGGCCTCAGAGTACTCCCGACCAACTCCTATCCCGCGATACCCTCCCCACACCCTCCACGCGTCTCTGTGAGTCACATTGCTTTTCCCAGACGCGTCGCGTCTCCTTGCTACTCGACTGACACCTTCCCAGCACCATGTCCTCTTCCTCCCTGCCCCCCCTGACCTCCTCCAACCCCTCCCTTCTCCCACCAGACCCCTCATCTACCGTATCCTTCCCGTCCGACCCTCCTGCAAAGCCGCTCGTCAGAAAGACATACGGTCGCCAGAAACACGTATCTCCGCCACCTGAACCCCAACCATCGTCTTCGTCCGTAGACGCGCCGGGACCGTCACCGTCCAAGCGATGGACGAGTGCGAGCGATAAGATGCTTGCCAGTTTTGCGAGCCTCGACCCCGGGGCTGGGGCGGACAAGGAGGATGAGGATGAAGTTATGGATGATGAGGCGGTCAAGCGCGAGCTGGAAAGAATGAGGAAGAGCCGACAAAGTCGTTCTAATATCGAGTCTGAACCAGCCGTTCCCGCCGCTGAAGAACACTCGCCAAGCAACGCGCCTGCGCCAGAGGCTGAGGGAGCCGCGCTCGAGCCCACCCAAGGCGACGATAGCGACAAAGACGACGCAGAAGACACCCCCAAAGCTGCTCCCCGCAAAGACTCTCTCTATGTCACTGTCAATGGCTCTAACCACTCCACTCCTTCCCTCCCCGAACTCCCGCCGTCGTCTCCGCCTCGGGGCAAGTTTTCGTCCTCCACTTCGCTCTCGAATGGCGAGCAAGGACGATCTTCCCAGAGTGGCGCGTCTACTGATACTTTTATGATTCAGAGGGAACGGCAGGAGAGGAATGAAACGCTTTCTCCTGAGAAGCAAGCGAAGAAAGGGTTGAAGAAGAAGAGGGTGGTGGTGGAGAGCGATGAGGAAAGCGAAGATGATGTCCCAATGCGGGCACCTCGAGATCGCTCCCCCGAAACTCCCATACAGTGGGAAGACAATGGAGACGAACCTGCAGACGAACCTCAGAAGGATGAGTATGATCTCGGTGCTGCCATGGAAGAGGTCGCGGAGGAAGAGGAGGAGGCGGAGAGGACACGAACGCGGAATGAGAAGAGGGAGAAGGAGTTGAGTAGAAGAGAGGACCCGTTGAAGGGAGCGGGCATGGACGGGCTCTTTGACGACGACGATGAGGAGCAGGAGAAAAAGTTAAAAAAGAAGGCAAGTCCGCAGGTCATATCTGAGACAACACGACTGACAAATACAACAGAGCTCGAAAGGTCTAAACAAACAAGACAAGAAGCAGATGCACAAGGACATCGACGCCGCTGAAAGAAGTTCGTTGCAACCTATGCCAATCTCGCAAAAGATTACTAACACACCACCAGGTCGAACAGTCCACCTCGCCCGCCCCAGGACCGACTCCCACAACACCATGGCCGACTGGATGAAATCCTACGCCGAATCCCAAGCCGGGTTCAGCCGCTCACACCCTTCTTCTGGTCCTGCCGAATCGATTTCAGAGTTTGACACGCCTGTCACTGAACGTATTGCGCCGACAAAGACGGGATCGGAGGGCAAAGTGCCGAGCTCGCAGGCGAGGTTGGCGGAGAGTATTGAGACTTCTTCGCCTTCTGCTGCATCAAACAAGCTGGGACGGAAGGGCGTTTCTTTCAAGCCTTCTCCGAGGGCTACCCCTGCCCCGCTTGGAGATGAAGTGGACGCAGGGGAGGAGGAACAGGATTTTGCCGCGTTTGCGGCCGACCTTGATGCCCAGGACGATGCCGCCGAAGCTGCCTCCGCTCTCGCTGCTGAAAAGGCCGCCAAGCAGGCTGCGCTGTACAAGAGAAAGCTCGCGCTCGTCGCCAAGGCCGAACAAGAAAAGTCGAAAAAGATCGGAAAGAAGGTCAAGGAAGAAGAAGGGGATAGTGATGTTGAGATTGTTGATGGTCCGAATGCCAAAAGGGGCAAGCGGCCTCTGTCCAAACTTCCCAATGGCGCCACCTTGCATCACAAGCCTCGCCCCTCCGATCAGAAGATATCTGAGACTTACATGGCTCACGCCGGCAAGGGGTTCGCCCACGCTCAAGAACGCTCTTTCAACGCCGGCTCCCGTCCGGCAGGCCAGAAACGGGGCAGAGATAAAATCATTTCGCAACAAGATCTGGACAAAGATCTGCATGATAGAATAGCGAGGCAAGCCGCCTTTGTCAGGAAGGACAGGGAGATGATCTTTGGAAAAGGAAGGGTGAGGGTGCCAGAGAGACAAGAGGTGGATTTGGATGCGATCCAGCAGGAGTTGAGCAAGAGGGCAGAGGAAGAGATCAAGGATGAAGATGAGGAAGATAAGGATGAGGACGATGAAGATTATGTGGAGGAGGAGGAAACGGAGGAGGCGCTGTACAGCGGTGAGGAAGGAGACTCTGTCGAGGAGGACGAGGAGGAGGGTGAAGGGACCCAGGAAGATGAGCCCGAGGTCGAACCCGACGTCAAACCCGTCGAACACGAAGATGATGAGGAGGAGAACGCCGCCTTTCCCAAACCCAAGACACGTCCTTCTGCTCGCAGACAAATCGTCCCCGACTCTGACGACGAAGATGACGCGCCTGCCTCAATCTTCATGCCTCCCCCTGATCTGCCCGCTTCCGCCACCCAACGACCCACACAAATCGCCTCTGGAGTTTCTTTCAACCTGGCCGATGACGATGTGCCGATGGCTCCTGCAGATGCAGGCGGCGAGGAGGGACTGGGAGACGATTTTGCAGCCGGCTTTGGAGACTTTGATGTGGGAGGTTTCGGAGATGATGCTGGTGGAGGCTTTTCACAGCTGTTCAACGAGACTCAAGTTGATAACGCTGAAGTGAGTTTTTGTGACGTTCTTTCATCACTCAACTGACTTATCCCGTAGGATGCCTTGGCCAAGCTTCGAAAGCCCGACGCCTCGGGGCTTGCACCAACTCTTGCTGCCCTGCCCGAGGTCGAGATATCCGAGACCCAGATGGCGCGGGACGATGCGCTGGTCATGGGCGTGATGGAGGACGCTGCAATGGACAACCGCCGAGAGTCGGAGGCGCCAAAGAAGATGTACCTCAACACTCAAGGGTAGGCCGACATATCGCTCTCAGATCTGGAAAATTATGCTGATTCTCCGCGATAGAATGTTTACCCAGACAAGACCCAACGACTGGGAAGACGCCCCCGACCCACCTCAGCGTCCCTACGACGAAACACAGTCTACTCCCTATTCTCACTCCCAGCGCCCCCCTTATCCCAGTTCTACCCAGCAGAACACTGACGACACACCTCTTCCGACATCAGAAAGAGATGCTGCCGATGTCAGTCCGACTCAGCCAAAGTTGAGAAGGCTCAAGAGACGTTCCTCACCTGCCCCAGAGGCGGAAGATGCGGAAGAGGAGGACGAGAGGGCAGCAACCCCCGAGCTGGAGGAGACACAAATGTCGTCGGCTCCTCGTAACGCTTTGACGGCCCTCATGGACTCTCGCAACCGGCGTGGCCCCTCCGAGCCCGCAAAGTCCAAGAAGGGCAAGGGGAAGGAGACGGAATACATTCAGCGCCAAGCTGAAGAGTCGGACGATGAAGACATGGGTGGATGGGGCAAGACCCACGACGACGAGGAAGAAGAAGCCTCTGGTGACGAGGACCAAATCGTGGATGGCCTGGTCAACGATGAGCAGAGGTCGGAGGCAGAACGGGAGAGAGATGAAGAATTGGGCAGAGCGAAGCTGAGAGAGATCGAGAAGGCGGATGACGAGAAGAGGACGAAGGCCGCAAAAGACCTCACTGAAGGAGTGCATAGAAAGCACCGGAGGGGTGAAGACTTTGTGGACGATGATGAAGAGGAAAGGGGGCAGAGGTATAAGAGTATCAATAAAAAAGTCAGAAAAATCGTAAATGAGAAAACAAAAGAGGGTCTCATTGGTGAGTCAATCGATGCGGAGTCCATCTGGGTTGCTGACATGTACGTAGGTAACGAAAGTACCGACCGCTTTCAAGCGGCATACGAAGAGGAGCAGGATTCTGAAAGCGATGATGAGACTCAAGCTTATCATCCCGACATCTTTGAAGGCGCAAGGGGTCCCTCGCCCGAATTGCAGAGAGAGAATACGCCACCGGAGCAGGTGGGCTTTTCAGAGGGACTAAAGAGGTTGCGAGAGATGGGCAGGAAGAATGGACAGGCGAGTACAGTCCGGAATACAATCCGAGCAAGAATACCATCCGCTGACCGTGGACGCAGCGCAACATGGATACCTTGGACGACGATCTGGATAAGGAGATTGGGTTGGACGACGATGCGTTCCCTGTGGCTCGCAAACCCTTGGGGGATACTTTTGACAACGCTATCGACGCTGATTCAGCCGCCATGCCCGAGCCTGAATACTCCATCGCCCGGGGGAATTCAAAGAGAAGGTCTGGTGCCCCAGAGAGTCTCGTGGACGACTTTGTGCGTAACTTGACTTAGCCAAGTCTTTCTATGCTGACCATTCGAACAAAGACGTACAAACGCCCAAAGACCACCCCTGTCCAAAAATCCGAATCCTTAAACGCATTGCTCAAAGAGGACTCGGCATACAGCCGGAGCTCAGCCATCTCCTCCGGGTCGGCTGGTTCTCGGGGTGTATTTAGAATAAAGGATGGCGCTGGCGGAAGTAGCAGCACATCATCCTTCGGTGGCGGAGACCTGGGGAGAGGAAGGGCGCTGCCTCAGAGAAGCAATACCATGTCGAGTAGCTCTAGTGGGCTGACGGGGTTGAAGAAGGGAGACAAATTTGGTCGATAGGGGAAGATATCATTTAGTCTTGGGATCGTTAATCATTTTGTCGTATATTCTAGAATCATATCCGTGTATGTATATCTTGCGACTCGTCTTGACAGAATGAATGAATCGCAACACCAGAGTGTCAATTCCATCGGTCTCTGGGAGTGCCAATATTTCAAGGCAAGATGCCCCACAAAGCTCGCTACCCGATTCCGCAAGATGACCAGTGCAGTAGTCTATCCGCCAACAAGCTGCCTGACTGGACAGAACCCAACAAACAGAACAGCCATTATCAATTGGAAAACTTTAAAAATTATTACCTAGCAAGCGCGACCACAGTACAATCAGAATGAAATTCGCTTCCCCATGGGGTCATCGGCGTCCACCGACCTGCCGTCGATTGATTTATTTCGCCTTTGTATGTCAATCATCCAGCACGACGATCCTGACAACAATGGCACAAGAACAAGCCCAGATAGCCTCTGAGGCTACAGCTGGCTCTCTGGCACCCGGTACATACCGTTCTCTGCTGCCAATCGTGGACGAAATTCTCGCTATACTTCACGCGCAAACTGTCTCTCCCGAGCGGATATCCCCAGCTCAATCTTCCGACCAGGTAGCACCAAAGGTGAGACCAGCAGTACGCTTATATAACTAGAATTTCAGCTAATGAAGGGCGCGACAGGCCAAAGAGCTCTCGCAAGCACTGGAAGGAATGAAGATGTCGGCTCTCTCGCTTCCGGGAGGCAATTTGTCAACGGAAGATATAGGCAAGCTGTTGGATGTTCTGGAAAGCGAGGGTGACAAGAGAAGGTGCGTGCTGCGATTGTAAAGCAGCATGAAATGAAAGCTAACTTCTTGACTATAGACGGATCCTGTCAAGTTTTGAGACGCTCAGCCTACCGACGGTGGAGGAGTTGGCTAGTGCTGGACCGGAAACCAAAACTGAAGGGGAAAGCCTCAGATGAGAGTAAGCAGGCTGAGAGGATGAGCTGTGATGGGCCGCTGATGGCTGGCTTCTCGTAGTCGCCCAGCTTTCGCCGTTCCTTCTATAATAATAGCCTTGTCGCGTCCCTTCACATATGACCGCAAGTGTATGTTGTACAAATCTTCAAGCTTTCTCTTTCATGACCATTAATACATGCACCTCGACATGTATCATGTCTAGTCTTAGAAAGTGCTCTGCCATCTGCTGTACCCCCAAAGTGCCCATGAGCCATACATACCGGTCAATGGCGGTCTCGACCGCCTGATGGCGACGCGTCGTACAGACCTGATAATGTTGTTGACAATCACGAGCCTTTTCTTCCGACTGCATTATTTCCATATCTCTTTCGTCGCCATGGTCACCGACTTCCGGAGAAAGTAACACACCAAACACATGCCCCAGCTTCAGCATGCCCGACCCGTGCTGCATCAATTGCCGCCGGTCATATGGCCAAAACATCTTACTCGACTTTGACCCAAGCGGTTTCTGGGCTTGCCCGCGATGCGGCCTCGTCGACGAAAGCGCCACCTCCGCCGAGAGACTAGTAGACTTCAACGAGCATGGGATCCAGGTGGATGATAATATACGGGGGACGAAAGCTGCGTCTTGGACTGATTGGAGAGAGGCGAAATTTGAGGTGAGTCTGTCTCAGCAGTGATGAAGAGCAAGCTGACAGGGTTGTAGGAACATGTGAAGGACCTGTTGGATCTATATCTCGGATCCAAAGATCCCCGGACAAGTATCCTTGGCACTCCAGGCGAGAACGTTCGCACCAGCACCCGCAAATGGCTCACCCGCATACTCGAGGCCGACCGGCAGCTCTTTCAGCGTCTGCAAGGTCACAAGAAGGCCAGTCCCAAGACCAAGTTCTTTGTGGTGATTGCTCTCAAGATGGCGCTAGATGAGAATGCGGTAGCTGTGCTGCATAATCGGCTGAGAGCGGCGGGGTTTCAGTCAGAGATGAAGAGTGCTTGGGCGGGGGCTAGGAGTGACGAGCGGCTGCCGGCTCTGAGTCTGTCCCAGCTGGTTGTGAGTTTCGCCATCATCCTATTCATCTCACATGCTGACGTATGAGCAGGCAAGACTCTCCCAATTTCCCGCAACTAGCTTTGGCTACACAGACCGAGAAGGTTATCTGAACCTCCTCCATCGCCGCTTTACCAAGCTCCTCCGCAATGCCCTCACGCCTCTCGAATCCACCCTCATCTTCCTCGCTTCAATATCTCAGCGTCTCCGCCAAATTGCAGATGCTTCCAACGAAGATCGTACTTCGTTGCTGCTCACCCGACCACCAGCTGGAAAGGGGACTCGGGAATGGGAAGCCGAAGAGTTTTCCTTCTTCGAAGACGTCGAGTGGGAAAAGGTGCTGCCGGAAGCATACAGGCTGTATCAGATACAGGAGTGTGTCTACTTGTGGGGAAGTCGTTCGTCTCCCAGCATAGCGATCGCCCTCCTCCTCTGGTCTATCCAGTCACTCAAATCACTGGTGGTCCCTTCATTCTCCATCCTCATGGAGGAGCTCTCAGCGCCATACGGTCAACAACGCTGGGTCGCTCTGGAGAGGTTTAAGGAGATGCGGAATCTGCTCGTAGCCTGGAGTACGTCCTTTCCCGAAGCGGCCATACCCTTCCCTCTATTACCCCTGCCCCCAAAAGGGTTCATAGGCGATGGCGTATCTGGCTACGGTAGTGACTCTCGACGAGGAATACCCGAAATCGACATGGCTGTCACTGTTGCCCCTCTCATCACTCAGCATTGGCGCGAACTACTTCAAGCAAGGTCGCGGACGCGAAAGGACGCCATGCCCCTCGCAGACGAAATCCATCTTGCCCGCAAGATGTTTGTCGTGCGTGCTGGTGACTATGCTCTTCTACTAGACCCGAAAGCGACTCTACCAGTCCATCTCAGGAATGTCGATCGGCCCAAGTTGGGGAGAATGTCGCCGGCGGTGAAGAAATTCAAGGTCTTTGCGGATCAGGCGAGGGCCGAGATTGCTGGATATGCGCCTCTGTGGCGTGTGCGCGTGGATGACGAGGCTGTGAAGAGGAGGCTTGAGGGGCTGCAGATCATCCCGGATGGCGATGACGAACCGGCCAGCCAAGCGAAAGCAGACAAGGCGTCACTTGCAGCATCATGCCAATCCATCCCTGCGCCTGAAACGTCGGGGCATGGAGTATACTTCCAGCGTGCCTACCCTGTACCTCCTGCCCGTCCGCTCGCCTCTTCTTCATCGTCTGACGACCACTCCGGTATACTCATGCGCGAAAGAGAAGAATACATAAAATTCCGATACGCGACATATCTCGAAGCGGGACATATCGTCTCTCCAGCCTGCGCTACTATCATGTGGGACTGGCTGCGCGAAAAAGTGGAGACGGGCAGTATACCTGCGACCATCACGCCCGAATATCTGGCGAGTATTGGAGTGAAAGGCGACCCGCGGCAGGGATGGGATTTGGGCAACTGGGTCGATCAGAAGAAGGACGTATGGTCCCCTGTCGAATGTCTCTTGCGAGCTGGCGTCAAGCCGAGCGAGATACCGCCTCACTTTGTACCCCAGTCACCCACCTATCTCAAGGTCATCCTTCGGCATTATCACGAGAGAGCGGCTCTTCTCGGGCTCGCTGATAACAATATACTGGCGCCAGTCGGTAAGTTTGAGGATGAGATCGCGCTGCTGTTTCCGCAAGGAGGAGAAGAGACTTTTGAAGGCATGTTTCTGGACGACAAGGAACGTGCAAAGCGGGAGAGAGACTACAAAGCGATGGAAGTGGTGGGCAAAGACGAAGATATGGACGCCTGGAGAAAAGAAAGATCGACTCGGGATCGGGATGCCTTGTCTGACGAAGAGGCCTCAGATAGCGAAGAGGAAGGCATCCCCTTCCCACCTACCCTCGCCCGGGGCGAACCATCTTCTCCTAGCTCGCCATCTCACAATCCGCCTCCTCCCTCGAGATCCCGCGCAGAGCTAAAGCATCTCGCGGCCATCTTCAACGTCCCATCACACCTCCGAAGCAAAGACCAGCTTGAGCTACTTGCCCAAGCGATTGGGACTAGCGACGATCCAGATTTACACGACGTTGGGAATGAAGATGACAGCGAGAGGTTTGATGAGCTGGCGTTCAGCTCAATGGGACCAAGCTTGGCTGGGGTGGAGCTAGGATGGGGGTTCGAAGAAGGTGACGACAATGAAGAGAATGGTGAAGGTGATGCTCCGATAGCGAGTCAACCAGGGGCAGGCAGCAAGAGGAAGAGAGAGGCGGGAAACGAAGAGAAGGAGAAGAAGACATCAAAAAGTAAGAAATAGGCAAGGACACTGTACTTGTATCATACATATGACCTGCATGTAACGTATAAGATGTCACATTCATGACTGCACATGCCAACCATAGGACATATCTCCAGCAACAAAGAGAATCGACAGTGTTATGTCATGTGAAAGGAGAAGAGGCAAAAAGATATGACGAAGACGGGATTTGAACCCGCGCGCATAAGCATGCCGGTAACTCAGTACCTGAACGACACTCCATAACCACTCGGACACTTCGCCACATTCGATGGATGCCACACTCCGCACTGAATATATTCGGGGTTGCATGTGATTTTCATCAGGCTGTGACATTCGTTGCACCCTTTCGCATCTCTGACTCTTTCCTCATCATCTGTGCATTCAACCAGGATAATGTACGGCGGTCGTAAGTCAACAGCATGC
Organism: Cryptococcus floricola; assembly: GCA_006352305.1. NCBI lineage: Eukaryota > Fungi > Basidiomycota > Tremellomycetes > Tremellales > Cryptococcaceae > Cryptococcus > Cryptococcus floricola. The sequence continues at coordinate 2,181,620 of CM016931.1, read as the reverse complement.
TACTGATCACAGCTGACACCCCCCAGCCCCCTTCCCAGGCTCCCTCCCGCCCTTCCCTCCCCAGCGCCCGCCCCAAAATGGCATGCCTTCCCACCTCCCTCCCTTTCCTCCGCCCTCCTTCCTCCCCCCCGGCATCTCCCCCAACGCAAACCCCGGCACGCCTGGGCAGTATCCTCCCCAGACACCCATGCCGGGTATGATGGGTATGCCCCCGATGCCTCCCGGCATGAGACCGCCTCCGCCCGGAATGGCGCCCTCGCCGGCTCGGCCCAACCACCCCGGATTGGGGAGCCAATACCAACCTCATCATGGTCTGCCTCGAGCGCCCAACCTTGCTCCTGGACCTCCTCGAGCGGACGTGAAGACTACCAAGGTGTTTGTTGGGGGTATCGCCCCAGGTATCTCGGACGAAACCCTTACGAATCTACTCAATGTACGTATGAAGGATTATGAAGGATTCGCTTTCAAAGGTAACGAGCTGACAAGCACAGGCTTGCGGCCCTTTGTATGAACTCAAGCGAGTAATCGGGGCCAGTGGTAAACCCCAAGCTTTCGGTTTTGCCTCATTCGAGAATCCCGAAATCGTGCTTCGTGCGATCCGCTGTCTCAACGGCGTCGAGCTGCCCGATATCACTCCCCAGGGCAAGGCTGACGGCGCACCCAAAAAGAAGCTGGTGGTAAAGGCAGATGAAAAGACGACGGATTTCTTGAATGATTTTGAAGCTGCTCTAGGAAGGTCAGATGTGAGTGTACCGATTGTTCATCAGCGACCTTCTGCTGACATGGATGTAGTCGGATGAACAAGCAGATGCCATCACCCGCAAATCAATCCAGCACATTGTCGCTCTTCTCACCGACCCCAACGCTCAACATCCTGACGGCTCCTCTGCCGTCGCCCAAGACTCCCATGTTATCGTCCCCCCGCATCTCCAAGATCTCCAAGAGGGTGACCTCCCCGAAGACCAGCGTGTCGCCGTACTGGATCAGATTGCGATCTTTAGAGAGAATGCCGCAAAGAGAGAGAGGGAGAAGAAGTTGATGGAAGAGGAAAAGGAGAGGTTCAAGGCCCAGCAGAACCAGGGCCAGGGCGGGTATGGGCGGCAGCAACCTCAAAGCCAAGGTCAAGACCACTACGGGAACAGGGGGTCGGGATGGCAGCAAGAGCCTCCTATGAGGCAGTTTGGGACGCCCCAGGGGCGAAACAGCGCCGGACCGAGTAGAACGTTTGGCAATCGGGATCAGGGCCAACAACGTGACCCTCAAGCGTATGACAAGCCTGTCAACTTTGTGGCTGCTCAGACTGTGGAAGGCAAGGTGGAGAGCGGACGTACGGATGAGGAAGAGGAAGAGTTCAGGCGGGCCGCCAAGCAGCGTGATCTGGATATTGCTTTGCGAGACGTGAGTCTTTCCCTCATTGTTGACCGATGACTCAAGTTGACATAAAATCAAGGCCGAAAGGCGTGTCGAGGCCCGTGAACGCTCCCGCCTCACTACTCTCAACAACGAACTCCAACACCGCCAACAAACAAGCTCTTCTATCTCGTCCCTCGCTTCCCTCCAATCCGCCCTCTATGCCGCGCTCGACGACTCGGACCCATCCAACATCAGACTCCCGCCCAACCTCGGCCCGAGGGATGCGTCATTCTTCAATGACCGCAATGCCTGGCGTGCGCGCAGACAGAGAGTCCGGGCGAATGAGTACCAGGCGGATTTGAGGGATAGACAGGCGGAAGAGGATGAGAGGGTGAGGGCGGACAGGGAGAGTGAAGAGTTCTTGCGGAGACAGATGGCAGAGCTCAAAGAGCTCGAGCAGCGTCAGCGTGCTCGAGGTCTTCTTACTGAAGATGCCGCCCCGATCAAGCTCGCCCTTTCTGCCGCTGCCCCTCCCCCACAGCCAAAGGAAGAAAAGAAGCCCGTGCCCCACGCTCGTCCTGGTGTACAATTTGACGAAGATGAGGATGACAATCCAGCAAAGAAGCGTCGCACATTCGTCAAGTTGGATGATGATGATGCGGCGAACGGGGGCGAGGCAGGGCTGTCGGAGGCGGAGAAGATGGCGAGGAGGATCGCCAAGCTGGTGGAGATCAAGAAGGACGTGCCTAGAGATAGGAGAGGGCTCTGGAGGATGCCGGTGGAGTGGGCTGCTATCAGTGATGTGAGTCTGTACAATATAATCGTTAAATCGTGTTCTGACACTCGGACACAGCGCCTCAACCAGAACAAGATCAAACCCTTCATCAACGCCAAGATCACAGACTATCTCGGCGAACCAGACGTCGACCTCGTGAATTTCGTTCTGGAGCATTTGCAGGGGAAGAAGGGCCCGGACGAGCTTAGAGATGATTTGGAACCTGTACGTCCCCCTCCCCACCCAAACGAATCTCATCGATCATCTGCTGGCACAAGAGCTGTAGCGTGTTTGGTTCGAATGAAAAGAAACGAATTGGCTGACATGACTTGCTTTCTAGGTCTTAGCGGAAGACGCCGAGGCATTCGTCATCCTGCTCTGGCGTCAACTTGTCTTTGAGAGCTTTGCCTACAAGGCCGGTACCGAGACTGGCGACATGATGATCTAGATGGGAATTTTCTCATTGTCCAGCCGTGAATAGGGTTGGATGGGAGGTGAGAGCAATGTCTCCTTTCTCTTGCTTGCTACTGAGGACAATTCCTCTTGCTGTTGCTTTCTTTGCGTGTATAGGTCGATGATGAAATGGATGGGAAGGAGGAAGAGAGGAGGAAGGGAACCACCAATAAGGGTATGTCACAATATCATGCATATCAACCGTAGAAGGTCAACAGATCACGCTTGATCTTTACTCAGCCCAGAGTCGATCAGTCTGAAAGGCAACCTCCATTTCACACGTGAGCAATCCTAGTCATTTGCCTTCGAAAGCGTCGCTGCATCTCATCGTCTGTTTCTCATCGTCACAGCTAGAGGCCTCTGTTTATCCATTGCGTTTCTACTAAGACTGCCACGAAGTGAGTACAACGTGATATTGGATAACATCGACATCGGGTACAATAACCCAGTATGAATGGCCTTGCTATATATATATGCATTGAAAAATGACACAACAACTACAAAAGACCCGAAAGAATATGATTACATACGGTATAGACACTCAAGAACGTGATGGCAAGCCCCGTATAGTGATTCGACCACACCTGTGTAAGATGCAAGTGAGCAGAAAGAGAAATTAAAGAAAGAAAAGCTGATTTTATAATATGTACAAGACGTCAATAGGTCGTCATTTTATGTCGTCATCGTGGCACCAAGACTCCCAAAGAAAGAGTCTCATCTAAAGAAGGCAATCGCACTGGTCTAAGCGACGGTGTTTGTGGGTATCGGGTGTGCTGGAGACGGATGTGAGGTGGAGGGCGAAGCCTCGCTGCCGCCAGAGCTGACGACGAAACCAAGTTTGGTAAAGCATTTCACCAGATCGGCTTTCGTGACAGGCTTCGCGATCACAGCGGAGAATAGGGTACCTTCTTCAGTGATGGATTGATGTTGCTCGTAAGATGTGGCAGCGATAACTAGCGTGCGGGGGTCAGCACGTGAGACAGGTAACACAGCTCCTGGACTTACTCGGGGTATCCTGATTTTGGTTACTAGTCGAGCGGATCATTCGGGCAACTTGCTCTCCATTGACAACAGGCATGTGTATATCACAAACTATGACATCGAACTCTGTCATGATACATTAGTAAACCATGCAGGTGATAAGGGCAATTGTATGCTTACTGATGTTGCCCATTGTAGCCGCCAATGCACCAGGGCCATCATCGACACAAATACAACGACATCCCATTCGTCTGAGAAGGGTTTCAAGGATCTGGAAAGAGAATCAGCAACATCGCAAGGCTGCACCCCGTGTCACGTACCTTTTGAGAGATAGGGTTGTCCTCCGCAATCAACACATCCAGACCCCGCGTCTCTGCCGATGTCCTCCTTGCCTCGTCGCTCCCTGCTGGCGCCCCTGTCGCCGACGCTGCAGCCTCCAATTCCTTCCCAGGATTCTCGAGCTGTAATGATGCCTGCCTTCTTTGTCTCCACAGTTCTGCACTGGCACTCCCCGCACTCGAGCCCGAGTCCGTCCTGATCCTGTTCTGCTTCACATCTTTCCTCTTTGCCGCCTCCAAATCGGCATCAGAAGTCTTCACCCTTTCGAGAGCGTTGAGCTCTGATAATCGGCGAGGATGTTGAGGGCCAGAAGGGATAGTGAGAGGAGGCTGTGGCATGTTGGCGCGGGAAGGTGTAGACACCGAGGAAGAGGTGGACGTGGATGGGGAAGGAGGGAAGGGGGCGTCGGCACCATCCGAGGTTTGGCGTCTGGATTTGTCTTTCGCCGATGGTTTCCTCGGCCTGGTCTTGGCTGGCGCCTTGCCCTCGAGAGCCTGGGCTAAGGGTACCATCGAGTCCGTTCTCATCTTCTTGATGACGTCGTCGTTCGCTTGTTTGAGCACTGGCAGATTCTTGTAGTTGAAAGCGCCAAAGTCGTCTTGCTCGGCAATATCACTAATAATAGCGTCCATTTCACCAGTTGTTGATGGGGACGCAAGAGGGATGGTGAGATTGTCACCAACAGCTTGCTTGAAGACTTGAGCTGGAGCATCATCGTCATGGAAGAGGAAAGTAGCCCCGCGGGAGTCAAAGTAGTCTGTAGACTCGGGATCAGTGACCTCAGGAACGAAACTGGGCTCTTCTGTGGCAATGGTATCCCAGTTGATAGTCGCCAAGAAAGGATGCGATTTCACTTCCCCCGCCCCACCAGCTCCCAGACGTCGATGAGGATCGGCACAAAGAAGCTTGTCGATGAGATCTCGCGCCTCAGGAGATATGTCAATATCTTCTTCGTGCCAGTCGATACGCCTAGAAACCACATTGTCGAACACCTTCTCGGGAGTGTCCGCATGGAATGGTGGGAATCCGTAGAGGAACTCGTAAAGCACCACACCAAGCGCCCACCAGTCCACCGCAGCATCGTCCTGGCCAATCCCCAGAATACTTTCGGGAGCTAGATAGTCGGGTGTGCCGACGAGTCTTGCAGGCTCTCGCCCACTGCTAGCAGATGGGGACTTTACATTGCCAGAAGTGAACTTTGTAGCAGCAGGCATCTGCCTGACATGTTTGGGAATGATGCCCGCAGACTCCGAGCCGCTCGAGTCGTCGGCAGAGCCGATGTCCCGAACAGGTGTGAAGTACGACTGGGTAGCGTTGGTGAGAACCTGAGGCATACTGATGTCGGGCGATGGGGAGAGCATGTTGGAATCGATCGAAGAAGTGTTGGACAGAGTACGACTCATCAATGGTCGCTGACGACCCGAACCGCGGAGGTTGGGTAGATAGGCTGCCCTGGGATTTCCAACTTGACGATTGAGGAGACCGATCCTCGAGAGACCAAAATCGGTCAACTTCAGGTGACCTCGAGAATCGATCAACAAGTTGTCGGGTTTGATATCGCTACCCAAAGGTCAGCTATTCTCGCACGCATTCAAACAGCACAAGACTCACCGATGCACTATGTTTCTATCGTGGAGGTACTCGAGACCCAACACCACCTCCGCTATATAGTTCCTCGCCCAGTCTTCGCTCAGACCTCCCAATGTCTTGACCAGAGACGAACAATCGCCTCCATTCAGATACTCCATCACCAGATACAAATAATCCTTCGATTGGAACGAGAAGAACAATTTCGCCACATAAGGCGATCTCGCTTGGTTCATCAGGATAGTCCGTTCGGCCTTGACGTTGGTGATCTGGTTCTTGGCGATCATATCTGACTTTTTCAGGGCCTTGATAGCATAGTAGTCGCCCGTTGTGGATTTCTTTGCCAGATAGACCGACCCAAAGGCACCACGGCTAATGGGTTTGATGATCTCGAAATCCTTGATAGACGTCTGGCCGACGCTGGAACGCAAAGCTGCAGAGGGAATTCGAGGCGACAAGGGAGCATCTCTCAATCCCCTAGACGAGGCAGATACTCGTCGATGGTGTTTATCGTGTGCAAAGGGCACCAGTAGAGGAGAAGATAATACCGAACTTGGTCTGGCTGATTCGGGCCGCGAAGGTGTACCTTGTCGGGACCTAGACGAGGATCGAGTGCCTTTCACGGGAGATGATCGGTATTCGGCTGAGACCTGGGGGGGATGTCGAGAAGTGTCTGGCATGGGCGCAGGGATACTTGGGGGTGAAGGTTCGCTCGATAGACCAAGAGTCTCGGGTACGGTGGGTGTAGGAGCGACACTCGTTTGGGTCGACTGGTCAGCGTGTGCTGATAGATGTCGATGGGGGTGACCTTGAGTAATTGGCAACCTCGCTAGAGCAGCAATCTTTCTTGGTCCAGGTGGCGAAACATCAGGCCCATCGCCGTTGCCTGCTGTTGTCGGCTCGTGAGGAGAACCTTCAGACGAGCTTTTGTCGGACCCTGAGCCTGAAACGCTATCCGAGTCGCTACCATCTTCCTGTTCATCCAACATCCTGTTGACCTTGTCCTCCCACTCGTGCCGAGTCTTCTCCGAATACCGGACGGTACTTTGCATCCTTGCGACTGCCTTTTGCTTCCTCTTCAGTTGCTCCTCCACATGGGTGAAAAGGAGATTAAGGGCCGAGTCTGCAGTCTTGGGACGCTGCCATCGCGATATACTGTATAGCTTCGACTCGGCATCTTCTGAAAGATAGTGCTGAACAGTAGAAGGAAGATCGGCCTCCTCCTCCCTGACGTAGGGTGTTTCGATTTGTCGAGCGGCACAAACGACATTGAGTACGTCTTGAAGATGTTCATGAGCCACCTTTCTCACCTCAACACCCTGATATTGGGTAGTTGAGACCTCTTCCGTGGCTGCTATAGAGTCGGGCAGAGTGAAGAACAGAACACCTTCGTACTGTGAAGGTTGACTGGGCGCCGAGTTGTCGATTTCGGACTTGAGCTTGACCACTGTCTGGTGAAGTTCATGAAGACAATCGTCGCTCTCGGCAATTTCCGCTTCCAAACGGTGAAGAGCATCGCACGTCTCGTTGTGCTTTTCGAAGAACCAAGTGACGATCTCTCGCTCACAGATTCGGCACAATATACCTTCGGTGGAGATGTGCCCATCACGAGGAAAGGCTGCGTCTGTGATAGCTTCGACCATGGTTGCAGGTACCGGCTTCAGTACCCACATGGTGTGGGAAGGCTCATTGTTTTCGCGCATCAACATGCCGACGCCCTCAAGCTCGATATACACGGGTCCAATTTGACGTTGCTCGTGTTCTTCCTGCGCGAAATTGTGGACCTCAAATCGGAAGCGAAGCTGAACAGTGTTGTTGTCGTCTTCGACCAGCTTCTGGGTGGCTTCAGAGAACACGGAAGCATCGCCGGGCGCCAACAGATCTGTGATAGGGTGGTCAAGGACCTCTTCCGGTTCCCGGCTGAGTGAGGATTTTGTCAGTTATCGTATGAAAGGCCGTATGTCAAACTCACCCAGTAACTTCCATGATGGCATCATTGACATACTCCACGACCTCGTCATGCAGACTCAACTCCATCACGATGTTCACACTCCTCGCGTGGTCGGCCATGAAGCGCAAATCGTCGAGATTCTGCGCTTTGGGCGAGCCTTTGCCTTGTTCTGTATCTGATTAGTCACTGAACGATATCATGCCAACCGCGTTCACTCACCTTCAGGCCTTGCAGTCTGCGGGCTTTCGAGCTCTGCCGCTGGCACATCCAAGCTCAGCATTGGCGGGACATCTCCCACGACACTTGCCCTCCCACTAGCCTCGGCGCTTCCACCCATAGATGCTGGGGAATAGTTGGGATCACCGAGACCCCAGACGCCCATTCCGCTTCCGCTAGCAGTTCGGTTTGAGGACATGGCTGCGTGGAACTCTTGCTCGAATCTGGATTCCTCCCTCTCTCGTGAGGGTTTCATCACAAAGACCAATGGCTCATTCTCCGTTTCAGCGTCAAAGTTCCAGAAGATCTTTTCTGCCTCCCACCAATCAAGTACTCGCCCAAGATTGGCAACTGCAAGAAGAATCTCGACATACCACTCTCGCCCAGGCCAGTCACTGTGGGAGTCCCATTGTCCTCCAGTCTTTTGGATCCGTTGGATGATAGCAGAACATGAGGAGGGGCCACTAGTGTTGAGCGCATGGAGACTAGAGTCTACCACCTCGGTAGCCAAAACGATGAGTTCCTGCAGGGCTTCCAAGAAGTGGCGATCATCGTCCGCTGAGTCTGGCAATGGCATACTGGATGATGGGTGCCTGTATCCGGGCATGGGGGATCGAGAGCGAGACGTGGATCGAGAGCTAGTCCCAGATCGGGTCCTGTCTTTGGAAGATATCGAAATGTTACGGGCACCCGGCGCATAGCTTCGGGGCACGGCACTTGGGCGACGACGCGAGACGAAGCGGCTTGGGCTGGTGGGAAGCATCGATGTGATTGCCTGGGGACTGAGGGCGTGCCGAGACACAGAGGCTCTTCGACTGGGACCCCTTGATGACGACACTAGGTATATATTAGTATGTCGTTCGGATTCCAGAAGGGGCATCACTTACCAGCCCTAGACCTCGCTCCTTGTCCTTCGCTCTCAAATCCACCTAGTTCGCTCCCAGTATCTTCGGTATCCACGATTGGGCTCTCGTTCAGATTTAGCCTCTCAAAGTAGTCCAGCGGCACATCTTCTTGACCTTGCTGCGATTCTCTCTGTCCGTCGACAAACTTTGTAATACTGTTGACCGTACGACGTAGTGACTGGTCGCACGCTTCTTTGGCACCGTTCAGCCTTCTGCGAATGTGACTCTTTACAGAGCCGACTGTGAGTTCGACACCAGGTGCTACAGGTTGGTTCTCAAGCTTTCCTCCCATATTTGAATCGATGAGGCCCAGTCCATGGGCGAGACCTTTACCCGACAACATCGGACCCATCAGACCACCATCATCTTGAGACAGCCCCAAACCAAAGTTGTAGACCGGCGAAGGAGTCTGGTCCCATTTCGGCACCCCTGGAGTCAGCCCTGGTCCCAAGGACGCTGCCGAACCCGCGGATTGGCCGTACACGGATGACCGAGACGAGGCTTCACTATCTCGAAGTGGTTGACCAAGAGGTACTTTCATAGGTATAGGTCCAGACCCCGGTAGGGACGCCGAAGCTGAATTTGAGGACCCAGAGGTGAAAGGGCTGTTGAACCTGTGCGGGGAGAGCTCCAGCCTCAGATTCGGCTGCTTTCGCCTTGCTTCGAGACTACCGCCAAGTCCGCTGCTGAAGTGGCCGGGTAATCCAGTCGAGGGAAGTTCGTTGCTATCTCTACTCGGTGGGGAAGATTCTTCGATCACCGTGGACGGAGCTCTGACGGGCCCGGAAGGTAACGCCGGAGGAGGCATCAGTGTGGATGCTGGCACAGCAGTGTCTGCGCTCGAGTTTCGAGAAAGCCTAATGTCTTCCTTCCACCCGTCAATGCTTTTCCTGTAGCCCTCAACGGTCTGTCTGTCCGGATCTTCAACGCTCAGCAAATCTCTCTTGGTTGGACTTGCGCCTCCAGTCAGAGAAGCTGTCTCGATATCATCCCTGTCTCTCCTATGGCGAAGCTCGTTGTGAGAGATGACTTGTCTCAGACTGAGCCCATGGGAAGGAGAGCCTCGTCTGGTAGGAGACGGTGAGAGATATACCGGGCTCCTGGACCGGTGAGGAGCCAAGGCAGAGGTGTGCGGGATGGATGCCATGGATGGTGTGGCTGACGGCTTCTTTGGAGAAGTGAAACTGGGCTTCAGATGAGATTGACTTGTAGATTCGGCATCGGGAACAAAATTGCTCTTGACAGCGTTCCACCAGCCTTCCATCTTGGTCGCCAAATTCTTCTTCTTCTTTTCACCACCACCCGCGGCGCTCCCAGACCCAGTCGCAGATCCAGCCAAAGAATCACCAGAGACCTGCCGACTCTTCTCGCGCCTCTTCATTCCAAGCGTAGGCGACATTCTGGGATCGACCAAGCTGAGACTCTTGAATGACAAACTTCTCTTTCGCAGGGAACCCTGCCTCGACCCCGAACCGCTATTATTGGTCATTGGGACATGAGACCCAGACGACATGTATGAGTCTCGTGACGTCGTGGGGGTGAGGCCAAACTGCTGTCCTTGCTGAGAGTTTGGAGCCTGGAATGATGAGGGTGGGTGCGCTGATGTGAGCCCAGAAGCGGAGGGCGGCACAGGCGTAGTGTCATGGTCGGATTCCGTCCTCTCCGCCTGTGGCGGCTGAGGTGTAGTCTCACTCTCCTGCTCGGGACTCTTTTCGCCCTTGACAGACCCATCACTTGCCCGACGCTGCTCAGCATCCTTCTCCGCCTTGATCTTCATCTCCTTGTATCCTCTATAACAGTCCATCCAATCGACCCACTCAATATCGCCCATCCCAGCAGGGACAGCTGCGTGATGATGCTGGGCGTCGGGGTTGGACGAGCCTTGGCTAGATGGGGCGGGCGTGAGGGGGATTTGAGGGACCGTGAGGGTATTCGGCCCGGCAGTCTTTGGAGAATGATCCTCTCGCATAGACATGCCTCTGCCGCCGCTCTTGAACAATGCACCCAGCGATCCCGCTCCAGTGCCCACGGGGTTCTCCCCCGGGCTGGATGCGGCGGTATTGACAGATCGATCAAGTTGTCCCCACTCCATCTGACGGTCCGCTCGGCGTACAGCCAGCATCGCAGGCGAGCCAGCACTAGCAGAACGCGCAAACGCAGGCGGAAGAACACTTTTATCTCTCTACAACATTTGATCATCAGCTCGTTTTCCCGACCAAGCAAACGCGCAGAACTTACGCCGGAACCAACACCCCACCGCTGAATCTTTGCTTGTCGACTCTGCATAATCACATCTGCATGACTAGCCGCGTGGCTCGCCGCATCACTCGCAAAAGGCTCTTTGCCCAAACCTTCCCTGCTCGGCCCTTTATCACTCAATCTCCGGATCTGCGGCAGCATGGCTGCGTCAGCCGTGAGCAAGCTCGGCGCCGGCCTCTCCGTCAGAGCAGACGAAGGCGCCAAAAAGTCCCTGCTCGTGACGGGCAAAGACGGCGAAGGAGGAAGGGAGAGTCCGAGGCCGAACGGGGATGTAGCGGAATCAAGCTTGGTAGGCGAGTTGGCCGCAGTAGCCGAACCACTCTTCTGATTTCTATCTCTAGGCGAGGTGGACAAGAGCGGTGTCACGGGAGGTTCGTGGAGAGACGTTCTGTACTTGTGGACCTTGACGGGGTCGATAGTGGTTCCGTCTTGCAAAGGCAAAGACGGCCGCGGTCGGGGTAGGAGAGGCACCATGGGTGTCTTGAACGGAGCTTTGGGGGACAAGTCTGGGGCATGAGGCACATTGCCTCTCAGTGAAGGATGAGGAGTAGCCGTGCTCAGCGCCGGGCGTGCTGGGTCCACAGGAGGGGATGCAACAGTAGGCAACACTGGTGATCCATCATCGCCGTCATCTTTCTCTGCAGGCTCGGTGACAAAGTCCAAAGTGGATCCGGGACTGCTGGCGTTCGAGTTTCGCAACAAGTCGCTCGCCAAGCGTACACTTGTAGGTACTCTGTTCAGCTTGATAGCGCCCGTTCCGGACCCACCGGCAGAGCTGCCGGCGTTACCGGAAGTGTTTGTCGAGGCGCTTTCGCTGTGCACGCTGCTGCCGAGACTGGTACCCATCACTCCATCACCACCATTGTTGCCCATACTCGTCAAGTTTGTGTTGTGGTTGGCCGGCCAGGGGGAGGGGAGAGGATTGAGAGGGGAGACCATAGACGCCGAGGTCGAAAGATGAGCCATATTGCCGCCAAAAGACGCCCTGCCTGATACAGATGGCATCTTGCTGCTGGCCGAGGTGCTGAGGAAATCAGAGGCACGCCGTGATTTGGCGGGGCTAACACTGGTATACAAACAACAGGATCAGCGCTCCTTTCTTCAACGTATGAGGCCAAAGGACGTACCCAAGGTTGCTACTCGAGATACTGCTTCGATCTCCTCTTTCTCTCCGAGGACTAGGAGGTCCACCTGCCCAGCTGATACTATCCCCTCGCTCCCTATTTCTGCTCTTGTCCCTCAAGCTTCCTCCGGTGATGGCACTTCCCAAGCTCGAGCCTGAACCAGACACAGACGCCGAAGCAGGGATGGACCCCGCCACAGAATTTCCTTCCCATCCCCATCCGAGTCCCAAGGAGTTGGCCTCCTTTGTCTCTTGCGGCTTTGGTATAGCCACAGGCTTGCCGGAAGAAGCGGACGGAAGCGGACTGGACGCGGCGGTACTAACGCTGTGATCTTGCTGAGAGCTGCCGCTGGACCCGCTCCTGCCTCTTGTAGATGAAACCGGAGATGGGTCCTGCGAAAACTTGTTGCTGCTCGGGTGTGTCGGCGAGATCTTTTGGGTAGGGGATGGCTGCTTGGATGTACTCGCACTGCGCTTGTTGCGCATGAGCAGCGCACCCGGAGTCAGGGGTTGCGGGCGGGTGTTGTTGACTGGGCTTGGAGGACGGGAGGTGGGACTGCCTGCTCGTGATAGAGATGGCGAGCGGTGGATTGAGGAAGAGGGTGTTGTGGAACGGACAGCAGACCAGCGGCGAGGCGTCCCTGCTCCGCTCCCACTGCCAGAAACATCCGAAGCCTGGTCACTCCGCCGCCGTTCCCTCTCAGCCTCTCCCTCTGTAAGATCCCTTTCTTCGTCCGAGTGAGTTGGGGAAGATACATCAGACGAGGAAGAAGTATCTGAATGGGAGGGGACAGTGACGGCACGAGCTAGGGGAGATGGGAAGGAGGGAGTGGTAGCGGCGAACGGGGTGGGGTGTTTTCGATGTTGCGGCAGGGGCTGGCCGGCGGGGGTGGGGATAGGGGCAGCGAGTGGGGTGGATGAAGAGGGGATCTGGAGAGTAGGGGGCTTGGGGGCGGTGAGAGGGGGCGAGGGTTTGGAGTCTTCCGCGGTGGTGGCAGGGGAGTGATCGGGTGGAGATACACGTTCGCGCTCTTCGTCGAGGAAGAATATGCCACCGGACATGGTGCTGGGTGGAGAGGGGGAGGGCCGTGCTCACCTGTGGCTGGGTGGCATGTAGGGATCGGGACAGCGGAAGGGAAGGAGTGCGACAGAGACGGATGCGCATGACACAGGATAAGCTACAACTAAAGTGCGTGCCTGCCTAGATTGCCTCCACCCCGCCATGTAGCGTGGCATCTCGAGAGCACTTTTCCTATAGCCTGACCTGAAAGCAGAGCAACATGCCAACAATCATCATATGAAACCAGACTTTCAGTGTTCCTTCACAGCTTCGTTGTTCTTCGACATCTCGCAGAAGACCCCGTGATGTCTTTTACCAGGTAGATCATTCTGTGCATGTTTATATTCATCCGACTAGATACCAAAGCTAGCTATTACATAAATCTCCACCTTCAACCCCTAGATCTTGACCTCCTCCAGCTCATTAACCCACATCAACCTCGACCCCAACAAGTACAAATACCTAAACCAAACCATCTGACTCTTATGCTCCCTCATCGCCTTGATCCCCATCACCCACCCCCTTACATCATTCACCAAAACATGCGTCTCGGCAGTACACAGCCCTTGCTGTTCTTCTGGGGAGAGGTTCAACATGGCGAGCACTTGGGAGAGCACGGCTTGGGCCGCGGGGTTGGTTTGGAATATGGGGAGACAGGGGAGAGATTTCAAGTGGAGGTAGATGATGTAGAGCGGGCCGGTGAATTTGGCGACTGTCTCGGGGGACTTGAGGGCGACGACTCGGGGACGGCTGGCCGGGGAGAGGTGGGAGATGGCCGCGGGGATGGATCTGTGGTTGGGGTGCGATGTGACTCCTTGACCGTCAAAAGTGATGATCTGCTTGGGATCAGTATTGATAGCGTGAGAGCAGGAGCAACATACAAGGTCGACGGGGTTGGCAGAGATAGAGTCGGAGATGTAGGAAGCGACGAGAGCGGGGTCCCACTCGGTCGTGATACTGTCCTGGAGATCCCTACTCGTTCATCAGCATGTGCTGCCGATAGCAATGGTTTACTTGCGGGTTGTCAATGAGCGTGACGTGGTCCTCGGCAACACCGAGGGTCTTGTATCCCGCGTAGAGCTCGTCCTTCCTAAGATGTCCGAGGCCATTGCCATTGCCTGACTAGCAGTCAGCACAAACACGAATGTTGTTTGAAGGTAGCTCACCATCAGACAAGCACAGAGCGCTCACATCCCAGCCCGCAAGCCCGAGGCCGTGCACCGTAGGCGCAAAAAACATAGCCTCGTCATCCGGGTGCGCGGTCACCACCAACGCCTTGGGTTTCCAGCCCGCATCCACCTGCCCTTCCTCATTCCTCGGGGCAATCGGCGAGGAAGGGGCAAAGGGCCTTTGGAGGTTGAGAGAGGACGGCTGGGAGAGAGGCGTGAAGAGGAAGAAGAGCCGGCAGATGGGGATGAGCACCGCAAAAAGCATGGGGGTGGACATCCTCGCGGCCTGGGGGGGGACCGCGCGGGGTGCTGGGGCTGTTCGGGGAGGCATTTTGGGATTGTAGATGTGGGGATGCAAGAGCGGGATGCATTTGAGATGCGGGTTATGGCCGGAGGGATGAGGTGGAGGTGGGGCGGAGATGGCCGCCTGCCCGTGACCTGTTCTCGACATCGCGGTCTCCTTTCTACTCTCCATCCCATTCCTGCCCAACATGTCCGGTGCAGGTCCCAGAGAAGCCATCTTGTGAGCTGCATCCCACATTCATCGAAAACGCTGACCCGCTCTAGCCCCACGCGGATGAACCTGACCCTCACAAAGGGTCGTCTCAAGGGTGCTCAAACAGGCCACTCTCTGCTTGCCAAGAAGCGTGATGCTCTCATGACCCGTTTCAGGACTATCCTCCGTAAAGTCGACGAGGTATGTACACTCTTGGACGCTGGGGAGACAAGCTGACAATGTGAAAAGGCCAAGCGCTTGATGGGCCGTGTCCTCCAGCTTGCGTCCTTCTCCCTCGCCGAAGTCACATACACTGCTGGTGATATCAGCTATCAAGTCCAAGAGTCCGTCACCACCGCGAGCTACCAGGTCGAGGCGAGGCAGGAGAATGTCAGTGGTGTCGTCCTGCCGGCCTTTGAGGGTGTTATCAAGAACTCGAAAGGTGCGTCATGTCTCCATCTGTGATCACCGAGAGAGAGCTTGAGCTGATGAGGATGGTCAGAGGTGAATTTGACAGGTCTAAGTCGGGGAGGACAACAGATCCAGAAATGTCGCGAGACGTATATCAAAGCGGTCGGCACTCTCGTCGAGCTGGCGTCTCTCCAAGTGCGTCCCCGTCTCTCCCCGCCCCCATGTCCAAACTAACCAAGCGACAGACCGCATTCACCATCCTCGACGAAGTCATCCGTGCTACCAACCGCCGTGTCAACGCCATCGAACACGTCGTCATCCCCCGTCTCGACAACACCATCAAATACATCAACTCTGAGCTCGATGAGATGGACCGAGAAGAGTTCTTTAGGCTGAAGAAGGTGCAAGGGAAGAAGAAGAGGGATGCGGCGACTACAGAGGAGAGAAGGGCGGGTGAGAATGAAGATTTCGAGGAGGCGGGAGGGGAGAGGCATGCGGATGAGGGGATTGGTGGAGGGGCGGCTGGTGGGGGTGATATGCTTGATGAGGGCAAGGATGAGGATGTGATTTTCTAGGTCCGTGCTCTTCGTCTTGTCTGCATGGACGTAACTGACTTTGGTGAAGAGATTGTTTGTCCGAATAACCATTTGTATACAAATCATGAAATGATTTATGGCTTGGAAGTGCCGGCTATGATACTCCTTTGCCCCTATGTTTCAGGTGTGTAAAGATGCGGAAATGTCTTCAGATGTTGGAGCTGTGTCCCATCTACCTGGTCTCCAGTGCAAGATCACTTAAACAATACATGGCTGCTGATTTCTACAATTCGATTCTTCTTCCGACTAGATGGTACCAAACCTCGTCCTGATACTCTCAAACATATCCTTTACAGACTCATCAAGAGTCCTATACTTGAACCCAAGAACCTTCTCAGCCTTCGATCCATCCGCAAAGTCTACATCCTTCGTAGCCTCCGCCCCGCTCCCAGCCTTGCCCACCGGGACATTCTTGACATCAGGGAACTGCTTGTGGATGGAATCAACAAAGTCCTGGCCGGAGAACTTGCCGTTGCTGGTGATGAACCTCTGGCCGCCGGCTTCGGGGACTGTGAGGGCGCGGACGTGGGCGAGGGCGACGTCCTTTACGTCGATCCAGTTGTAGATGGGAGCGGGGAGGTCGGACTCGGATTTCTGGCCAGAAGCCCATTGATAGAAGAGGGCTTGCATTGCAAGTCAGAAGTGCGCGGAGAGATCAAAGGGGATTGACGTACCGACCGAAGTGTTGAGGCTCTCGACCTTGTCGACCTGTTGGAGCACCTCACCGAGAACGTAGGAAGGGTTGACTGTGGCGGCATCCCAAGAAGGCTTCTCCTTCTCAATGAAGTCTGATCTCATGGTCAGCTTGATACAGGAATGGAAGAGGACACGCACCCCAGAGAGCCTTCTCGGCAGCGGTCTTACTGGCCAAATAAGCTTGGGTACCTCCGTCATCGGAGCCGTTCTTCTCGACGTATGGGATAGAGTCGACGTTCCAGTCCTCTTCGGTATAGCTGTACACATTGTCAATTGGGATCCACAGATAGACCAACAAGCTGCTTACTGAAGCCCAGGCTTCTTCGTGATCGGACTCGCGACAGAAGCCACAGACGACGTGACGACAATACGCTTCACAGATGGGCTATCAAACAGATGAGGTCAATAGTGCCCCACAATGTACGAAGGACGGGTCTCACTTGTTCTTCTGAGCGCTCTTCAAGATACCAGTAGTACCTTGGACGGCGGGACCAATGAGCTCATTGGCGTCCGAGACATTGGTGACGTAGAATGGCGAAGCCATATGCGCAATGGCGTCGACGCCTTTGACCGCTTCGTCAAACGCGCCTTCCTACCACAGAGTCAGCCCAGTCGATGTTGTGAAGGTGAAAGACATACCTGAGCAATGTCCTTGACGAGAACATACGTAAACTCTCCAGGCAAGTCTTTGAAGAGGTTCTTGAGGTAGTCGCCCTTCTCTGCTGAACGGACGGTACCTCTGACGTTGATGCCCTCTTTCAAGAATTCTTTGACGGTGTGGACTGCGACGAAGCCAGACGCGCCGCTGACGAGGACGAGTTGGCCCTTGGAGATAGTGTGAGAGGAAGACATGGTGTGGAGTTGTGTTTGAAAAAAATTCGAAACGTGTGGGTGATCATGGAAACATGTGCTCTTCTTTATGTACTCCCATGTGAAGACCCGTCCCGAGCAAGATGATGACGTTAACAATCCGCTGACCGCCGGCCATCCACGATCGACAGCTATCCTCCACCTCCAGCCTCCACTGCCTCCAGCAAGGCCTCCACTTCCTTCCTTGCGCTCGGCTGTATAGTGTTGTCCATTTGCGTCTCTGGCAAGGCCGTGGGCAAAGAATGGAACCGGTGTGGGCTTGATGCATGGAGGGAAGGTCGAAAAAGAGCCAGTAATCCAGTTTAGATCTCTTCATGATGGGATGGGACCGTGGAATGAATGTTCAAGAGTGTTTGGTACAAGTTGAAAGCTCTTTCACCAAAAGTCGAGCAAAGTCGTGAAAGGACAGTCGTGCCGTTAGAGAAGTGCATGACGATTTCACCTCTTTCTGCTGAACCAGATGCTTGCTCCGCTGAAAGCGGGTGGCCCTCGGTCGGCGGGAAGCTCCAAGGGTTCGGCTCCCGCGTCTCTCTGGGTGGAGTTACATACCTGACACCTCCCTCTCCTCCGCCAAAACCGGTGCGCATATATGATGGTACGCGGCGCATCTGCGTGTTGTCGATGCATGACACGCTGAAGACTGGTTGAAAGACACAGCGCACTTGGCGACGCTCCGCGGCCCTGCTGCTGCTGTTGATGATTGATGGGAGTCAGGTGCAGTTGCAGCTCCTTGAGGTTCATAGTACAGGTATGGTCAGCCCATACAACCCTCTGCAGCCAGGGGCACGTCATACAGAGTTGGTACACATCTCAACCCAAAGCTGGAGCGGTGTCCTTCCTGGTGCCTCGGCTAGCAAGGCGGCCATAACCGGCGCGGTGTAAAGTCCCGAAAGCGTGACTATCAGATGCAAATTCCTGTCTTTTTCTCTTTCTCTTTTGCATTCCCATCTTATATACCACTGCCATCGCCCACCATGCCGCTGATCCCATACCCACCGACCACTGACATCAAGCGACAGGGAGTGGTACGTTGCTGTGCTGTGCTAGATGTCCGATGTTCGTGGCCTGACTGACAACGTTTATGTAGGAGATCCCTGGTACTCGCAAGGAAGGACAGTCAGGTAAGTGTCAAAGCCATCACAAGCATGTTGTGAGCTGACAATCTTGTAGGAGTGTGGAGGAGCGGTGAGTCTGGCTTAACAAATCATCGTCGACCGGCTTGATGCAGGATGGGGCTGATCACCCACGTAGCCATCTTTGACCGGGCCATCCTCAGCGCGCCTGATGAGCCTGGTACCCTCTACGAGCTGTTCGAACGATGTGAGTACTACTGCTGTACCCCGACATGCTCTTCTCCGATGTACAGACATGCGTCCCCCACTCACACAGCTACTGTTCTGAGCACCCCTAATCAAACCTAAGCTTCATGCTGACGATCAAAAATAGCGGCCACAACATACGGAAGTCGACCCCTCTTCCAGCGTCGTGCTGAGCACCCATCATCCACTTCTCAGAACCCCATCCTCACCAACACCTTGATCGCAACCTCTTATGCCGAGGTCAAAATCAAGCGCGACGCCGTCGGTTCTGCCCTGCTCGCTCTCGAGCGAGAGGGGTCTCTCAGGAATGCCTCTTCAGATGCCCCGGGTAGCAAAGCCACGCCTCTCGAGGTGACACATCCCGGCGTACCTCACTATGGCGATGAGAATCGGAAGAAGGGCGGCGCGAGGCGAGGGTGGGCTGTCGGTGTCTGGAGTAAGAACCGGGAGGAGTGGCAGATCACGGATCTGGCTTGTCAGGCTTATGGGCTCGTGGGAGTGAGCTTGTATGAGACTTTGGGTCCTGATGTTGCTCAGTACATGTGAGTGCGCTTTGTGGTCTGTCGAGTCGTGCTGACAGAGTATAGCACCAATCACTGTCCTCTATCGGTCGTCGTCGCATCTCGAGACCATATTACTTCTCTTCTCAAGATTGCTCCCCAATGCCCCTCCCTGCGAGCTGTCGTCTCCATGGACCCCCTCTCCTCCTCGGAGCATAATGTTCTCAAGCAATGGGCCGACACTGTCGGCATCACCCTTTTGACCTTTGATGAGCTCTTGCAGAAAGGATCTGGTGCGAACGCTGTCCAACCCGGGCCCGAGCCAGGAGAAGAGGCGCTCGAGCTGAACAGAATCGCAACCATCTCTTACACCAGTGGTACTACCGGCGACCCCAAGGGAGTAGTTTTGACTACCGAAAACCTCCTACGAACTACCATCTCCAACGGTAAAGGTGTCAACACTCGTCTGATAGGACAAGAATGGCAATTCTTGTCGTTCTTGCCCCTGAGTCATATGTGAGTGGGGATATCAAATCAGAAGGTATGTGCTGATCTGCTCAGTTACGAACGATTCGTCGAACTGGTCGTCATGTACGCTGGAGGCACTATCGGTTTCGCTTGCGGAGACGCTACCAAGTTTTCCGAAGATGCCCAGATTTACAGACCTCACTTCCTGGTCGGAGTCCCTCGAATGTGGAACAGGCTTCACGGAGCGGTGACGGAACAAATGAACGCCGGCGGCCTCAAAGGCGCCCTTCTCTCCAAGGCGGTCAATGCGAAGCTCGCCAGGTGGAGAGAGACTGGGGAGGTAACTTATCCTCTCTACGATGCCCTTGTCTTCCGAAAGGTACGTTCCGACCTGGCACCGAGGTTCATCATCTGACGCACGATGCAGATTCAAGCACTCCTCGGTGGAAGAGTGCTGTTCATGGGCTCCGGGGCTGCTCCTCTGCGATCGGACGTTCACGAGCTCTTGAAAGTGTGCTTCTCCTGTGAAGTCGTGCAAGGCGTGAGTCCAAACTGACAGTATCCGGAGTATCAAGCTGATCAAGCCGTAGTTTGGTATGACTGAGAGTGTCGGTACCGGTACAAGAGGTCTCGGTTGGGACATCACAGCCCCGGGTACTTGCGGCGCCATCCAGCCCTGCAACGATCTCAAGCTGGTCGATGTCCCCGACATGGGCGTGAGTCCCTTCTTTCTCTCCCGCTGAGCCTCACTTATCTCAAGATGAACAGTATACGGCAAACGACAAGCCCAACCCTCGTGGAGAGCTGTGTATGAAAGGGCTCAACATCACGCCTGGATACTTGCACAACCCCAAAGCCACCAAGGAGACCATCGACGAAGACGGCTGGCTTCACACCGGAGAGTAGGTCACCCTGATTGCATTGAAGGGATCGAGAACTGACGTCTATGTAGTATCGGCGAGATCGACTCTGTCGGCAGGCTCAAGATCATCGACCGCCTCAAGAACGTCGTCAAGCTCTCCCAAGGCGAATACGTCGCTCTCGAGAAGCTTGAAGGCCTTTACGCGCTTGACCCCCTCTTTGCTTCCTTCCTCGTGCACGGCGACTCTACCCGATCGCACCTTATCGCGCTTGCTGTTCTCGAGCCCGACCAGGCGGCGGGGTTGATTTCAAAGGTGAAGGGGGCCAATGTTAAGGCGGGGGACCTGGAGGGGTTGGAGAAGGCTGTCAATGATAAGGAGATCAGGAAGGCAGTTCTGAGGAACCTCGGGAAGACTGCTAGGAAATACAAGCTCAATGGGTAAGTCCTCCCATACGTAGATTTTAGCGGGGCTGATTATGGGTGCAGATTTGAAACGATCAAGGGGATCTACCTGACCGTCCAGCCCTTCTCCGAAGACATCATGACGCCCACCTTCAAGATCAAGCGCAACATTGCTGCCAAGCGGTACTCCAGGGAGATTGAAGAAGTCTATGAGCGTGGGGAAGGCGAGGGGAACGAAGCTCTGAAGGAAGCTAAACTTTAGTATCGAGGGACGATGATGTGGTTGTATCGAGTAGGGATGTATCAGTAGATTTGAGGACCTGTATACACGTTGCCGAATAGGTCTCTCTTATATGCCGTCGTATGAATTTCTGCATGTATCGTTACATGCAGCTGTGCGTGGTGGTAATGTACATATGCAATGAGATTCTCCATGTCGTGCTGGATGAGATGTTACTGGTCCGATACCGTGTGGCCCGGAATGGCATTCTTATGTTGCTACATGTCTTCTAGCCCTTGTCAGTCATTACCTATAGATTCAAAAAGGTACTCACTTTCGCTATGCTCTTTGATACTTCTCTTCTATCCAATGAATCTGAAATTTGAAGTATGAACGGCATACTGCGCCCTCATCAGCTTCATTCAGTGTCAAACTGAGAGAGAGCTCACTCTCGGCTGAATCCCTTCCCCCCCACCGACGACCTTCAACATGAACAACTCGTGAAACTTTCTCGGCATATCCTTCTCTGCCAGTTTATCGCTCGAGGGCTGAAGGACGGAAGGGCCGTGGAGGACAGAGCCGGTGACATTGATAACGAGTGATGGGGGAGAGCCTTCTTCTGCTATTCTTTTTTGGTCAGTATTCTGGCTATAGATAGAGAAGAGGGAGGACGGACAAGAGACGGGGTGACAGTCCAGAGTTTGTAGATCATGTCGACTCAGAGGCATGGACCGAAGGAATTCGGCAAGAGCGGTAGGTTCTGAAGATATGGGATTTCCGTTCCAAATGATTTTTGATTCTGGGAGATACAGAATCGGTATTTCCTGCTCTTTGTCAGCTCACGTCCTGACACTAGACAGCTGGGCAAGATGAGAAGCTCGACAAAGGACGATAAACTCCTTTCTCCCAATCCTCCTCTTCCTATGCCCAAATGAAGAATGCAAACACACCTCAGGTCTCCGAGTAGGCTCATCATAAGCTTCGTAGTAGATTTGACAGAATGCGATAGCTCCGTGAGCAGCGGCATCGATAGCCAGGGGACCCCATGATTGCACACTGTACATCTAGAAGGTTAGCTCTGTCTCTCTCGCTAGGGGTAAGGGACGAACGCAGGGGGGATAGAGCTAGGGACGGGAGTACCGTCAGTCGGGGGTACAGTGGAGGGGGATATCGAAGCCATTTTGCAAAAGTCGGAATAGAGAACAATCGAGCGCGAAGCGGCGAAAAGGGTATCGACAAGAACCAAAGAAAGGTCAAACTTATTCGCGCTCTCCCCCTAGGATTCCCACTTTCAAGTTTTTCACCGGCGGCCAATTCTCGAGGTCTTCTCCAAGCATTCCGTGCATTCCACAAACCCTACAGACAACAAAATGGGCAGATTAAGGCGATCCAGGTATGTCTACATGATGGAGATTGCGGAGGAATAGAGCTGATAGTGTATACAGAACCCACCACGCCCGACGAGATGTCCACCGTGCCGCGCGAACCCGAGTGAGGACCAAGGATCTCGACCAGATTGAGATGGACCTCCGCCCTACCAACAGGAGCAAGCTTGAGAAGCAGCCTATTGACGAGGACAAGCCTGGATTGGGTCAACATGTGAGTATGGAGTTGAGGGAAGCTGGAAAGAGTGGCGCTAAAGCGAATGCAGTACTGCGTCGAGTGCGCCAAGTACTACGAGTCTGATCTGGCTCTCAAGAACCACACCAAGAGCAAAGTTCACAGGTTTGTCGTTCCCCGTGCTTGTAGATCCCTGCTGACAGAGTCCAGGCGCCGACTGAAGGACCTCAAGGAGCCTGCGTACACTATCGGCGAATCCGAACGAGCCGCTGGTCTCGGGAGCGACGACAAGCAAAAAGGAGTGGACGATGTGATCAAGAAGTTTGAGGGATTCAGCGGTGCTGCCGAGAGCTCTACAGCCCAGCAATGAGCGAGAGAGTGTGAGCGAGGATTGGACTTCTGACTGTTGTAAATTAGTTGTGATCTCTTCATGCTACGACCTAGATGGTACCGGGACATCTGTCGATCTTGCGATGTCGATCTTGCAGCCGTGACTCATACACCGTAAATTCAAGAGGATTGGACACCGCTCACGATCAACTTCCACAGGATCAAGGACAGAGTTGCCACATCCGGCGGCTGTGCTGAGCGTCGCGACACAAACAAGACCACGATCAAAAGCCTCGTGTCTGTTTACGTGTGTCGGGATGGACGTCGTGAAGGGTCGAATAGCCCGAAGTGTGTCTGCTCATCTGCGTTATTCTCAGCGAGATCCAGCGCCTCGCCGCCAACACGAGGTGTACACGCACAGGGTCTACCCGTCACGAGGCAGGGCTGCTCTGCCTGTGCCACTGCTGATCTTGCTGCCACGCCCACCGACCATCTCGGCCTCGCCACTGGCCAGCAGGAGCTGGGAGGATGACCGCATTGATTATCTACGCCCGCAGCAGCGCCCTCCATCTCCATCGTGCTTCCAGGACAATCTTTCAACGATCTACAGTACGAAGGCTGTAACCTTTTCCGTCAAACCGGCAACCCAACAGTCCTTTTACGTTCCGTTCTGCCGTCCCCCAGCACCCCGCCCACGTCACACCCCGTCTCCGCTACAAATCAAGCGTAAGCGCAACCCGAAGAGGAATAGACCCAGTCCCTGAAGCCTCCCTTTCTATATCAATCTAGAGCGCGTGTTAAAAAGAGCAGGTGAGTGCGTTCGTGTTCCGGCCGGCTATAGGCCCTCGTCAGTGGCTCTGCAAGGACACCTTGCTTTTCATCCTGCTGCCTGCAGGCGTGTCGAGGACATCCATATATATAGCGACGTGTCAACAATCCTTTTACCTTTTTCTCATCTATCAACCCACCGCCTAGAAGCTGACTGTGCTTATCTGTTCTCCACGGCTAGACCGCTCTCTTTTCTCAGTCACTTCAGTCTTCTTTCCAGTTTCCCGTGTTGTTTGTTGGCACACCGACTCCTTTCCTTTTCTCAAGACATCTTTCTCGACTCCTTTGCCACTTTCGCCGTGCACTTTGGTTTTACCGTGCCCCTGTTGTTCCACTGTGAGATATCACATCGAATAACAAAAGTCAACGCCCTCGTTGGTAAGCCCCCATTCCCATCCCTTTACCACGCGTTGTATGCTCGAGGACATGCCTAACACCGCCCGCAGACATCCTCTCCTATTTCACAATGTCTTCCATGCCCATAACCCTCTCTACCCGCCCCACATCGACCACCAAACCCATCGCAATCCCTTCGTCCAAATCTCACTCCCAGGCGCAGACCAAGCTTCGTTCCGTGCCCTCACTCGACTCGGGCTATTTTGAAAACAACTCGCCACCTCCATCGCCGCCGCCTACGGCAGAGGAGAGGCTCAGTGTGCCAATGTTGGCAGACGAGGCGATAGGGCTGCTGGAAAAGCAGGATGCCAAGGTGGGTTTTTTCCCTCTATCGTGTTGGGGTGCGGCCCGTCTGTCGCGTCCTCATCTTGAGAGCGCGTATCGGCCGCCCGGGAGTGCGCAAGTCGCATGCCGAGTATCCTCGCATCTCATGGCTTGAATGTGGCTTTTAGGGCTGTGAGATGGAGAAAACGAGATGTAGAGATCATCATTTTGCTGACATGTGTTCATCGCTTTATTACTTTCCACCTGTTCACATCGACCTTCTCCACGCGCCTGTCCACCTGCTCGTGATCGCCCCATTACCTCATCTTCCCCATTGTCGGTATTCCCGAACCCGCTTGCTTCCACGCCTTATACGCCATACACGCGTTGACTCGCCCTTGTCCAACCGTATTCACCTCACCTCGCGCATTCCTTACCTTATCCGCCTCGCCCTGCCTTCCCCATTCAACGACAACCTCGCCTCATCCTCACCTCCTGCCCCCAACATCAATCGACCAACAGATGATGTCCCTAGGCGACTTCATCGCCGAGCTGCGCGAGGACTATGACCTCCGCACAGTCGTCGTAGACGAAGTGTTGGGGTTTATGACAGCGAACGGGTGGGTTCAGCTGTGGAAGAGAAAGGGGAAGGAAGAGACCTGGATCAGCATCGCCTGATACCTCCTCTTTGATTCGAGAAGGTTGTAGAGAGGAGCGCGGTGGGTATGGGAGGCGTATATCTCTTTGTGGATAGCCCTCTGGCCTTGGGATATAGCCATGGTCATGGTCTTTGGTACGAAAGTCAGAGGTAGTGTGCAGGGGGCAGGTGATTCAGAAGCTTTCTAGAAACAAATTCATAAATTCAATCCTTTTCGTCCTTGTCATACTGTCCCTTCCTGCGTTGATTTTTCGTCTCGTCTCCTCCTACCCCTGCAGCGATTGGTATTTCGCCTTTGTAGCTAGGCTCTCCCCTCTGTCATTCTAGCCGCGTACCGTATTCACGTTGAGGTCCGTTCTCCCTTCTTTCCCACATTTGGTCACTTTGTTTCCCGATGATGAAGATGATCCATCAGATTGTCTCACATATGTGCAGTGCTGGCGTGTCTCACTTAATCCTTATACCCGATCTGTATGTAGATAAGTAACGTTCTCAAGATCTGTACTCTGAGATTGAAGTATGAAAGAGATGATACGATACACGCGTCGGTGCCATGCGTATATGCTTCAGCGTCCAGGTCTTTTCGGGAACGACATTCCGCTTGATACATCAGGGTTCATGCATCACTGTTCCTCCACGTGTATAGAGTGCCAGTATGCCATGCATATACTATGACTACAGATAGCAGGCTGTCATAACACATACCAGAGGGCAGACAAGGTTGAGTGACCTGCACTGGCGGCCTGTCAGTCAACAGGAATGGGTGTCCGGCTGTACTCCAAGAGGCATCCTTAGAGACAGAGATCTGAGGATCAAAGGTCTCTGCTCTGGAGAGCCCAGCCGCATTAAGCGCAATGCATGCCGCCATGGTTGATTGGATCGACAGCGCTAACGGAACGCTGACCTCGAAGCTCTGAAACATCCCACCATGACGGTTCTGCGGCCCCAATGACCTCTTCAACAGCCCCACTTCTTATCGTACATTGCGCCCTGTTTCCCAGCCAAGAGTGCGAATCGCTGGATCTCTGGCGGAACTCTGGGCACTTTGAGTTTGTCACCAGACCCAAAGAAACCTAATGCGGCCAACGATATCAAGGACGATCGTCAGGTTACGTAAGCACGCTTTTACTAGATTCGGTGTCAACAAACAATAACAAAGAACGTTCTCTCTTTGCATTCTCTATAATCCCCAAATTGCTCTCATTCAGCCCGGCAAAATCCCAAGCGCCCATTGTGGACAGTGATCAAGACTCGGCGCGGTATACACGAATACAGTATCTCCCTCGCGGCCTTTGACCACAACAACAAGAAACATCCCACGTTCCTACCTCGCCTCTCATCGCCCATCATTCTTCTCCCCGGCAGGCTCGAAACCCGCCAGGATGGCCAACACGCGGCCATATACCCGCGATGAGCTCAAGTCGCTACGCCGGGCAGATCTGCAGACGCTTTTCAAAGTGGGTAGATGCCTCTTTCAGCGCGTTTCGCCAAAGGTGTTGGTGTGTCACTCGATACACCGGCCCACGCCATACACTTTACCTTTCTTCTCGAGATTCACACGATGCTGATGTTCTGGCCTTATAATAGGTACACAAATTGAAAGGCGCAACTGGCACCAGTGCGGTTCTGATTGATCATCTTGTCGACTTTTTCGCTTCGCCAGCTTATCAAGACGCCTACCCGCCACCGACGAATTCGCAAGCATCTCAAGGCACCGTGCAAGGAAACGCTGGGAAGGGGGAAAGAATGTACAAGACTTTGCCTCAGAGGACTGCTGTCGCCAAGGGAGCTGCTGGGGGAGTGCGACGGAAAGTTGAAGGGGCTACTGTGCGGGCTGGGACCAAGGGTGCCGCGCCTACGACGGCGCCGGTTGCTGCTCCAAAGCAAGCACCAAGAGCGGCATCGAGGATGGCTGGGACAGTGAGGAAGAGAGGGCAGCCTCAGAAGGAAGTGCAAGAAGAGGTGGTGCAGGAGGATGCATCGGCGGGACAGGAAGGTAGGTGACCGGATCAAGACTACGCATGCTCCGGCTGACTTCTTTGAAGAAGCTTCAATACCCGCCAACCAGCCCCCAATCTTCACTCCCCAACCATCAGCTACACCACAACCGATACCTTCCTCCCCACCTTCAATACAAGAACCAGCTGCTCCAGCTCTGACGTTGGCAGATGTACAAACAATATTGAGAGAGAATGACGAAAAGTGGAAAGATCAGCTGCAGGTTGTTGAGGCCCGTCTGGGACAAGAAGTAGAACGGTTACGGAGTGAGGTGCAGGACGTGAGACGGAAATGTGAAGAGCTAGAACAGGCAGAGCGGGTATGTCTTCTTTGAGTTTGAACAGGCAGTGGCTGATGGCGTTTCAGGCTCGCGCTCCCAGACCATCCAGTACCACACCAGGCCACCCGAGGATCCTTGGAGGGCAGAACGCCCCATACACCTCTCATCAACGGTCAGCGTCAGCGCCCTGGTCTGGGTCATATTCATCTCTCGGCAAGCGGCGGCATCCTCACGAACACCGTGTCGAGAGTGACGATGCCGAGGCCAAACGCGTACGATTCAACGCCAATCGTGCCGGTGAGCCAGCATCGGATGCCACCACATCTGATGCTCAGAGCCAGCCTCGCACGCCCTCTCCTCGTCAAGCGCCTTCATCCTTTCCTCCAAACTTTTTCGCGCAGCCTGCTCTGCCTGCTACGACAAGTTCCCAGGCCAGTGTCTTGCCCAGGACACCTTCTCCCTCCCGTCAAGGCATCGTTCCAGACAACTCTCAAACGCCCAGGCCGCCATCGGAATGGCGTGCACAGTACGAGTATGCGCCCGAGACTGGGCCCCTTCGTACACCGTACAACATTGAACGTACACCAGAATTCGCCACAACGCCAGAACCTCCCCTGCGCGGCGACATCAGTCCATCCTTCGACGGTGGTGCACTGGGTGGCAGGCTGACGCCGGGTCACATTAGACAAAACCTGCCTTCGACGCCGGATCAGCCGGATGAAGAGGACTTCGCGCCGAGTGGGATCGCATTGTCGACAGTGACGGATCTGGAGAGGATTGATGAGAGTGAAGAGCTCCCTCCTAGCCGACAGACTTCTCCTGCGAGCCATCTGAGAGCACAGGCCAACGCGGTCCTTGGCCTCGGTGTGGGAGCCACCCCGAGCTCTGCCTCTCCCAAGCCTCAACCTAGATCCATATCTGTCCCGAACCAGCCTACCACACCTTCCCTGCTGGGCCAGCACTCGCTCCTCGCCCCTCCTGCATTCATCGCCAGGACAAGAGCAGGCTCCGAACGCCCCTCCTTTTCCGCCCGCGCCCAAACGCACTCGCCTCCACCCCGTCCCCGTTCTGCTTCAGCAGTGCACCGTCCTTCCGGAGGAGGCCCAGGGCGCAGGACGCCGTCCAATTCGAGACATGCGTCGCCGGCACTATTGGCGACTGTGATACCGACGGAGAGGGATGAGTCAAGGGTGAGGTCGGCGTCGGCGGATTACATGCGGATTGCAAAGTATGGGTTTGAGACGAGCTTGGATACCATCGACGATGCGGACTTGTCACCCACTGCTCTGCCCATACATCGCCCCACGCCCACCTTCTCCGCAATCACCCTGCCTCCCCCGTCATCTATAGCCACCGACACCCCCGGCCCTGGTGGTAGTGGTAGCGGTCCCGCCGGCGCAGGCGCTGCCGAGAGAAGGAGGTGGATCAAGAAGGACGAGGTGGCGACGCCGGGGCAGAGGACGTTGTTGGGGACGGAGAGGTATAATGATACGCGGTTTGGGGATATGCCGGTTGGGTTTTGGGCGCAGCCTGGGGTTGATCTGGGTACGCCTGGGACGCCGTTCTGATTGAGTGAATGTATGGGAGGGAGGATCTTGAGCGGTAGGAGTCTAGGAGATGGACGATAAAGAAAATTGGGGACAGTTGACAACACAAGGGGGTATTATAATGTGTAACACTTATATCAATCTTGGGTCTTTTCTAGAGATTAGCTGTATGAGCTGTATGAATATCCACCTGTCAGAAGTAATGTGTTGGCGATGTTGGAGTAGGAGCAGAGCAGGCCGTTCAAAACACACAGATGAGCTGTTGAGGACTTCTTACATCTCTTGACATCCGACTATAGGAGGTATAAAAAACATCTAAACGCATCTCGGTAACAGTACATTAAAGTCTTATGATGAAGCTGAAGAGATGTCAGTCCTGAGCTTCAATCTAGTGAGAAAGACATACGCTTGTTGACGTTCATCTGGGCCTCGCCCTTGTCGTGCTGGAGGTTACCCGAAGTCTGCTGGGTCTTGTCACCAGTCACGGCACCGACGATAGAGTCCTTCTTTCCCTCAAGTCGGTCTCCAACACTATTTAACATCAGCATCCTGCCCGGCGATAGCAGCAAATGTACTCACCCCTCAACATAGTTCTTGGCCTGAGCAGCAGTGATCTCGGCCTCTCCCTGGTCGTGCTGCTTCTGACCCTCGGTGGTGAAGGAAGAGGGCTCGGTGGAGCCACCGACAGCAGCGTAGCCGCCCTCGATAACGTTGCCGACAAGGACCTTGCCGGTACCGACGATGGAGTTGATCTGACCGTTGGTCTTGGAGGGTTCAGCAGAGTCGGACATTGTTGTGATAGTTGTTGTGGTGTGTGTAGGTGGTGAAAGATGAGTGGCAAGTGGATGAAAAGCAAAGACAACAATCAGAGCGCTTTATATGTACCTCGTCCGCCAGTGTCTTTCTGGATCTCTCGTCATCCGCAGATCCATGACGTCATACCATGCTTGCCACATGGTTATTAACTCCGGAACCCCGCACCGCCACGTGGGGAGTCACCGGGCCTCGCTGCCGGCTGGCCGGATAGCCGGGCCGCGCTGTTCCACTGAGTGTGGTTCTGGCACGCGGGTGTTCTTGTCGAGTGCACGGAAGCTGATTACGTATTGCCCTCTTTCTTCTGCCTTTTCGCCCAACATGGAGTCATATTCCCAAGACTACTCCAAATACCGCTCATACGACCACCTCACACCCCTCGGCCAGCGCCAGAACTCCTACAAAACCAGCGGGGGCGGCGCCAGCTTTGAACCCCCGGGATCCGTCAGCTTGGGGAGCATCGAGCTGCCATTTCCCGCCAGCACGAGCCGCAGAGCAGAAAACATGTACGGCCGGGGAGAGGCTTATGGGTGGTCGCTGGGAGAGAAAGGGGTGCCATCAAGGAGCGACCGGCCGTGGGAGCGCGACTCGCCGAGGAATGGGAAAGACAAGTCGGAGCCAGCGGAGGAGGATGACAGTGATCACGAGACCAAGCCGGATGTGGTCCTTCCCTCATCGGGGCCTACTGCTAAGAGAGGTAGTAAAGCGTGTGTTGCTTGTGAGTCACCCTTACGGTCAAACCCTTCGAGAGCCAAGTCTGAGCTCTGGGGGGGATTTACCCAGACAACTGCTAGGCCAATATCCCATCGCTCAGTACTGATGATATACAGGCCGAAAAGGAAAAAATCGCTGTGAATGGGATCCGTCTGCCAAAAAGACAACCTGTCGGCGATGTGTGCTGAACGGCACAAAGTGTGTTTTCGAAAAGGCTTCAGAAAAGTCTCGAGGAAAGAGTGCGACCGTGGTGGAGCTTCAGGGAGAAGCTGATGAGTGAGCCTTCTTCTCATCTTGTAATACTCAAGTGGGAGGATTCGACACTATGATCCTTGGAGTCGATCCTCAACTGCAACGCTGACATGTCGAACGCAGTCGTGTCAGGTCTCTGGAGAATGCCGTGCAAGCTCTTACCGATAGCCACAATCAGATGCAAACAGCTGTATGTCCACTCTCCAAGGATTAATGCAAACACTGACATTTTGTAGCTTCACCACGTATTCAAACTCATCCCTCAACTTTCATCCAACGGTCCTTCTCCGGGTATGGCGCCTTCCACAATATTCACCTCTTCCATCTCTCCGCCTCAAATCTGGCCGCCAGCTGGTCCCGGGCTTGTCTCCAACGAACGCAATAACGTCTCGGGGAGACCAAAATCACCTCAAAACATAGCTTCCGGGAGAAAGGGCTCAGTCAGCGTCAAGAAGGACAAGGAGGACTTCCCTCCTCTACCAGGCTATGCCGCACCTTCTGTAAGTGGCATCCCTCTCGTCAGGCTCTGCAACTTATGTCTTGACAGAGCCACCGTTTTGGCACTTATGGTATCATCCCAATCCCTTCCGCGGTTCCATCAGCACACCACTCCCCTTCCTCTTCCCGCTCATCTTCATCTTCTCGCTCACCCAACGAGTACCCTAGCGCCCTCCCACACGAAAGCCTCACAGCTCCTATCCAGGCGCTCGAAGCGCTCGCCAACGCAGCTGATCAAGCGGCCGCTTTGGAAGGGGGCAAGGAGAAGCGCGGTGAAGGGTCTAGTGACGAGGATCATACTTTGCGAGCGAAAGGGAAGGGAAAGCTCAGGGACGATGTGGGAGAAGAGAGGGGGAGGAGCAAGAAGAGGAAGCGCGTGGCGATAGACGTGACGGGGAAGAATGTTCATTTGCGGTTGATGAAGAAGACGAGGCCGGACCCGACGCCGAGAAACCCGTTCCCGGACGTCATCACTAAGGGCTTGGTCTCGGAGACGGAAGCTCGAGAGCTTTGGGACATGTAGGTCAATCTCGCCCTGGATACTACTAGTGCTGACCAGACTAGATTCTTCTCGGGCTGCCATTACTTTCTTCCAATCTTTGACAAGTCCTACGATACGTTCGAAACCTTTGTCGACCGTACGCCATTCTCCACGAACGGCCTCCTCGCTGTCGCCGCCAAGATCCGCGCTGGCAACGGCCCACCGGGGCAAACATTCGAAAGCTGCCTCGCTGAAGGGCAAGGGATAGCTAGGAGTACTCTGTTCGGGCCCGTGGTGAGGAAAGAGGCGGTTTTGGCGCTGGTCATTCTGAGTGTATGGAGTCAGAATGGGTGGCTGCCTTGTGGGTGAGTGGAACGTTTTGGGCTTGCAATCGTTGCTGATGTGGGGTAGACATGCGCTGAGAGCGGGGCTGGATATGAATCTTCACCGTGCCCTTGATCGCTTGGCTATCAAAGATGAAGAGCGGTCCCAATTCGAAGAACGCGATCTTGGTGAGTCGTCTCTCTCATTGACTATTTTGTTGGCTAATGGATGTAGTGGTGTCTGCGAGGATATGGCTGAATTGCTATATGCACGACCATCTGTAAGTAGCGAGAATCTTCTTCAAGGGTCCGCTGACAAGCCCGACAGCGTCAGCTTGGGGAATGGAAAACCGCTGATGTTGAGAGACGACTCTTCAGTGCAACGGGCTAGAGAGCTTATGTGAGCAGGGGCCGACGTCCCGGAATGAGCACTGACTTGGTGTAGATCCCACCCAATGGCTTCGGAGACGGACATGAAGCTGGTCGCCAGCGTCGAGCTCGTCAATCTGAGAAGTATGTCACTGTCCGGTAGACCGCAACAATACTCACGCCTTGTAGTCAAAATCCTCGAACATCTCACCCCCCTCCACGGCAAAGTCGACACCTCCACCATAACATTCGTCAAATCTTCCTTCACCTCCCTGCGCTCTTGGTACGACGAATGGTACAGCTTTCACAAGCAGCGCGGCTACGACGACGAGTGCGTCCTCATCAAACTTATGGAAACGGAGCGCGTCTATGCAGAGATGTGGACGGTATGTGTTGCGCTGAGGGGATGTGCGTGGGATAAGCTTTCGAAGGAACAGCAGGATCTGGCGTTCTATGCGAGGGATTCGGCTTGGAGATGTTTGGAGATCTTTTTGCGGGTGGACAACTTTAGAAAGCATCTAAAGTATGCGACGCACGAGCAGTTGGTCTCGGTAGCGTTCGCGGCCGTCTTTTTGCTCAAAGTGTAAGCTTGATCACCTCCTAGTCGTACTCTGCTTACATGCTCTCAGCGCCATCCTATACCCCACATCGCTATCCCGACCCCTTCTCATCTCCCAGGTCACTGAACTCGCCCACCTCCTCTCGAATGAATGCTACGCCGAGCGATACGCCCTCACCCTCCGCCTCATGCTCGCCAACTTTCGCCGTTCGACTGGCGCTCTATCGACTGTCCCAGGTTCTCCTCGCTTGGCCGGAAGTGCGTCCGCAGCCCATGTTCAAGGCTTTGGCGGTCTGGCAATGAGCACACTGAGTGAATTGGACGGAGGCCTGAACAATTTCTTGGAGTTACCAGCTGGTACAATCGGTCAAAATGGCAATGTATTGGACGGCGTATCCGGCATGGGTCAGTATGTAAATGGGGCGGCGGTGGGCATGGGTATGGAGGGTGATGCGGGTATCTGGAATATGGATAGCTTGGATGGGTTCGACTGGCCGATTGAGCTTAGCCCGAGTTCTATTCCAGTGTGGCTGCAGGATGGCGTGAGTTGGTACAATCTTGAGCTCGTATCATCCTGCTGACGTTTTGTGGCAGAATACAACCGACTTGGGTCTACCTGCAGATGGCTCCGACTCTTTGTTTCTTCCTCCCGAGTACGTTCTTCCTTTACCAGGAGTGCGCCCGTGGCTGATAGGTGTACTTTGCAGACTCGCCAACATGTTCTTACCGACAAATAATCAGCAAAACCACATGTACCAGTTCTCTATGCCAGATTCGGGGGATGTGGGGGCTGAGGCTTGGTGAGGAGTGCGGAGTAGGACAGGGGAGGAAGTCTTGTACCCCATATTATATTTATTGTACTCGCACAGTAACATGACCAATATCTCAGCGCGTACTCGTACAAACCCCCATGAAGAACGATTACCGTCTGATTTCGCCTCCCATCGGAGTATGATAACATCACTGTCTTTGCGTCTTTTACAATCTCGTCTCTGCGTTGTACAGTGTGTGCAGAGTGTCTATAGCCAAAGGTTGAGTGAGTGATGGTTAGCCTTAAATGGGAGCTCGGCGCAAAAGTCTGGGGAAATCTCTGCAGCGATCCATTAGAAATTGGTCGCATTCATTAGAAAACTGGTCAGACTTCATTAGACTCTGATCAGCTACCATTAGAATTTGACAACAGTCGACTAGAACCGGTGCGCGCATCGCTCTGGGAAAACTGGTCGTTGAATCTGGCACCATATGCTAGTAGTAGTAGTGTCCTAATTGGCCCCCCTTTTAAACCTTTTTTATCCTATCGCGAGGGCAAAGCCGCCATACAGATTCGCGAATCGCCAGGCGTAGATTCGTCCCCCATACAGAATCTGGTCGCCCGGGTGTCCTGAGCGCTGTGCGTTCGTCTGCTGCTTCGAATACTCCATGGATGATCGATCGTACTGTCAAATACAGGGCTGTAACATACCATCATGAAACTGAACGTTGGTGTGATGCGGATTCAAGGACTGTTGGAGAGGGGAACTGTATTAGGGTGTCTCATTTCATATCGTCGAATTTAGGGCGATTTTGAGCACGATTTCCGATGAATTGAAAAGTCAAACGTTATCGCCGAATCGTGCTCCAGATTTGGTTCCGCTCGCACGCGCCCGGCCTAGGCCGGCCTGCTCTTAACCCGTTAGCAACGTTCCCGGCCGGCGTCCCATATACCCCTTGATTCTATACGTCCTTGACCACACCTTATCTCTCTTCTCCTCCCTTCGTCACGACTCATCACATCCCTTCCCCGAAATGGCCACGGCATCCTACCGCCAGCGAAAGCTATGGGCGCTCCGGCTCCGCGCCGATCACTACCGGGCCGAACTCCATCGTCATCCTATCTATCGTCGCCTATACTGTTATTATTTGAGCGTACTCGACGACTTGTCGTGCAGGCGCTACACAAACAGGCGGCAAGGCGATGTGTCCGATTATACCAGCGTTCTACGCACCCACAAGACCTACCAATCTCTGGAACAAGAGAGACAGGAGCAGATGGACCCCCCTATTCCATCTAGTCGCTTGGATGACTATCCTCAACAAAGATGGAAGCTACAACTATGACAGGTTCAAGGGAAAAAAGAGCAACACTCGCAACGGCGGCAAGAAGCCTGTCCACTGGGTACGCCAGTGCCAGGAGTATCTTATTGGAGCTGGGGTGAGCGATCTGCGCGACATCAAATCGATTTCTGCAAAGGTGTGTTTGATAGCTGTCAGTGTCCAAATTGCGATATCTAACATGCACTTCAGATCAAGTCAGAAGCTTCAAACTTCTTGGAGGCCAAGAGTCTGATGAAGAAGACGGGTGGCGGGGCAATCTCGGATGAGGATCCGACAGTTCAAGGCGAGTACCTGTCCTCTGCCTCTGCAACTATGGCTGACTATGCTGTAGACCAAATCCGAAAAAAGTCCCCTCACTTTGAGACCCTCTGGTGCATCTTTGGTAGCCGAGCTAAGGCCAACACCAACAAAGCTTCCTCCACCTTCGGCGACACCACCGACCATGACTATGCCAGTGCAATTGCTCGGCCTTTAGATCAAGGGGTCAATCGACAAGAATACCAACCTTTTCTGTCTAGCGGCTGAGATCTTGCCTGCGGGAAGCCAGGCCTGGTACAAATCAAGGCTAATCGGACCAACTTGGTTGTAAAGGACTCGGAACCAAAACGCGCATCAATCCCGGAGAACGCGTCAAAAGAGCAAATCGACCGACTCCACCCGCCCGGTCAACAGGCCGGTGAAGCCGAGCCTTTTGGCGATCAGCTGACGCCCTCTTCAGCCCAACTACGGGAGCCCGTCCAGCAAGCAATGCCTGCTCCCGAAGTCCCAAGGGAGACCAGAGGCTCAACGGCTAGCGCAGCCGCCAACGCCAACGCAGGTCCTATGGAGATTGCGCCTGCTGCTGCAGCTTTTTTTGTACTCGGGAGGGTTGCCATGCTGGTAAGTTCCATTTGTGTGACCGAGACGTGGCTGACTCATGACAGCGGGGCCTGGTTCAAGATTTCGCTGCGCAGGGAACGATTGCCGTTGTCGCCGAGGGAGGAACCGAAAAGAAGGGAGTGACTTTCTGGGACTTTGTGGATTCGAAGCTGCAGGGCTTACATCAAGAGGGCGGGTGGACGGCGGTCACAGCGTGAGTCACAATCAGTCTCGAATATAACTGAATATTGTCAGCGCGCAGCGTGAGTACTACAAGTCGGACCTGGCGGTGTATGGGGAATTGGTGGATAGCCAGGGCATGAGCCGGCACCTTGTCCTGCAACAGCACATAGAGGGCCTTCAGGACCAAGTTTTTGTTCACGTCCGCAAGAAAATCCTCGATTGCATCGCTCAAGGCTGGCCGGTCGCAGTTGTCCGTCCCGAGTCACAGGCTGGCCGGACCGTAGACGAAGCTGGGAGAGGTGACAGGCCCTGTGAGTAGCAAGCTTGTCCCCGACGAAGTGTTCCAAGAGCAGAAGAAGGCGAAGGGAAAGAAGAAGAAGATGATGACCGGCGACGAATTTGGACTGAACAAGTGGCGTCATGGGTCGAGGATCGTGCGGCCATGCAGAGTTATATGCGGGCGAGTCAACCCGCTGTCTCGGTGCGCACCTTTACCCCCAGCCCCATGCGCCCTTCCGGCCCCGTCCACGATAGTCACAACCGCGCTCTCGCCAACGGTAGTCCCAGCAGTGCCCCTCTCACCGCAGAACAAGCTGCTTGGGTCAATCCCGACATCAACCTGCCTCCTGGTGAAGGCGGTGTTCGAGCTCGAGCTTTCCTCCAGCGAAGAGCGGCGTGTTTTGGTTGTCGCCAGTATGGACACGTCCGAGCTGCCTGCCCGACACATCCTCCCCGACCTCGCATCGCTGCCATCGTTCCTACTTCTCCTGATTTGGCTTCGTTGGCGGGCCCTGTTTCGCAGGCTCCCGCTCACGGACAGGAAGACGCCGACCCTGGTGTCAAGTCTTCTGGGTCAGTACCTCTCCTTATTGTCAATGCACGTGTCCAGGCTGATGGGCCTTCCTATCAGGCGTTAATGGACACGGGCGCGGCGGTGAACGTCATTCACAAGGATTTGGTTAGAGAATTGGGAATACCACTCTTTGATGAGGTTGCGAGGAGGTTAGCGAAAAGGTATCCCCAAATGGAGAAGACGGAGAAGGATCTGAGTGAGGCCCTCAAATCCCGCTGGCACTACTTGAGGAACAATTGGTACCTGCCAATCAACAAGAGTCTGGGGTCCGGGAGGGAGTTCATCGATGGCAGACTGGTGATGGACGACGAAGAGTGGGAGAGGAAGATTCGCGTAAGCACTTTCGCTTCTTGCTGTTCCCAGCTGACTCTGAACAGGACGAACCAACACTTTACCTCACCCCGCTGCCCCCGGTGGGCCCGCCCATGCGCAATTTTTCGCGGGGCAGCCTCCAGCGATCCCCAACTTCTGGGCGCCTGACCCGCAGCCTCCTCCGGCGCGTCTCCAGCCTCCTGTCGCCCCGTACGCGCCTCACCCATGGCCTCCGGCCCCTAAGAAGCTCAGAAAATCCCCCTTCCACGCCTACGACACCATACATGCAATCCTACAGGGGAAGATAGCCACCGGCACGAACATCGGTCCCGGTCCCAAGCGTCATCCCTCCCCCCCCCGACCGTCCCCGCTTGTCTGCCTCCCCCTCAATATCTCCACCTCCTTCTCCTGAGGAGGGACCGCGAGGGAGGAACCAAAAAGAAGGGAGTGACTTTCTGGGACTTTGTGGATTCGAAGCTGCAGGGCTTACATCAAGAGGGCGGGTGGACGGCGGTCACAGCGTGAGTCACAATCAGTCTCGAATATAACTGAATATTGTCAGCGCGCAGCGTGAGTACTACAAGTCTGACCTGGCGGTGTATGGGGAATTGGTGGATAGCCAGGGCATGAGCCGGACCCCTGTCCGGCAAGCGAACATAGAGGGCCTTCAACACCAAGTTCCCAATCATGTCCATTCGGATATCCGCCCTTGCATCGCTCAAGGCTGGCCGCTTCCAGTTGTCCGTCCCGAGTCACAGGCTGGCCGGACCGTAGACGAAGCTGGGAGAGGTGACAGGCCCTGTGAGTAGCAAGCTTTTTCTTCCAATGTTATGTTGAATTGCTTCGATACGTACTTATGCTCGATAGGTGACTCTGTTGGCCAGCTCGTCGACCCCCGTCCTTCTGGTACGCACATATGTCTCTCAAAATGATGTCTACTAACCAAAGCATAGTGGATCCACCAGCTTCCTTGCCGGCATCCTCGCAGCCCTCTCGACCGGCGTCCTCTTCCAGACTGTCTCGATCGGTGTCCTCTTTACGACCAGCATCCGGTCCCTCTCTTATGAGTGCTCCGCCTTCTGTGTCAACAGGTGCCAGGCGGAAGGCAGACGAGATGCGGGCTTCTCAAAGAGACAGTAGCACGGAAGAGTCAGGCTCTGAGGAGGAGGCTGCAGAGGGTCCAGAGCGCTCTTGTTGGTGTCCCTAGCGCGATACTCACCCGGGAACCTCCTACCACCACTGGGCGGCGCCGCAACGACCTCCGAATCACTGGCACCTCTCCCCTCGGGCAGCTGGATTATGACCTTAATCTTCTCTTTGACCCAGCTTAATGCTCATACCACGCTTCCGAGGCCCTCCTCCCCCGAATCTTCCCACCTCTCGTTCGCACTCCACCAATGCCTCCGGTCACTAAACAAAAAGGCCGAAGTCACCACCAACCGAGCCCCGGCCATCGCTGCAGGCAGATTTCTGCCGCTCATCATCTCGAGTGGCGGGATCACGTCGACTGAGACGGCAGAGGAGCTAAGGCGATGGGGGAAGGAGATCGGAAAAGAAGGGTTGCTGAGATTGGAGGAGAGGATTGGGCTGGAGCTGTTGAAGACGAGAGCCTTGCAGAGGAGGGCGATTTGGAAGGAGGCAGCAGTAGTGGAGCCGGTGCTCTGAGGGGGAAGGGGGTACATAGCTGAGTCATCATTGGGGAGATGGGAACCCAGGAGGAAGCTGTAAGAGCGAGAATGACCGGTAGTCTCAGGCGATGACGATGTGGAACGGACTTCATGGACATTACGGACATTTTTATCAATTAGAAAACTTTGAAAAATTATTACCTAGCAAGCGCGACCACAGTACAATCAGAATGAATCCCCGTTTGACCGGCGCCGCCGGCGGTGATAGATCGTGGCTCCTCGGTCACTCCTCGGTCGTTCAACTTCTATTCGCCGCCGCCAACAAAACGTTTTGTACGTATGATTGCGGACTGTTCCCTAGATGTCTCTTGCTGCACTTACATTCGCATTGAATTTTAGTATGGATTGCTGCTGGCACACCTCAATATTTCGAAGACTATTCAACACGTGGCCGGGTGATGAGAGTTGGTGAACATATCATCATCGTACTGGAGTAGTAAGTAGTATCACTAAATTGTACCTCCTCTTATTGCCACCCCTCGCGTCTTGCCCTGGAACCTCTCCATAGTACCGTCTCAACATGAGGCTGGTCGGAAGACTTGACCGATTGTGAAAAAGAGAAATCCACTGGATCCACTGCATATATAGTATCGTTCCTTGATTTTCTGCTAGCTGCTGCTGCTGGTTGCTGTGTCGTACTCGCTGTCGTTCTCGAAAGTTTACTCTCGGCAGGGTAATCACCAATCTGTTATGGCATTCCCATACCGTACCGTTATGCTGTACAAACTACTCTTTCATGTTCCATGTGCCCCACCTTGCCCCGCGCGCCGCCAGCCGCCAGCCGCGAAGCGTGAAGCGTCGATCTCCCGTGCATTCGGCGCAAGGGTGGGGCGATGAGCGACGCAAGTAGAGATGTTGTCAGATTTTGATGCAGTCAAGCTACGCGAAAACTGTGGAATGGAGCCAAATATGGTGCAAAGTTCGGTAGAGTCGCCTCACCCACAGCAGAGTCTAGGAATGGCGATCGCACAGGCTACACTCGTTTGGAGCACGGTGGAGCACTGCGTAGTATGAACTCTTGTCCCTGTCGTGCACAAGCACACTGCAGAGGGATTTGGCGGGCTGAGCGAATGGGCAGCAAACAACAGACGGCAGTTTATCCCATCGGACTTTTGTATATCAGATACGGACAGGACAGGGTCGGCCGAAGACGGAACCAAAGCTCCCATACTTTTCGGGCTTTCTAACCGAAAGGGCGAGAAACTTTTATTTCTTATAAAAAATCACTTGGAAGGGTCCCGAGATCGTCGGTATTCGAGGGGTGCGGGAAACCCGAGCGTCTTGAAAGATGCAGTGCAATGCATGGG
Source organism: Cryptococcus floricola (assembly GCA_006352305.1). Classification (NCBI taxonomy): domain Eukaryota; kingdom Fungi; phylum Basidiomycota; class Tremellomycetes; order Tremellales; family Cryptococcaceae; genus Cryptococcus; species Cryptococcus floricola. Next base: position 2,141,444 of record CM016931.1, on the reverse strand, counting down.
GGTGATGTTGAGTGATGTTCTGATGGCTGATGGGCTGATGTGCGCCGCTCGCTGCAGATATTATCAGATTATGCAGATAGTGGCATATGCTTGTAGGGGTACCTGACGGGACCTGGGTGAATCTGGGGTATGGGCGGCCAAAACGGGGCGCTCTGCGTTGTTGTGGTGGGGCTTCAGCTTGTCTCTGCGCCCTCTGCTGGAAACAACCGTTGACTGTGCGCCCTTACTTCCGCTGGGGATACAGGGGTTAAAGGGGCAGTACCTAGAGGAGAGACTAATCCGAACCAGACTGGTCCGAAAGAAAGCCAAGAAGAACGTGCTGCGATCGACTGGCCTGGCGAGTGGGTGGAAACAGGCACGACAGGCCGCCGGTGACCTGTAGCCAGTAGCATCATGGTGTGAGGGGTAATACATATGAGGGATGAGGCGAGGAGGGATGAGAAGCCAATGGGGATTGGTCGTGGTCGAGGTTCAAGGCTCTTTTGTCTTCATGCTTCTTTCCTCCTTCCCTTCTTCCACTCCATCAAACACCGGCATGCATAATGTTCATCCATCGCGTTCATACCCTTGCCACTTGCACTTGGCACTTGATCCTTGACTTCTTTAGCTTCTTTGGTCAGTCATCAGGGTAGTGGAGTACCAGATCCCGAAACAGAAGAGGCTAACATGTATACGTATGCAGTATGATTAGTTTGGCAGAATAATGCAAAAGTGTAGCTCGATACGTTGGGTTAATCGAGCTCTGTGGCGCCTCCTAGCCTCGAAAGCTTTAGTCGAGCTACGGTGAAGGGTTACGGGGAAATTTGGACTATCACACCTTTCCATGTACCACAGGTGCCATGAGGAAAGCCCGTGGCCGTGGATAACATGGAGGCATGGCAGCAAGCAAAGTTGATGGTGTCAGCCTCCAGTCGTAGATCGCGTTTCTGTACCCAGGCCGGATAAATACTTTGTTTGCAGCAATTCGCCGAGATCACCGTTCAGTCGATGATGATCAACTTGGCAGAGCCGGAGAGTCGGGGCATGTAGGAGAAAACCAGCAAGGGATGTTGGTCGACGATGAGTACGAAGCGACAAGGACAAGGTTCAGGCACTGCGGTACAGAGCCGGGATCTGATTTTGGCAGGAACCGCGGAGTAGAGAGTTTTCAGGGTGCGCAGACAGGGGATGTAGGGACGGGTATCTGATAAGGTAACGTAATTCCTGGCTGCCCCTTCCGGCTCCAAGTTGTCGTGTGCTCGAAAAAATTCCAGCTCCAACAATAGCACGCGCACAAATCGTCTATAAAACCCGCCCGCCATTTCCACAGATCGTCTTTCCCATCCTTCAAAATATCCACAATGGCCAGCGCCTCTCAGAGCAACCTTGCCATCGACGCAGACGACCACAAGAAGCTGCCTCAGGACGTCGAGGCCGGTCCCAGCGACGAGCTCTACTATGGTGAGGAGCAGGGCGATGAGGAGGTCCTCACCGGTGTCTCCAAGGTCGAGGCCGCCGCCGCTGTCTGGTAGGTCTTTTCTCTCATCTGTTCTCCCTTCACCGCTCATGCACCTCATAGGGGCCCCAAGAGCCAGTGGTTCCTCTTCATCGGTATCGCCCTCTCTGCCTACATCTACTCCCTGGACGGTACCACCACCTGGCAATACCTCGCCTACGCGACTTCCTATGTCCTCGAACACTCTGTCTCCGGTACCATCACCACTGCCAACGCCATCATCATTGCTGTCGGCAAGCCTATGATGGCCAAGCTCGCTGATGTGTGAGTCTGCTTTTAAGAGTTCATCCGAGATCGCGGCTGACGAGGGTGCTAGTGTCGGTCGAGGTGAGACCTTCATCATTGTTGCCGTTCTCTACTGCATTGGCTACGTACGTTCACTCTATCATCCGCAGTCATATTGTGCTCACATCTTCTCCAGATCGTGATCGCTACCGCCAACGACGTTGGCCAGATCGCCGGTGGTCAAGTCATCTACTCCTTCGGTTACACCGGTCTCCAGATGCTCCAGCAGATTGTCATCGCCGACATGACCAACTTGAGATGGCGTGGTCTTGTCACCGGTCTTGTCTCTGCCCCCTTCATCATCAACAACTTTGTTGCTGCCGAGATTGCCACCGACATCCTTCCCAACTGGCGATGGGGTTACGCTATGGTACGTCTCTGTTGCCTCGGTTCATGATCATCGGCTCATTCACATGTAGTTCGCTATCCTCGTTCCTGTCTCCCTTGCTCCCATCATCGTCGCTCTTCTCTGGGCCCAGAACAAGGCCAAGAAGCAGATGATGATCAAGTACTCTCGCCCTCCTATCACCAAGGGCTGGCTTGTCACCATCAGGGATGCTTGCTGGGAGATGGACTTTGTCGGTCTCGTCCTCATCGCTGCTTCTCTCGCCCTCATCCTCCTTCCCCTCGGTCTCGCCCCCTCCGCCTCCAAGGGCTGGAAGACCCCTTCCATGATCGTCATGCTCGTCATCGGTGGTCTTCTTTTCCCTGTTGCCATGCTCTACGAGGCCAAGGTCCCCAAGAAGCCTGTCGTCCCCTACAGGTGGCTCAAGCAAGGCCCCATCCTTGGTGCCTGCCTCATCGGTTTCTTCGACTTTGTCTCCTTCTACCTCCAGTACACCTACCTCTACTCTTACGTCTACGTTACCCAGAGCTGGTCCACCAGAGACCTCACCTACTTCTCCTCCACCCAGTCTTTGGCCCTTACCATCTTCGGTATCACGGGTGGTATCGTCATGTTCAGCACTCAGAGGTTCAAGTGGATGCTCTTCACTGGCCTTTTGATCCGATTGCTCGGTGTTGGTCTTATGCTCCACGCCCGATCCGCCAGCGGTAACACTGCCTCCCTCGTCATGTGCCAGGTCCTCCAGGGTCTCGGTGGTGGTTTCGCCGCTATCGCTATCCAGGTCTCTGCCCAGGCCGCCGTCGCCCACGTTGATGTCGCCACCGTCACCGCCATGGTCCTCCTTATCACTGAGGTCGGAAACTCTGTCGGTTCCGCTGTCGCCGCCGGTGTCTGGGCTTCCTACATGCCTGAAGAGCTCGCCAAGCACATCCCCTCCGCCAACGCCACCACCATCGCGTCCCTTTACGGCTCCATCACTCAGATCGCGCTCTACCCCACCGACGACCCCATCCGAACCGGTGCCATCGCCGCTTACCAGGCCGTCATGTTCAAGCTTGTCCTGGGCGCTCTTATCGTTGCCATCTTCGTACGTTCATCTCTTTTCCTTCTTCTGTTCACGGGCTAACCCCATCTGTAGCCTCCCATCTTCTGCTTCTTCCTCACCAAGGACATCAAGCTCACCCGAGCCCAGAACGCCGTTGAGAACAAGACTCTCGATGGTGAGAAGGCTGAAGAGGTTGCCGATGAGAAGACTGCTTCTGAGGCTGGTATCACTGCCAGGGCTTAAGAGCATCTTTTGATCTCTGAAGCATATATATATAGTTTAACGATTTCTCTCCTCTTATGGTTTTGGTGGGATGCTTTTGCATCATGTTCTTGCTGGGCCCTATTACCCGTAGAACACTTATAATAGACTTGCTGTGAAATTCTCTCAATAGCGGAATGAACATGCTGAACCAACAACAATTTCTGCACCAAGTACACCGTCATCATCACAGGCCACATCACATACATTGCATTCATATCACTGACAATAACCTGATATTCAAACGCAGACAGCATCGTTCAAAATCTCAGCGACGCTTAAGCATCTTCCACCTTACCAATTCCACAGCAGCCGTCGCATCAACAACAGAATTATGACCCAGTTTGTCTTGTAGGTCTTGGATCGTATATCCCAGCTTCTCTTTGACACTGAAAGTCGCGAATGATCTCGTCAGTCAACCAGCGGATGGGGAAGAGAGAGAGAGACGCCGAGGAGCAGTGGACGTACACTTCGCGCAACCCACGACGGCGAGGTAAGCCTCGTGGGTGAGGGAAGAGAGCGGAGGTATCAACGAATTGGTCATGGAAAAGTCTCAGAGCGCGGAGATCGTTCTCGAGGCTGAGGAAAGTTTCAATCCATAGCTTTGGAGGGATGAAAAGAATAAACTTACCCGTGGCCGACGATGATGGTCTCAGGACCTATGAACTTGCACACGGCTGCGCGAGCACCCTCGAGATCCATGGTGGCGCCGTCCAGGTTGCTCTTAGTGATGCCGGAAAAGGTGGTATTGTAGTCGCTGCGACCATCATTAGTCAACTTTCTTCTGGACTTCGTTGCTGCTCACATGACTTTCTGCGTCGGCTTGACGAACTCGTCGAGAAGGACCTTCTCAGCAGTGTCGATAATGGTCACTCGAGCGAGGGACAGCCCGGCAAGAGTATCTACGAGCATGGTCAGCCAGATCAAAGCTTTCGTCACTCAACCCACGTACATATCATTTCACAATCGAGTGCCACCACATCCACCCAATCCTTATCTTTCTCACCATCCTCCGCATACTCTTTCACACTCTTGTATCCTATCCTCTTGGCCAACGCTTTGTCGTCGTCGTTATGGCGAAACACATGATAGCCATAAGAGCATCCCTGCGAATACTGCGGCCGGCCACAGCACTCATGCCTCCAAATCCTTCCTCTTACCGGCACGGGCTTCGCCTTGGTATAATGATGCCTGCACTCGCGTTCTTTCCCGGCAAGGTCGGAAGAGACAGTGTAAATTGACGAACAGCGGTCACATCTTTGCCGCTCACCCTCTCCACTCGGTGTAGATCCGGCGGTGTCGCCGAAGAGGGATTTGTCCTTGGAGTCTGGGTAACCCCACTTCCAGGCGAGCTCGGAAGGTTTGAGGGAGAAGGTGAGTATATCTTCTTTCTCTAGCTTTGCCTTAGGAAGTCTGCTCATTTGCGACGTAGACTTAGTAGATGCAGGTGGGAGGCGATGAATGTCAATTGGTCACTGAAATGACAGCGCTGGGGATGCCTCATCCGCATTCTTGTCATTCAGCAGGCAGCCGTTTCCCATGCATTGTAATTGGCCCGGACCAGTCGTTAGCGGATTCATGACGATCCACCCAGATTCAGGCGTGCGACGACCATTCCGGTTGACGTAAGCCCTATCGTTTTTGTTGCTGAGGGATCCAGGCCGCTAATAGGAACTTTATCAGTGGGACTTGAGCCAAAGATGATAATCACATAGCACAAAAGGTTCTTGCGAGGATGAGACAATATACATACTATCCATGAGAATTGGCTACGAGTTCGAGACCAGCTTGTGCATATGGACATCCATCAACCGGGCTCTACGCCGACAAAAGATTCCCGCAAACAGCCCACCTCCACACCAACTCGGCTGTCATGCTTCAAGTCGGTCTCACACTGCCCGATAAACTTGTCGCGATGACTCGCCACACAGTCAACCCCCATATCTTCGACCGTGCGTGCACTTGGAGCTTGCGTGATGCCTGCATGCAATTTTTACCGTTGGTGCTTGCTAACACATAGACAAGGTGCACGATAGCCCCGATCACAGCCTTGCAGAGGGTGGTGCTTCGGGAGCTGACGTTGGCTATGGGTGATGAGGTGGATGACGCGATGCCGCCTTGAGGAATAAGGTGAACATATACATACATATCTTGTCATTATTGTCTCTCAACCCTCTGCAACCTCTCCTCCAGACTCTTCATCCTTCCCTCCAACCCTTCCCAGTTCCTTCTGATACCCTCAACCGCTTCTCCCAGACCCTTCTGTACACTCTCCACCACCACCTCCAGCTCCTTCACCTCTTCCACGCTCTTCCTATCTCTCGTCTGCAGTTTCTTCAGGGCCGAGGCGATATCGCTCGCTTCAGAGTGTAACGCCGAGAGAGATCTCAACCTGGCGAGAAGAGGGGTCAGGATCGGCAAAAGTGGGTCCAATCTTGGTAGTACGCCGAAGAGAGATTGAAGTTGGTTGTACTCTGCTTGGGTCAATGTCAGATCCGTGCCCGTCGCCTTTTCCCCGCCACCTGGTTGGGTTATGACAGAGCCACCAGGCCCACGACGGGAGGCAGTAGCAGCACGGTCGAGGTCGACGAGCAAAAGCTTGACGCGCCGGGAGATGGCATCGAGGTGGCGGGGTTGGGTGAGGAGAGTGAGGAGGTGGTCATGTTTGTTGATAGATGGCAGCAAAGGAGTATTGGTCTGGCGAAGGGTTAGTATATCATTGTCGGATTTGTAGATGACGCACCTGGTCGATGCCATCTCCAATAGGGCCGACAGCTTGCTCCAGTGCCGCAAGTCTCTTGTCCACATCAGATAGCTTTACGTCCTTCTCACCCGCCGTGCTCTGACCAACAGACTCTTCTTTGCGTTTCTCGGCTGCCGTGAGCTTTGACAATCTCTCACTCCATCCCCCGCCTCGGCTTTCCACCTCTCCAGCAGGCAGATCCCTCATCTCCATCGCTTCCAGTCTTTCTCTGACATTGGCCAGCTCTGAAACGACGTCCACAGGCTGTCTGCGCGGCAAGACCGACTTTCGCTTCCCCTCTGCCTGAGGCTGAGGCACGGGCTGAGATTGGGTCTGGGAGGACGATCCGAGTTGAGCTTCGACTTCGGCGAGCTCTGCTTTCAGCCGCCTCAGCCGGGCAGCCGGGGTTTCGCGTGGTAGAGGTGAGGGCTCATCAGAGTCGGAGGAGGAAGAGGAGCCGTAGCGGGACAGTGGTGGGAGACGAGGTCTGAACGATATTGTCGCGTTCTCTGTAAAAAGGTTAGATTATGATTAGGGGGTTTGGAGATGTCGACTTACCTGGCCGCCTTGTCCCACGAGCAAAGACACGCTCGGCTTGACGTCGCGAGGGAAGGCCTTTGGCATTGATCGCCTCTGATTGGGGCTTTACTGGGGTATCATCGTCTCCAGTATGGTTATCGCTCTGTGCCACATTATTCAGCTTTGTCTTGAGCTGCTCGAGTAATTCACTGACGGGTTTGAGCAGGGTGTCTGGTTCGTCGACTGTCTCGAAGATGTCCGCTGCGGTGTCCTATGCTGATGTCAGCCCGTATACCCTCGCTGTATACCACTTACGATATCCGGGAGGCCGCTGTACTTGGAGGCCATGATCAGTGCTGTACTATCAGAGAGGTTGTTGCTTTCGACGTGAGGTTCGTGCACGCGTCAGATGCTTACGTACACTGCCTCCACCTCTCGCGTCCGTCCGAGCAAGGGGTGGGATGGATGCATCTCTCTTTCTTTCTTCTTTCTCTCACTTGTCTACCGGAATACTAACCATGCCTGAGAAGAAGTGTGAGTGTGTAACAGTGTTGACGACAACAGCTCACCATCACAGACGCTCTCGCCCGGGTCAGCATCTGTGACCCTCGCCTCGTCCCAGCCGGCACCCCACCCAAGGACATTAAGTGGGAGTCGTAGTACGCCATCTCCAGGTGCATAAACACTGTCTAATCAACACTGATCTTCTTCAGCGTTCACTGTACCATCTCAGCAACCCCATCGCCAGACGGCTCGTCATTACAGCTGGAAATGAGGACATCTTCGACATCTCTCGTACGTCTGTGCGCGGGTCACTCAACGTGTTAGCTCACCATACACAGGTATCACGCAAATTTCTGCCACTCTCCACTTTGCAGTCACCTTTTCGGCGTATCACCTACACGGACAAGCAAGCAGCCTTCAGGTATGACTGGCCTGCCGAATCACCTCAACCACCCAATACTGTATATCGTCTCTTACTCCACTCGCCTTGGACCTAACGCCCAGCAGAAGGCGATGCAGGAATGCTTCCAGCTCATCTTCAAAGAACCTACAGACCTCACCGCCCTCCTCGAGAGCCTCGGGCCCTTCTTCTCGGCCACCCCTAGTACCATCAAACCCATCACCCTCACGGTCTCTCAAGTTCCACCCGCAAAGTCTGCACCCAAGGCTACCCTCAAAAGCAGTTCTGCGGCCAAGAAGAAGATTGCTCCGAAACCCAAAAACAATGGCAAAAAGGGGGATGGCGGAGATGCTATGACTGTTCAATGTGTTGGCGGTCCGGCAAACCCTTCGGCGGTCGACGATAACAGGACTCGGCCTGCCGATTCAACCACTTTGCCTTTCTCTAATCAGGGTCCCTCCAGAACACCTCTCACACCTTCATCTCTCGCTCTCGATCAAGCTGGCAACCAACAGACTAGGCCGATGGTCCCTCTCCACGTAAGAGAGATAGCTCCTCGACCCTCGCCCACTCGTCCACCATCTACGTCTACCAGCTCAGCCCTCTCCACTCCCCTTGGTGGATCCAAAACTACCTTCCCGGAAGACCCCGACATGGCAAGTCTGAAGAGGAAGCTTCTAGCTGGACCTGGGCCTACCTCGACCGGACCCAAGGTAACACACAGCAAATCCCCTCCTGCACAACTCGCCCCTGCCCTCAGCGTAGTCTATCCACCCTTCACCACCTACAAACCTCAGTCGGCAGACAACGCGCCATCTCAGCCTCAACAACCTTCATCTCAACTCCCTTCGTCTATGGCTCTCGTCAAGCCGCCAACATCACCCAACCTCATCTGCCTCTCCTCTCCTTTAATCTCGACAGCCCCCTCCCCGCCGCGGACAGCGTTGAAATACAACCCTCTCGACGATTTGTTGGACCTGGAAAGCAGCTGCATGGAGTTTGTGCCGATGATGACTCGAGAGCAAGAAGAATTGGAGACAAAGAGGAGGCTGGAAGAGGAAGATCTGGATGATGAGTATACAGTAAGTTGGCCGTGCTTGTCAATGGCCTTGGGCTCATATAGAGTCAGCTACCAAACGACGGCAACGACATACCACCAGCGCATCAGGCATTCCAGGCTACGGTGGCTCTTGTCGTAGCCTTTGGCTCACCTTTACACGAGCTTGGAGAAGAAGACATGGACGATCTGATCAGCACATGTATGGCGAGCGATGGCTTTGACTTGCTGGTAAGTTGTCTCGCAAAGAAACTCATGTATTGTGACTCTGGCTGATGGCTTGCAGCACAGAAAGGTGTCCTACCTGCTGAGTCGGCGCGATTCCCTGCAGCCATGTGCACCGGCGACACCTTCCCTCGGCACGTCTTTGGATCTCGATGATATGCCGTCGTCCAGGATATTAACACCTGCAACCGAATCCTACCCTCTGAGCTTCTTCGACCAACCATCCGCCTTTTCCCAAGGCCGAAGCGGCCAATACTACGACTTTTCTCAGACCGATACCCAGCCATCCTTTGTTCCCGAGACACCGGGGTACAGCTACTCCAGCAAGAGGTCCTACTGTGGTGATATCGGCGAGTATGACCAGGAGAAGCGAATGCGCATGTGCTTTGAGGAGGAAGAGGGGGAGGAGGACGTGTATGATGATCTGGAGGAGGAGGATATGAGGCTGTGATCTATGTGTTTGTGGGACAATCATCTGTCGAAATGTCTGTCATTTTCAACCTAATCCCATACCCAGTAACCCTTTATATTTGTACGCATACATGCTTATACCCATACTACATACACGCTCTAGATTCAGATATGTTGGTACACAGATGTCATCATTATTGTCGTTTCTCGTGTCTTCTAGGGCTTCGTGACCTCGACCGTCTTCCACTCTTCCGATGACTGCGCCCTTCTTCTTCTGATATGTCGTCCCGCCTGCTATGCGATCTCCTCTTCTCTCTATCCCTGTCCTCACTCCTATGTCCATGTCTCTTGCTTCCCTCATCCTCGTCCGGTTTCCACAGAAGCTTGTCTGTACATTTGGGACACAATCGGACCTTCACCAGCGCTTCCTTCCTCTCCCCTGCTTCCGCATACACAAAAGGAAGCTCGAACGCACTCAAACGAGGCATCTTCTCCTCTCGCCTTCTCTTCTGACCTCCCCTTTCCCGATCTTGCTCGTGATTATGACGAGAGCCCCCGGGCGGTTGGAACGACCCTCCATCAGGCCTATAACTCTCCGGCGAGCCTCTTCCCTCATCTCGGAAAGAGGCAGGATTCGAGGGGGGATGGTGAAAGTCGCACCGGAGTGAGGCGCAAGACTCTTCGCCAATACCGTCGACTACTTCTGGGGCTGTCCGCCAGCGGAGAGCGAGTTTCTTGGATTTGTAGTGTTTCAAGTCGATCTAGAATTACCATCAGCCTTTTCAGCTTTCACATAGCATAAGATGTAGTGATTGACGCACCAGGGCATACTCCTTGAAGAGTTTTGACTCATAAGCCCTCGCCAACCTCTCCTCCCACCCCACTTCCCCAGGTTCTTCATCAACTCGAATAAACCTGTGATTCTCCCTCAACACATCCCACTCCGTCTTGCCCTCTTTTTTACTACTAGCACTCTTTGGTCGAGAGGATGACGGGGCGGAGAGGTGGGGAGGGTGGAAGAGTTTGTGTTGGGATTGGGGCATTTTGTGAGGGTGGGGAGAAAAGTCGGGAGACCGAAAGAGATGCGAGAAGGCGAAAGGTCGAGCTGAAGCGCGGGAGAGGGTGAACGCACAGCGCTCGGGACACCCTGTCACAAAGGCCTGCAGTGCAGTAGGTACAGTCAATTTACCGAATTTTGCAAAGACTCGCGACAAGTTTACACCTAGTGTGGGGAACGCACTGCGCTCGGGACACCCTGTCGGTGTTTTTACCCAGTGTTGGGAAAATGACATGTAAAAACACTAGGTAGGTAGGTTTTGACATATCGAGATTTTACTACAAATGGGTAGGTTTTGACATCGTGATTATACAGTTTTGACATGACAATAACAAAACTGTAAACCATCACTGTTTTTACCTGCTGGTATTCTGCGCTGGATTGAAGCGAGCCAAGAGCAAAATCACGCAGAGGCAGTCCAGTATACAGCGATTGAAATCCAATATGATAGAAAGCGCCCGGGGACTATCGACAGTCATTGAATGCCCCTCATTCAACACTCAATTGTGGGTGGCAGATGCATGACCAATGATTGAGAAGGTGAAGTTTTGCCATGCATGTCAGGCGTCAGCAGATATCTGCAAAGTCCACCAGCGTGTCTTCCTCAAGGCTGATCTCTGAAGCAGCGCGGCGTTATCATAATCTTTCCGATATCTGCTTCTCCATAGAGTCAGCATCAGCAGTGAATCGGCACTCGGTGTTTCAATCTGTTAACGCCCATGCGCTGACATGAATAGATGTCGTGTATGTATGATCCATGATAGTACTGGTACAACTCGTGTGTCTTGCGTAACGATTCGTTTCAGCAGACTCTTCACTCAACCTGCCAAACCCTCGCGCCTCCCCCGCCGTCTCGTCCCAATCACCACCGGTTCCCTCGCCGTGCCAACTCCAACGCCTTCCCCCGTGCTCCTACTCCTGACCGCAAACAGAGACACCCGATCATGCACCAGATCTTTCCCAAGTAGCGCCACATCAAGAGAGCTCTCAGAGTCTGGAGAGTACCCTCTTCGGCGCCTGCTGCTACTCGATTTGGATGCTCGTCTCTCCTTCTTGCCCCAAATCTCTTCGAAACCCTCGCTTTCGCTCCTCCTTCGCCTGCTCTTACTCGACCGTCTTCTTAATGATCTCTCGGCTTTCCCAGCATCGCCTTCCTTCCACCGGACATACCGCCTCACCAGACCACTCCCCACCCAGCCCGACACGCCCCCAAACACCGCCCCGACGCCGAGTGTGGTCCCGACAAAGGTGATTGCCGGCCAACAGGCGTCCAGAACACCCTTGGCCAGGTCCAAAGGGTAAAAGACGAAAGCTCGTAAGAATAGACGGCCGACGGCGGTGAAAGGGTACAGGAGCGCAGCGACGATCTGCAAGACCAACCCCAGCCCTCGGAGCAGCCATGATAGAGGTATAGCCAATACTGCGATGACCACGTAGAAGCAATATGTCGCCAGGCCCAGTGTGAAGCCCCAATATGATGTCTCGGGCGAGGGGATAGAAGCGGTGTTGGGTAGTATAGCGCTGGGGAGGTGCGGCTGGTACGGGTGCTGGTAACTTTGGGGATGCGGCTGTGGGGCTTGTGATTGGGTATGGGGGAAGAATGGGGTGGAAGATTCAAGATCATCTGGTCGAGAGAGTATTTGGTATATGAGCCAGGCTGCCACGACGAATACTGGTATGCTTTCAGCTTCAAAGCTCCACCTCGTGCGCATGATTCACTCACGGACGACTTCCACAGGCGACATGGGCTCTGCTTGCTTCTTGATAGTCTTCAGAACAGGATCGTGTGGTTCTGGCCCTACGCCGTCCCACTCTTCAGTATCCCCTTCCTCCCATTCGCCCAGTGAGCCAGCATCAGAGACGGTGGTCGGTACAGTCGAGCTGGACCGGCGAGTGCTCCGCGAGTCGGCTCTGCGCAGTGGGTGGGGGCTGGGTCTGGGGTCTGAGGAGTGGCGGCGAGTGCGCTTGAGGACGTCTGTGAGCATTGTTACGGGGGTGGCGAGGACATAGGAGAAGGGAGAATTTTTGTACTTTGTTAGTGATTTTGTTGTTGATGAGCGGGGAGGTCACCTGAGACGCGAGCGAGTGCGACGCGCCGGGGTGCTCAACTGCCACTTTCTCATTCAACATGCACATCCCACCCCGGGAAGGGGTGCACAGCAGCAGAGTATCAGGTGGTAGATGGCATGCATCTAGAAGCAAAGCTGTGCCAATTCTGATACAAGTGCTTCGACAAGAGTTGTGCTCTGCTTATTATGGTGGATCGTGTGACCTGCCGGGTTACAAGCTGCCAAATAGCCAGCATTCCCAGTCCACTCTCATAAAATGGTGCAGTGTAGGAGTGCCCGGTGTACATTGAACCTTGAAGTCCCGACGAAACTTGACAGGCGCAGGAAGAAATGATGACTTCCAATGCATGTCTATGCGCTCCATTCTATGCCTATTCCTTCGACACGCCAAACATACCCTTCACGCTCTCCCAGATCTTGTCGTCTCCCTGCTTCTTCAGCCTCTCCTCCACTTCCTCGGCGGTGAGCCAGGCATGAGCGGTGTACGGGGATGAGGGAGAAAGGGTAGGTTCGCCAGCAAGAATGTGACCTCGGAGGAAGAATGTCTAGCTCAATGTCAGTGCCCATATACGGTAAGCAGAAGCGGCTTACTCTTGATTCACCATCCTTGACCAGTCCCACAGGCTTCCGCGTGACGAGCCAACTGTCCATCCCCTGGCCGCCCAAGCTCCCTTCCACCCCAGTGATACCCCTCTCCACAGCCTCATGCATCGGCTCCAGCCTGCCCGCTTCTACCCCAGGGAACGTCCACTTTCCTCCTTCCTTGGTCTTGACCACACAAAACACTTCTTCCTCGGGTTTACGCTCAAGCGACTTGTCCCCTCGCTGAGCATCTGCCTGCTCCCAGTGATTTCTGGCAATTTCCTCATAGTCTGTCTCTGCGGGGATCTCTCCCACATCCGGGGCCTTGCCTGCCAATTTCTCGCCGTAGATTTCTGTTTCGTACTGGTGTTCCCGCACGAGATGCCTCTTTAGAGGTAAAGATCCAGTCTTAAAGTAAAAGTCGGTCGGGAGAGGGTTGGAAAGAGCGTGGGCGATGGAACGGGAGTGGGCGTGGTACGATGTTTCGAGAGGGGTGGGTGTTGGGGTGAGGAGGGGCGAACGGGAGAGGAGGAGGTTGGCCTGGAGGGGAGGAGGCGTTGATGAAGAGAAGCGCACTTGGGCTGAGAGATGTCAGCTTTGCCGTCTTGCTCGCCATGACCACTCACTCCTGAGGGACCCTGTGGCAGTACGGGCTAATGGGCGGGCAGCAAACGACATTCCGGGGACAGCAGGCGAAAACAGGTCTCTGTTGAAATTTCAGCCAAGTCGACCGGCGCCGCAAGAGAAGATGGACGGCTTACTTAATATTACATAATCAGCCAAAACGCCGCCAATTTCCGCCCCGCTGTCAAAACAACATTCCTCGTCTCTTTCTTCTTTATCCCGCAGCTTCAAGGTCACAATGCTCGTCACGAACGCAAGAGGCTGGACCCCCAGCCCTCTCCTCCTCGCGAGCGGGCCAAGGTCCTGGAATTCCAACCCCCCTTTCTTCACCCGAAGTCTGACCGGTCTTAGCGGACCCTCGACGCCAACCGCCGAGCCGTGCCCGACCAGAAATGCGTCCCCGCCTCACCATCTTTCAGATACCCGAAGAAGCTCTAGATGAGCGGAGGGAATGTGGGCATGGGGACTTGGTAGGGGTACGGGGGGTCGCCTTTGTAGTATCACCGTTTTCCTTTTTGGAAAGTCCAGATTCGAGCTCTGACTCGGACTCGGATGTGTCTCTCTACCCTGGTCTACCCTACCCAGGGATTGAGACCCGGCTACAAGGCTTTAGTGCAATTTGGTGACGCTCTCTCAACTCTTCGTCTCTTCCATGGCGAGGAGGAGGGCAACTCGATCAGGACTACTCTGGGGCTGCGGGACATGGCTTTACAGCCTAGATTTTTTGTACTGTTTTCTAGTCATGCCATGAACAATTGCAAGTATAAAAGTTCTGCAGCTATGCATCCAAATTTCGTCATACAAGATCAAGGTATTCTGGCTTTTGGGTATCTATCTGCTTCACCTTCAAAACCGTACACATACCGTCTAAACTAGTATCTACAAGTCTGCCTTCTTTCTTCTTTCTCTCATTTATACTTAGATTTGAGGGGGAGCAGGGATGGTGGAGATGGGGATGGTGGGGACGGCAGTAGAAGTGGGGATAGAAGTAGCCGCAGCGGCGGGGGTAGTGGAAGAAGCGACATCAGCCTTGACGTCGGAGCTGGGCAAAGCGCTTCCGGCCTCGTCCGCAGGGACAGTAGCGAGGTGGGTCTTCTTCTTGTCCTCCTGAATCTACTCGTCAGTCAATATCATGAAGGGAAAGGCAGAAAGGGACGCACGGCGATCCTCTTGGCCTCCTCGTGGACGTCCAAGACCTGTTTCTGGGTGGTAGTGTAGAAAGCAACAACCCTGCTTGTTCGTCAGCCTGATTCCCATGAAGGAAACTTGCAAAAACTCACTTCTGGCCTATAGGAGTACCGAACACCTTGCTGTAGTATTCGCTGAACCTGGCGCTGATACCCTTGCTTTGGTCGACCTCCCTGCCCTTAGCGACAGCAGTAGCGGCGTGTTGTTGGATCCTGCCAGAGAAAGTCTGGTTCTCGCCAACAACCTTCTGGCCGACAGTGTGGTCGAGAGAGTTGAAGAAGTTGAGGAATCGGTGAGAGATGCCCTGCTTGTCTGCATAAAGAGTTAGCGTAGAGACTTGAAGCAGCGATTAGAGATTTACGGTCGAGGTCGATAGCCTTCTGGACAATGTTGTCTCCGAGAACGTAACCGTGAGCAAGGTACTCGGCAACAATAGCAGCCTACGCAATCAAGGCATTAGCGCCGAACGCATCCATGAGAAGCAGACGTACCTTGGGCTTGTCTTCTTGCGAGACACCCTCAGAGTCAAGACCGGTACCGATGGGGGTAGAGCCCGTTGTGGGAAGCACAGAGGGGGTCTTTTCAATGTCGGAAGCAGAAGTGACTTCAAGGTGGGCGCCGTCGAGCTGCGATAAGGCGTGAGCTGGTGTTCCTGGTCTAGCACATGATGGCAACTTACAGTACCGCCGTTGAGCATCCTGTGAGGAAAGAAGAGGGGCAGTCAGCATTGTGTCATCCGAGTCGCTAAAGTAGATGTGGGTGAGGAGGACAGAGACAAGAGAGGCAAATGTCTATAGCACAGCTCTTGGCGCGATTCACTTATCGCCGCTGACTGCCATCTCTGTGCCCCTTTGTCTCTTCTCCCCCCGCTCGCACATAGAATATACACTCACAAACTGGTCCTCATAGCACTAAGCTTTTCAAAAGTAATGTCGGCTTCGCTCCCGCTCTTCTTGACGCTGGTGAGTTTACCGCAGAAAGAGAAGAAGTCGTGGAGCTTGTCTTCGGTGGTCTCGGGGGCGAGGCCAGAGACGTGGATGGTGTAGCTGGTGGACATTGTGGTGGATGGGTGGATAGTGATTAGAAAGTATAGCAGAAAGTAGAAGTGGATGGAGAAGAAAGAGGAGATGGAAATGACCCTTATTCGCTGCAGCTGCGCCTCCACTGAGAGATGACGTCATGGCTGATAAGAGTGGCACTTTTCCCTGCCACCGCCGCCTTTCTCCGCCACCAATTCGGGCTACCGGGACATAGGTTTGAAGAGGAGATGGTAAGGGCAAGAGTGCGGAAAAGGTTGGCATTATAACAGATTGTATTGGATTGCTGCATACGTTTACAATGAGGCGTCACGAGCCCCAATACATGCTCTATAGCATCCCCTCGACTCCCAATGCTACCAGAGCCCACGCCAGCCAGCTCACTTTCCTCTCCTCAAGTTTCCATGTCTCCTCTCCAACATCACCGGCCCATTCGTCGAGCCCCTGGACTTCGCTCTCCAGAGCACGCCGCAACGTGGGCGACGAGGTCATCATGAGGAGTGATAGCTCAGTATCGAGCGTGAGAGAACGGGTGGACAGGTTGGACGAGCCGATAAAGGTCAAGAATGGTTTAGAGCCGGGTGGTGATACCCAAAGACCTGCGCCGAGTCAGCCTGTGCCACTTTGATTTGTATGGGACGCACCTTTCGAATGATATGTCCACCCTTCTCGCTCCCATTCCTTCAGTCGCACACCTTCCTGAGACTCGTCATCCCAGGCTCTACCGGCCCTGACCGCGTCTCTGTGAAATCTACTTTCTAATAATGTATATCCCTCCGGGATTAGTCTGGAGAAGCCTTTAGAGCCGTAAAAGCCATTCGCCTGTATATCATCAGCTTATGCACCGAGGAAATGAGCAAGACTCACTTTGGGCGAGGCAGCAATGATCTTTACCGGTGCAGGCGATTGTATCACCGCCTTCTTGTAGTTTTTATACAGGCCGAAATATCCACTCGTCAAATCTACCTCGACCCTCTGCCCATCTCCTTCTCTCTCTTCTCCTTCTACCTTTTCACCGCCTGGCTGGTAGCTCTCCTTGACAGCATTCCACACCTTGCCCATGGCCCGTTCTTCTTCCTTGATACCGATCACGCCTGCTTGGAGAACAGGCCAGAACCAGGTATCGACGTCGACACGCCGAGAACGGAAGGAATTGGAGGCGCGCCACGAGTTTTGGAAGGCTGTCAATGTGGCCAACGCATGGGGTTCAAATCTGCGGGGGTTTATGGAAGAGGAAGGCCATATGAGGGAAGCACGAGGTTTGTGAGGTGGTGATGAAGAGTCGGTGTCTTCAGGTGATAGCAGAGGGACGGTATTGGAAGGCGAAATGTGCGCCGGTGGTGAGTGGTGCAAGAGATAGGAGTATTGCGTGAAGAGTCGAGTGAGGGACGAGAGATAGGAGAGCAAACTCGGATTTGACCTGAAATGGATGTACCGATCTTGTCGGTTCGTAAAGTACGAGTGGCCCAAGTTGGCTCTGCACCCTGTTCAGCTATACCTTTTGGACCAGATGCCAAAGTACTCACCCGCTGATGATCACTTCGTCGTCCACTCCGTACCACTTTCCATGCCACGTCCCCCACCCTTCATCGTACCTCGCAGGGACGATCTTCTCCATCAAACCCCTCAGCTTGGGGCTTCGGTATAACCATACTTCGCACCGTTCAGGAAATTTCTCGACAAGAGGCAGCAAAAGGTGCGCGGTAGACGGAGGGAGGTCGGGATTCGACGTAGACAAACGGGTGGCCCGGTGATAGTCTAGCATGAATACCACGCGTAGTTGAGGGTTATTTGTGAGGGCCGCTTTGATAGCCTCGACCTAATCATGTTCAGTAAAGCTCGCAGTGTCACGCGATGACTTACAAGCTCGCCCTCCTCAGCGCCAATATACAGACTGCTTATTAGTATTCTCCTCTTCGCTCTCCCAATGATCTCTATCAGCCGCTTGTAGAAACCTGTCGGTCCATTCAGGAGCTCCACTTCATCTCCTCTCGCGCCGAAACAGGGCTGCGTTGAAGACAGTGACTGGGAGAGATGTTCGAAGGCGGCATATTGATGTGGCTGTAATTTCGGTACGGGCGGTTTTGAGGGGTCGGGGGTGGCGATAGAGTATGTCCTTAGAGAGGCCAGACGGGGCCTCGAGGCTTTGAGGACGGCCCTCGTGGTCAGGGAGCGGGACATGGCTGAAATGGCGGCGAAAGATGAAAGAGAAGAATAAATTGTTTGGGTCTCGGAGTCTCCGACGGACGGAATGTGGACCTTTTTGGTGACTGCCCAATTTACATCTCTCGCATCTTGTCCGACTTTTCTGTCTTTCCATCTGGCTATGGCTGGACAATAAGTGACTGTAATCTACCTGAACAATGCTTGGAACAGGCCTGCATGGCCTCAAACGGGCGCTGGTTATCTTTCCCTTCGCCTACACCGGCATCTGGCTGGGCTACTACGGTGCGCTCTCCCGTCCCGTCCTCACTCTTCCACACTGACTTTCCTCTAGCATACACGGACACTCTGCGCCGTCACCACATTCGCGATCGTAACGCCAAACTAGCCAACACCTTGTCCACCCTTCCCTCGTCTAGCACCGACAAACAGCTCCCTGGCCCCGACTACACGCAACCAGCTACAGAGGTGGAGAAGGAGGCTTTGAAGGAGCGATATGGGAGCTTAAAGTTTGCCGGGCGGTATTGGAATCCATATGTGGAGTGGAGAGAGCAGGGGGCTTGGGTTTGTCATTCTTAGGGGAAACCTCGAGGTTTGGGAGCTAACGTGTGGAGAAGGAATGGGCTGTATGGAAGGGGTTCATATCTATCGTCACCCTCAAACTGTTCTACGACGGGCAAGTCTTTCTCATGATACCAGGATCCATGTCTGACTTTTCTATAGAGGTGTACCGCCCGACAGACCTATACCCGATCTTCCTGTCGAGCGTCCGGATTTCGATCTTCTCTACCCGACTGATACGACCTCTAAACCCAAGAGACAACCTCCCACGTCGAGAGAACCTGGGTCTGGTGGCAGCGATGTGGCTATCACTGACAAGTTCACTTCCACCTGGGTCAGTCCTCGCCTCGCGATACTTTACGAGGCCGCAAGCTGATCATACTCGCAATAGCTGGGCCAATCGACTACCTATGTGACTATGGACAACCTCGCGATTCTGACTGATCCTGCTCTTCAACACCGGACGATTCCCTCCAAGTTTGCGCCAGAGAGATTACGGCCGCCGCCTTGCTCTTTGGACGAGTTGAAGAGGGTTGATCTCGTGCTTGTCTCTCACAAGTGAGCGAACTGTGTCAGAAATTGGGGCATGTGAGCTGATACGCGATAGCCACTATGACCATCTTGATCCGCTTGCTATCAAGGAGCTGGGAGATAGCTGTGAATGGGTCGTACCTATTGGCGTTGGACCTTTCTTGCGCGAACACGGTGCCACACGCGTCACTGAACTCGAGTACGCCCCTCTCCTCTCTTCCAATTCTCCATACTTACAATTCCCAGTTGGTGGCAGGAGACCCAGCATACCCTCTCCAGACCAGGCCAAGAGCCCAAGTCATTCACCATCACTGCGATCCCCAACATGCACTGGTCCGCCCGCTCGCCTCTAGATACCAACGCCACCCTCTGGTCCGCTTTCCACGTCAAGTCCAACCCTCCTTCTCCCGAGACAAAACCCAAATCATTCATCCACCTTGGCGACACTGGATACTCACCAACACTGTACCACGCTGTCGGCCGTGTTCTCGGCCCTATTGATCACGCTGCGATCCCGATAGGCTCGTATGAGCCCAGGTGGCATATGCATTTGCAGCATACGGATCCGGAGGGAGCGGTGAGGATGGCTTTGCAGATGCATGTCAAGAAGAGTGTGGGGGTGCATTGGGGGACATGGCTGATGAGCGATGAAGCTTGTGAGTGACGAATCAGCAAGTTGGTGGCCGACCGCTGATGGTGGTATAGACAACAAGCCGCCTCTTGATCTGGATATTGCTAGGAAGAAGTTGAATGTTGAGGAGGAGCAGTTTTGCGTGCTTCCAGTTGGTAAGACTATTGTCCTAGAGGATGATTAGATAGTAGATGCAGCTGTTCAGTGTATACGTACTGTAGAGTACTCTACTCGTGCGCCCTTGATGCCAAGTATGATGGATACCGGGCTTTCTGACGAGAGAGCACGGTGTCCTGTAACAGTACATGACCCTTACTGTTGCAAAAGTAACATCGACGGCCATAGCCTCCTCAAAGTACCGCGTCCCGTCTGATCCGCGAAGTCAACTAGGAGAGCGCTCGGTTAGTACCAGGGTGGGG
Organism: Cryptococcus floricola; assembly: GCA_006352305.1. Classification (NCBI taxonomy): domain Eukaryota; kingdom Fungi; phylum Basidiomycota; class Tremellomycetes; order Tremellales; family Cryptococcaceae; genus Cryptococcus; species Cryptococcus floricola. Next base: position 2,121,291 of record CM016931.1, on the reverse strand, counting down.
GACCACCTGGGAATCCCGGGTGCCGTCGTTTCTGCCTTTTCTTTTTGTCCGAACTTCTTTCAAGCTGACCCATGTCAACCGTATTGTGCGGATCCCACTGAAGTGCAGCCATCCCTATATCGACATTCGTCATCAAGCACCCCGGACTTCACCGCCCTGAGGAAGCAACTGCGGGGAGAGACCAAAAAGAAAGAGAACAATGGCGGCGCGACGCCTTCGTCAAGCTGAAACCAGGCACTGATCAGCACATCGGTTGTCTTCTGATTGTGCATTCTTCCGGGAACTGGGAGCGATCAGCAGTGGCAGCAGGCCCAGCAGGCGCTACACAGACAAAAAGATTGTTTGATTGTTCGGGTCCCTGGAAAATGTGATCTCCTAGACCCGGATGAGCAGAGAAGAGCGGTGCGAAGCTTGAGAGGAGAGGAGAGGAGGCGGTCTACGCGAGCCTCTCGCACAGACGGAGGCGTTGTTGGGTTCCTGCTGGGTGACACAAGGACAATACATCTTTTTGTATTGGTATTCAGGGTCTTGTTTGTTTCATCACGGACTCTGTCCCTGTCCTTTCCCAAAGGCAATGTATATAAGCCGAAAAGGAAACGAGGAGAAAGAGGGATTCCCCTTCACCCTTCTATCGTCTCACACTGCTTTTTACTTGGCAACACTGCCCAACTACCGCCACTCTTTTATCACCAGCACGCGCCATGCTCTCCCTCCAACTCATTCTCCTGACTCTTCCGCTCGGCTACGCCCTCTCCATCCCCTTGTCTTCTCCCAGCTTTGCCCGTGCTGCCGCTGTCGAACAGCAAGATCCCAGTCCGCAGTTCGTGGGCTGTACAGACCGTGGATACATCCAACAGATCACCAATCATGATTCTGCTATTATCCCGCGCTTGAGTAACGAAGCTTGTACCGTGCGTAGCACCTCCCGCTGCAAAAGGACTGAGCGATGCTGACACGAGATGTAGATGTACTGCTCTGAAGACTCAACCAACAAGTATGCGTACTTCAACGACAAGGACAGCGAGTGTTATTGCAGCGGCGAAGACTACCCAGCGTCCTCGGATTTCAGAGATGCCAATAACAGTGTTGGTACATGTCAGCCATCACAGACCACCGTACGTGACAACTCTTTTTTTGCTCGGATCGACCCACCAACATGTACACAGGTCACGTACCTCACCTCCCCTTTCATCTTCACCCACTGCGTCCCTTCCGACTCGTACTCCCGCTCGTCTTCCAACGGCAAATCCTTCACAGCCTCTTCCCCCGAATACTGCCTTGACACCTGCAACACTACCCCTTCCTCCACCATTGCCCATGTTCAGCCGACTTACGATGCGGAGGACGATTGGTGGGTGTTTGACTGTCGATGTGTGAGCTCTCGACAGCGTACGGAGGCCATCGGGGGGCTGTTTGTGCTGGACAACAGTCAAAGGGCTTTTGATGCTGGATGGGCGCCGGAAGAAGGGGCAAAGTGCGGGTTCCAGAGCGTTTTTGTGTATGAGAGGCCTGTACTGCAATGAGCGAACTTTTGGGACTCCCTCCATACCACGGACACTCTTCTTTCATTCTAGGTAACTTGCACGTCCTGCAGGCTGTAGTTTTTCTTCACATCCACGCTGTACTATACGTTCATCACATGACCATTGACGCTCCAAACGACTCACATCACATGCATATGCATCCGGAACACCACTGCAGCGACACTGCAGCGCTTCCAAGCCCTTAAAGGCTCCGGATCCAGCGATCCCAGCTCGAAGGTGGGGCATCAAAGGTATATGCACACAGACGGAGGGAATACGTTACCCTTCGGTCGCGTCCGAGGCGGTGGAGAGGGGCCCGGCTTGAAGCGAGGGATGTCAAGGTCGAGACGATGGGCACGACTGCTTGCTTCTTCTCTTTCCGGCGATGTATAGATATGCTCTCGAGATAGGTACCCGCTGTGCGCTAGAGAGAGATGATAGGGATGCATGAGATCTGCAAGAAGAAAAAAGGCTGCAGGCAGGAACGATCGGCCTTCCGGTGGAGCCGCAAACGGTTAGTCCCACCTCCACTCTGCACGCATCATTAGCTCTACCCTCAATTTCTAATCGCTAGTCTCAACGGGCAGTGTCATGCGATAAGAAAGTGTCCCGTTCGCCGGATGCGTCATGCAGTGAGCAGATCCACCGTCCACACGAACGCAAGGATGCATGTGCGGAGGCAGAAGGGACACGCTAGCCTCCAAGCGGTGCCCTCTTTCCTCGTGCACGCATACGGTTAGCCGCCAGCCCCCCGGGGAACAGAAAACGTATAAAAGTTCTCAAAAGTTCACCTCCACAACTTTTCTTCCATCTCGTTCTGAATCTATAATCTTCTTGTACTTTCCAACTCGAACTTTCCATCACCTATCACCATGTTCGCTCTTACCCTTCTTGCCTCTGCTCTCGCGGTCAACGGTATCGCTATCCCCCGCGATACTGCTACCAACACCACATCTGTGTCCGACCCTCACTCGCTCGCTGCCTGGGCAGGATCCAATACCACCCTCACCGCCATCGGCTGTGTGGCCAACACCGATCTCGCCAACATCACCTCCAACACCGCCTCTACCAAGGCGGAGGCTAGAGAGTCATGTGCTGTTAGTCTCTTTAAGCTACATTGTCACACATGCTAATGCACGGCCTGCAGACTGCCTGTCTTGAAGAAGGTGGAAGCGAGATCGCCTACTTCCGGGCCGACACTCAAGAGTGCTACTGTACCAGCGCCGACTCTTACCCCTCTTCTGGCCAGATCGTCTATGCCGACGATGACCTGGGTAACTGCCGAGACGAGGACGATGCATCCGTAAGTTTACTCTGCGCCATCCTCCAACGTCGCTGACATCTCTCGTAGGTCAACTACTTTGTCTCTCCCTACACCCTCGACGAGTGCTACTACACCGTCAACTCCAACTCGACCAAGACCTTCAACGCTCCTTCCCCCATCTCGTGTCTGACCGGCTGTACCTCCACCGGCCTTACCATCCGACCCGAGCTCGACCAGTCTTCCGGCGAGTATGTCTACGAGTGCGCTTGCTATGACGAGGAGGTCCAGGGTGGTCAGAGCACCGACTGTGGCTTCGGCGTCGAGTCTGTCTTTACCCATGTCTAAGGGGTTCAGTTCTGGGATCAGGGGCAAGTGTAGCATAATCTAAGTAATTTTCACAGCAAGGACAAGAAGGACAGTATAATCATAGGAGAAGAGAAACGGACAAAGAAGCCAAAAGAGTTCATAGTATAATGTGTTCTCCCCCAAGTAATATGCATAGTAATAGACAACTGTCTTGACACCGAGAGCTCCACCCGTTGGACACAAGTTGGATCTGGATAGCGCATCGGCTTGACGCTGCCGAACTCGAATTCCAAATTCCCGAAAAGGACGGGATCAAATGTGCACGGCGGGTTTGAACGGAACGGGAGCAAAATGCGCGAGCCAATGGTGGTGCAGCCGTTCAACTGCCAGAGCCATTCTCCAATCCTCTTCCACCCTTTTCTCGCCCAACAAAAAAACACAACGCCACTCTTCGCCCTCCTGTCCCATACCCCCTGCACGCTCTAATCTGCCGCTGCCACCCCCGGAATCCCCCAACTCGTCCGGTCCCGAGCATACAACAAACACCCGCAAAAACCTACGCACTTGTCTCTATCTTTAATACAACACCCCAACCCACAATAATCACAAATGGCTCCCCTCCTCCTCACACATTTCCGGCCTCGCCAACGGTCTATCCTCTCCACCCTCTTCACCGCCACTTTCCTCGGCGCCGTCATCGTCGTGGCATTCCCATGTCCTGCGCGCGCGGGCGAAACGAGATTAGACGGCCCTGGCGCTGGCACAGCGGGGATCGGAGAAGCAAAGAGAGAGGTCGTGTTGATGATGAACCAAAGAGGGAAAAGGAGGTTCTTGGAAGAGAGATAGTTGGTTAGATGGGGACATAGTGTGAGTATGGGGGTTTTTTTTTCCAGAGGGGACGCGCTGATGGGTTTGGGTCTAGTTTTTGACACTTTTCGATGGGAAGTCGCGACAAAGAGGGCCACGTCGGCGATTGTAACAAGTATTCTTTTCACGACACGTTGTATATTGTGAGTACATCTAAACGCCACAGCTCTGGTTCTGTATCTGATAAGAGACTTGCAGTATAATGACTTCTCCGATCCTTCTCTACCACCATACATCTAGAGTTTCTCGATCATCTGTTTCCACCTATCCCGGGCTTTTTCATTGTCATCACATTTCGCGGCATATCATGACCCAAAATGCATCTGCATTCGAAATTTTAGGGCACTGTCTATTCACAAATCCATTCATTCGACTCTTTTTGACTTCTTACGACCTATCGACAACTACAACCACCAATCGCCATCTTACTTGGCAGCCTTCTCCTGGCTGACTTCCTTCTTGTTGGCCGCGCGCTGGCCGTAAGCCTTGGACGCGTAATCGCCATCAACGACGATGAGGTTGACGGGATCTTGCTCCTCGCCCTGGAGGTATCGGCGGATGATCTCCTTGGTACCTTCAGCGTATCGCTTCTGGGCGTCGAGAGTGGTACCAGAATCTTATCAAAGCCATCAGCCATCGCCCAAACACTCTCAGCAGGCGAGAAGAACTCACAGTGCGGGACCATAGCATTACCACCATCGAGCGGGTTGAAAGAGTGCCTCCAGGGGTGGTCCTGAGGAGCAGGCTGGACATCCCACACATCACCACCGTAGCCTCGGAGGTGACCAGACGCGAGAGCCTCCTTGACGGCGGTCCGGTCGGCGATGGCGCCTCGGGCGGTGTTGATGAGCCAGGATCCGGGCTTCATCTTGGAGATGAGTTCCTTGTTGAACAGGCCACGGGTTTGTTCGTGGAGGGGGCAGTTCTGAAGAGGGTAAGTTTGAAAACGCGTGAAGGATTGAAAGGGGGCGTACGATAGTGATGACATCGCACTGGGCAACAAAGTCTTCGAGCTTCTCAACTCGTCGAGCCTTGATAGCCTTGGCAGCATCTACAACCCATATCAGCATCGCATTGGATCAAGGCAAGAGAAAGAGACGCACCAGGAGGCAAGTCGGCATAGTCAAACCACAAGAGCTCCTTGCAGTCGAAAGGCTGCAACCTCTGCAAGACTCGGTAACCAATTCGGCCAGCACCAACTGTACCGACAACCTTGCCCTCAAGGTCAAAGGCGTTACGGGCGACGGCGGCGACGTTCCAGTCGTCGTTGACAATCTGCTCGTGGGCGGGGACAAAGTTGCGGACGAGGGTGAGGATGGTCATCAACACATGTCTGATAGACAGGTGAGTCAAGAGTACGAATGGAAGGGAGGTGGACTTACTCGGCGACAGAGACGACATTGGAACCAGAGACTTCGGCGACAGTGATCTTGTGCTTGTTGGCAGCGTTAAGGTCAATGTGGCTGTTACAAAGTCAGCGTGACGTCCTTCGGATCTCGGCCGACGGTCCGGAAGACTTACTCGGAACCAACGCCCGCAGTCACACAGAGCTTGAGTTTGGGAGCCTTCTCAATGAGGTCGGCGGTGAGGTAGCCAGGGTGGAAAGGGGTGGTGATGAGAATCTCAGTCTGCGGGAAGGCTGGTCAGCGTTTGGGTTCTGGTGGTTGAGAAGTGGCTAGGACGTACGTCGGGCAAGTGTTTCTGGAACTCTGAAGAGCTGCCTTCCTTGTCGTCGGTGACAACCAATCTAAGACGCGTCCATTAGCACAGAGCCGGAATCCAGAACGGGAGGAAGAGACACGCACTCGTGACCTTGCTCCTTGAGCCAGTTGGCGATGCCGAGCTGATTCTCGATGGTACCGAGGAGACGGGGTTCTTCCTTGGCGGCTATGCAAGGCGTCAGTGTTGAACAGGGATACAAGGCGAATGGGGCTTACATTGACCACCAGAGTAGAGGATAGCGAGGACCTGTGAAGGATGTCAGTACGGGTAGTGGGTTGAGGGATATGGGGGCAGGCGCACCTTGACCATTGTGGATGAGTGTTGGTGTTGACTTGGGGCTGTTTGTGTAGTAGGGGAAGGAAGTCTGAAAGTAGATGGGAAGAAAGTGAAGGATACCGGCCCGCCTTTTATATGTTGTGAACCCGCATCATATTTACGGTACGGGCGCCCGACCGACTCTGCCTCTCAAATCGATGCATCATGCTCTCAAATCGCGTGTGGGCCTAGGCGTCGACATCTCAAAGAGCAGGCCAGAAATCTCAAATCCTATTAATGAGCAGCAGGCGGTGGAGGTGGAGGTGGAGAGAATAGTCTGGTGATTAACCGAGTGGCCTATGAAGATACCCGGGGCGACGACGTCAGATGACCATCAAGTTGGCACGCCTTGAACCCTGGTGGGTGTGCTGAGTGTGGCGCTGGAAGATGCACCCAGTATAGCAATCCTGGGCTGCTCACTCTGCTATAGTACCTAAGACTACAGACATACCCAAAGAGTTGCGCGTCTACATGGATAGGCGAGATGCCACAGCCTGGCGCGTGACGAGAATTCGTTGGTGACTAACCGCTCTTCTGTCAACAAGTGACGGAAACTCTCCGTTCTTTCTGCCCTTTGGGCTTTTTCTTCCAGACTTCGCAGGCGCTCCAGTCCTATCGCACAGAGCCAGTTGGTGCAGCCTATGTATGCTCTTCCACCCGCTATCTAAGCGAAGAAGAACGACGACTTCTCTGGAACTCATCATCGACGTCAATCTAAATTACCGTAACTCAGGAACTCGGCCGGCGGGTGGCCACATCTCAAATCCGGCATGCCACTCTTTGAGATCTTGTGAGGTTCTTCGTGATACTCGGCCCGACAGTCAAGTCGCGATTTGAGAGGTTGGGGAACTCTTTGAGAGAGCACGTTATCCTCGGCTCGGCAAACTACGGCGCGGCTGTCATTTGAGATTGTCGTCGCGCATTTGAGAGGCAAGAAACCGAGTATACCCTGGCTCGACGTGAGTATCCGCATGTAGCTTGTTATAGCAGCAGAGACCGGAGGAGGTTGCGAACATATGACACTGACACCACTCCGTGGTATCTCGGCGGCCCTCTCTTCCGTGCAGCACCCGTCCGTCGAGATGAGCAAGGCAGGTCACTATCTCTTCTTATCTTGTTGGAGAGCTGTCCGTGTGTGGGTGGTATTACAGCTATGACGTGCATGGGTATAATCGCATGCTCGGTATCAACGCCCGTCTATCTTTTCTACATATTCCTTCACTGTCTCTAGAACAGCATCTTCGCATTCGCGTACATCCCCGTCATCACATTCCCGCCATCTCTCACCCTCGTCTTGTCCAGGACTTCCTTCCCACCATACTTCTCTAGGAACTCTGCGTGCGTATAGATTCCGACATTACGCCGTCTGAACCCCTTCACGCCGGAGGAGTGGGAGAAAAAGTCGCGCGAAATCTTGGAGGCGGGGTTGAATGCGGAGGGAGGGGGTGGTTGGGGAGCTGATACGGAGGGCGAATTCATGATGACGCTGTAGAGGTCTCGGAAGTGTTCAAAGTCTTTTGCATGTCAGTTTTCAGCTCGCGCGTGGAGATGGTGGGGCCTTACCGGTAGGGAAGAAGATGTCAAAGTAGCCCTGCTTGACCAAGAACGTCTCACAAGGAACCATACTGTTCCCGTACCTCGTCTGCACTACCGGCCCATTTCTGCCTTCAACAGCTTCCGGCAGCTCATCAAAGTCCGCCATCAACAGCCTGTGACCTGGCAGCTTTTCTCGTAGCTTCTCAGCAAAGAGTACAGCCTTGGTAGGCAAAAAGTCTGGCGCAGACATGTTGGGCGCGAAAGGTAACGAGGTGTAGAGCTTTCGTAGAGATTCAGAGACGAGCAGTGGTTTGGCCAAGGGAGGGGAGGTGGCTGGTGAAGGAGGGAGGAGGCGGCGGTATGAGAGGACGCGGTTGATGAGGGGGTCGTGGACTGGCTCATACAGCAAAGAGAATTCGCCCGAGGCATCGATGCCGACGACTGCTTGGCGAGGTTCAAGCGTATCAAGCTCATATCGCACCATGTCGTGTGCGAGGTTGTCAAACACTTCAAGGGCGACGACATAGCACGGCTGCTCCCCGTTGCTGACTCCTTCCCACTTGAAAAAGTCGCGGTTCAACACCTGCACCTTGCTCCCAAACCCTTCCTTCTCGGCGCGCTCCTTTTGACCCTTGGCCAAAGCAGCACTGATTTCGATGATGCGGTACCTAGTCTTGGGGTAGATTTCGGGATGGTTTTCCTTGATGTACCTCATGGCGTCGACCATGAACGAGCCATTACCGGCACCGACTTCGTAGATGACAAGGGGCTCGGACGGAAAGTGGTAGAGTTTATAGGATTGGATGATTGCAGATATCAGTGAGACCGCATACCACGGCTACATCCCAGTCAGTCTCGTCGTGCAACATACAGAGACAGCGGAACTTACCTTGAAGAGCTCAGTGGGTGTATGCCAGACTTGTCGACTCAGACCACCCTTTGCCCCTTCCGTCTGTTCCAGCCCGTACTCTTGCTCGTACACCTCAGCTACCGTTTCCTGGAAATGGGCCGTATCTCTGAAAGTCGGGATATCAAATCCCTCTTTGGGAGGAGTGAAGATGGTGGCGTTTTTGGAAAAGTATCCGTAGTTTGGCTATGGCGAGTCAGAAGACGTCGCGCAAAGTAGATGGAGACTTACGTTGTACAGACTATCGTCTATAAAGTCCCTCACCAGCATCTTTACTCTTGTCGGTGGCTCTTTTCTTGCCACCAAGTCGGCAGCAGTCACTCTCCTCCATCGTACATGCTTGTGACCTATCAGCCCACAAGTCAAACGTTCAGGTATTTCGAGCTCACATCAGGATCAGGCTCTCCATCAAAGTCGATAGACGTATTATAGTTGTATTTGTCCTTTAGTGACTTTTTCTCTGGAGCATCAGGGGTCGATGCTGATGATTTGTGTCGGCGGTCAACTCTGGAAGGGACCGAGACAGATGGGGCGAGGAATGTCGGGAGTGGAAGCAGGGATCTAGCTGATGATTGGAGGGATTTCCGGCCGAGAAGAGACCCCCTTATGGACATCGATGGTCCTGCCATGCCTTGTCGGTGTGTTACGGATTGTTTTGGCAAGTTTATAATTGACTTGTTCTTTTCGACAACAACCTCGAAAAGCCCGGGGGTCGAAGTTCAAATTTGCTTCCGTCAAACACGCGTCAACCAGAAATCATGTCGACGCGTCGAATTCATCTCAATTCTGCATACTCTTCTTGTCTTTCATACCCCCCTTCCGCCACAGAAGAAGCTCGCATGGGGTCAAGGTCCAACCTGAACATCGCCGACATGCTCAAGGCCCAGAGTCAGAAGCCGAAAGCCCAGAGAGCCTCAGACCTATCGGTGATCGGCGTGAGTGATGGACAAGTGTCGCGATGCGAGAAGACGCGTATGACTGATGTCGCCCTCAGAGACAATCCAGATCTCCCTCATTAGCCAAAGCTTCATCATCTCGACTATCGTCTTCGGCAAAAGGACCGGCGTCCTCGGGTCGTGTTCCGAACCGTTAGTCTTGCCACTGTTGACCCTCGCTGGGCGCGAATTTTCTTGATTGCTGATGGGTATATTCATAGGCTCAGATTCGCCAATAGAAATCGATATAGATGAGCCAACAGCGGCGCAGTCGAGTGCTCCCAGCGTACCCGAGTCGTCTAGACGACCGTTACCCTATCGTCCACCAGCACACCTCATGACACCAACAGGCAGAATTGGATCGCCAATATCTTCCAGTTCAAAGGGTAAAGGCAGGGAATTGGTACCAGATGGGTCGAATACCAATGATAAAGATAACGGCGTGAGTCCAAGAATGAGCGTTAACAAGATCTGGCGAGCTAATGCAATAGATAGAAAACAACTCAGCAGTTGACAAAGTTCGCCATTCACTATTATGATGAGAGGAGCAAGCTCCAAGAAGAACGGCTGGCTCTGGTCACTTTGGGTGATGAAGATGACCGACTAGAGATCGTAGAGGAGAAACTGTGAGTGGTGACTACGCGCCAGTTCAGAGGCTGACCTGCCTTCAGCGAATCGGGAAGCAAGCGCATATTGGAGATCAAGGCGTCGTTGGCAATACGGAATGACTCTTCTTTATCATCTGATGGCAAAGATCGTAGCGCAACTACTCCCGGTGGGAACGCAAAGTTTAGCACGGTACGTATCTTCATGTTGAATGTCTCAGGAGATTGTTGAAACCAAGATAGAAATCAACCGATCAAATCTCGCGACTACTATTGAAATGGCTGGGAGAGAGAGACAAGAAGGAGGAAAAGATGTTCGCCATGAAGACTGGTCAAAGTGAAGATGCAGACGAGGAGGACGTGGATATTCTCGAAGATGAGATGTGAGTTTGGTTTCCTCATTGCGATGCAGATACTGACGGTGGCTCCAGAGCGACAACCGTCGAGCGCATTGTAGAGCTAAAGGCGGAACTGAGTGCTCGCTCGTCCAGTCTCGTCGCGACCACGCCTATCCTGTCCCGGCCAGGCTCTGTCATGAGCAGCTCTGATCGCCCCTCGATACCACCCAAACCTCCACATCCTCCACCCAAAGAAGCTCCAACGCCCACTGCCAATGGTGCGACAAAGTCCATAACGAATTTGGATCAATGGAACGCCGATCCGGTCAGCAAGAACCCGCACAGCGATGATTCGATAGAGCATGCTTTGACTTCGGGCCCTTTTACGGTGAGCCGACAGTCGAGCTCGAATGCGATAGTCGGTCCTTCCCGACTGGGTCAATCAAAAGAGGTAACTCCGCCCAATCCGCAGCCCGAGGACATCGACATGGAGGAAGAAGAGGAGAATTGGGACGAATATTACGATGAGGTGATCGTACCCCAGTCATCACCCGAACGCCCTCTTGCCGCTACAAGGCATGCTGGGGTTCCGGCGCATACGTCGGAGCTTCCTTCAGACTTTCAAGATATCCCCTATAAGGAAATCTTCTCCTCACAAGGCTCTCCATACAGAGCTAGTGAAGCTCTTCCAATTCCTATCGACTCTTCGCCTCCCCGGGCTATCCAGCCTCCCCCGCGGTCATCGAGTTCCAAGACTCGAGATCTCTCCACGACAGCGAACGGGAAGGAGAGGATCGTCCACCTGGAGGAGCAGTATCCGTGGTCCCACGAAGTACGGCAAAAGTTGAGACACAACTTTCGTCTGCCGGGTTTCAGGACACATCAGCTGGAAGCCATCAACGAGACCATGGCGGGGAGAGATGTTTTTGTACTCATGCCTACCGGTGGTGGCAAAAGTCTGACTTGTACGTCCTTGCTTACTGTCTGATTGTCGCCTGACTGACTTTCATCCCAGATCAACTTCCTGCTATCTGCGATGGCGGCAAAACCGAAGGTGTCACTTTCGTCATCTCTCCCCTGATCTCTTTGATCACCGACCAAGTCGGCAGTCTGATCGAAAAGGAGATCCCTGCCATCGCCTACACGAGTGACCTCAGTCAGGCAGATAAGAATTTGGCCCATCAGGAACTTTCGCGCAGAAAACCGTCTGTCAGAGTGGTCTACGTTACACCTGAAATGATGTCCATGGGCGGGCGTATCAAGTCCATCCTGAAAGGACTCGAGCAGAGAAACAAGTTGGCGAGATTCGTGGTCGATGAGGCCCACTGTGTCAGTCAATGGGGTCATGATTTCCGGGCAGACTATCTGAAGCTCGGTCTCATCCGAAAAGAGTATCCCAATATCCCAATCATGGCCTTGACGGCGACTGCGCAAGAGAAGGTGGTAGAAGACATCATCCTCACGCTCGGCATCCCAAAATGCGTCCGACTGCAGCAGTCCTTCAACCGGCCTAATCTTCAGTACGAAGTCCGCCCTAAAAAGAGTGGTACTATCCTCAAGGATATCGTCAATTTCATCGGCGCCCACGGAGCGGGCGAGAGCGGTATCATTTACTGCAACTCGAGAGACACTTGTGAGAATGTGGCCAAGCAGTTGAGGGAAGAGTACAACGTGAGAGCTCATCATTATCACGCCGGAATGAGCAAGTCCGATAGGAGGATGAGGCAGGAGGGGTGGCAAGCTCACGACTTCGAGGTCATTGTCGCAACTGTGGGTCATGAACAAGTATCCGTCCTGGCTGCAGCTGACGTGGGTGTAGATCGCTTTTGGCATGGGTATCGACAAGCCTGATGTGCGATGTGAGTCATCGTGTACAGTTGCAGATCAAAGCTGACTTGGTCTCTACCAGATGTCATACATCACTCTCTGCCAAGGTCACTTGAAGGTTATTATCAGGAGACTGGTCGAGCTGGGCGAGATGGGAATCCTTCAACTTGCGTTCTTTGTGAGTGTGGCTCGTAGTGACATCGTGCTTGCCTGACACCTCTTTCAGATTTCATGTTTGCAGACGGTAAAAAGATCATCAACCAAATCGAGTCCAACAAAGAGCTATCTTTTGACCAACGGCAGCGCCAGAAAGATAGCGAAAACGAAGTTCTCCGTTACTGCGACAACATGGTTGATTGTCGACGTGCTCAAGTGCTTGCCTTCTTCAACGAGGTATTTGATCCGGCCGACTGTCACAAGGGCTGTGATAACTGCGCGAATCGGGACAAGTATGAGATCAAGGAAGAAGATGTGACGGAGGATGCCGTCAATATCCTCAAAATGATCGACAGCTTGAAAAGGAACTCCAGGATTACTATTGTCAACGCTGCCGAGGCTTTCCGAGGCCGCAGGAGTAATCCCGACAAGGGCCTCGCCGATAATGCGTATTTTGGGAAAGGCGCGGACTGGGAAAAGCACGAGTCGGAGAGACTTGTGCAGCGGTTGATGATAGAGAACGCATTGGAAGAGTTCAGTGTGCTCGGTCCGGCTGGCTTCAATCTTGGTTACTTGAGGGTAAGCTTGTCGGTAATGCCTTCATGTCGTCAATGCTAATCTGGAATATAGATTGGCCCAGAGGCGAATGATTACCTCAAGCGCGGGAAACGATTTCTCATGGCATTCGGCAAGATACCAATTACTGCAGCCCTTCAGATCGCTAAAGACAAGCGAAAACAACAAAACAAGAAACAGCTTGCCCTACAGCGTTCAAATAACAATCCCATCGAGCGCAAACGATCTGCACAACGCATTCAGGCACAAACGGACGAATTTGACAACTCTGACTGGGGCGATTCACATGACAAGCAGAAGGGGGAAGATGATGGCGAGCCCCAGGAAGATCCTATCGAGGGCAGCGGAGAGGAAACGGAGGTCGATGATGATGTGCCGTTGAAACCGGCCAAGAAGAGAAAGTCTATGGACCCTCCTGCCGCGGTCAAGAAAAGAGCCACGGCCAAAAGTACGGCAAAGAAGAATGGCGCGGGTGAGGAGTCGCTACAGTCGCAATGTCTCATGGCGTTGGAGAAGCTGCGTGATACTGTGAGTCAAGACCCGGTTTCAAGTGGACAAAAAACTCACACGCATGCAGGCGCTGGCCCATGATACCGATGCTACTCTTTTGACTGACGAGATGCTGCAGATGATTGCCACCATGATGCCCTCAAGTGAGTAAGGCAGGTTCATCATGCAGCAACTGACAGCTTGTAGACGGTAAAGCACTCATGGAGATCGAGGGTATGACCTCGCAGCTCGCAAAGGTATGCCCTATCACGGAGCCTCGACAATTCGACTGACGATGGGGCTACACAGAAATACACGACCAAGATCTTGGGCATCTGCATCAAATACAAGCCCGACGACCAGAAACCAGATGTTCTATCGTCTGCACCCTCCAAGCCGAAATCATCAAAATCCAGGTGAGCGCACCCATACTCTCTTTCTCTGGTATATTGCTGACAAGCCGTGATAGTATCGTCAGTGACCTTCAAGGATACATTTACAGACCTGTTGCCACCCCCGCATCTAGCAAGCCGCTGGGCAAACTGTCTTCATCAAACGCGCCAACGAGACGCACCAACACAAGTTTGCCGATGACGACGGGTGGCAGCTCAAGTTCATCAATCAAGAAACCCACTCTACCACGCCTTGCTCCGCTGGCCTCCAGAGGTGCGAATGTGCGAAAGGACAAATTCTGAGGGAGAGGTTTGAGAGGAATGCAAAGCAGCAAGAGACGGAATATTATAATCACACTACATACACATAGGCATATCACATCTGCATTACAATGCAACACTTTTCAGCATGGACCTGATGACAGGCCAACAGAATTCGCATCAATGTGGTCTGTTCGCCAGGGGATGGATCGCGTCGAACCAGCCTTGCGACCATTGCAGCATGTTGGGTATGGGGTTATCTGTAGGCTGTGGGGCATGCAGGCGTCATGGAGCATGTAGGCATGGCGATGGTCATGTAAACTATGTCAACGCCCTGATATAATTGAGCAACGCCCAATATGGCCGTCGCCGTCTTACCGATAAACGGGCTCGGCCAAGTCGTATCTGGTAACGTCTCACCAAATTTGGTGTAAAAGGGCCGACCCAGAACTTACTTCGGCTCCCCACCCCCGTTGCAGCCAGATCTTGGGATATGCCTGCATTTGGAGAACGGGCCTTCAAGTCTTACGTGCTTTCCTGTCCTGCGAGCTTGCGGGCCAGATATGTGGTAGCTACATACATACCGGTGGAAAATGCGACGAGTCGCCTCGCGTCCTGAAGTGATCGGCAAATGAGAGCGACGCAGCCGTTTCCCTTTTCTCAGGCTTCGGGTCAGTCAGTCACCCCGAGATTTGTGGGACTATCGTACTTCGGGCGTATGTACCTGGATCCCAATATATGTGAATTGCACCACAATTACACCAGACGTAAGAAAGAGAAGGGGGAGGGAGGAGGAGGAGCACTGCTGCCCCCTGTACAGTACGAGTATGTAGCAGAGTCCAGGCGAAAAATGCGGTAGCGGTCCTGACCAGTCCAATGCGCTAATTCCCCAGACTAGGAACTGTACATAGCAGCGATCATCGTCCATCGTGGATGAGCTCTATTCACGAGCTAGAACCGAAATCCACTTTCGTAATCAGGATATGCAGGGCTGCCCGCAATTCAAGTCTCTGACCAGAAAAAGATGCCAGAGAGCAAAATTACTGCTCCTTGTACTCTTCCATCTGCTTTCGACTGCAAGATCCTCCTACAAGGCTGTCTCTCTAACCCTCCTCTCGGTGGCCCCTCAGGTGCCTTTCCCAGTGGTAACTCCGTGAGTCGTCCACCCAGTGTGTGGTTTGGGTGCTAATTGTTGGCCTTCTGCATGCCAGACGAGCCCTTTTCACTTGTCATATCGTTTCGCCTCATCGCCCTTCACCTGCTAAACCTGTATTATCGCTTGGCAAAGATCTATAGAGGCCCTACAGTCCCGTTTCACGTGAGAGATTAGGCGCGAAGCACGGGTACGAAGCTTGTTCGCGCATCACGCTTGATTATCACGGCATTGATAATTGATAACGTCCTCCGGGAGAGCACTGCCGTTTTCTGGCCGTCATTTGAAACGTGAGAGCCTTTGCCGTGTAGGGGCTGGGCTCGTGTGGCTTGAGACCTGAGAGCTGGTATCTCTTTGACTGATTGGTAAGTTGCATCTACAACGTCAACTGCAACTATATCTGACAGAATCACCCTCAGCCAAAGCAGATTCACCGCTGGACGGTCATGACTTTATTGATGGAGACGGTTGTTGAACAGCGCGAGCCCACTGATAACCGGCCGATTCTGGGCCTACCGATATCGCCATTTGGTGCGAGTAAAGTGCGCGGATATGAGAAAGAGGTTGGAAGCGTATATGATGGTGGTGAGTATCTTACATCCATGGCTACCATTCGCGGGCTGACTTTTTTTCAGGCGAGGGCGATGCGACGCCGCGAGCCTTGACACCTTCGTCCCCGCAGACACCGCGTCTCATCTCACCTCGACAACTATTCCCTCCCCATGAATCTCCCGACGGCCCTTCCTCGGATCGAAAAGCATCATTCTCTTCCGCAGACCTACCAGACTTTCCAGAGCCTCCCACCGCGTCTCCAAAGTTCTATGCCCGTCGGGCATCATGGTCATCATCCCTTCCCCCACCGTCTCCCACCCCAGAGCATCGAAGTCGAGTCTCCCTAGATGCTCCACGGCCGCTGCTGATGCCTCCTGCGGTGCTGCGGAGTCCATCTGTTCAGAGCCGTCTTCTCACAGACGATGAGCAGACGACCGAGGAGGGCAGCCTTGGGGCGAGTCCGACAGGGTCGCTGGCTACTCGTCGGACCACCCGTTCTGTTTCCGCTCCCATGACACGCTATGGCGACTACATTGCGCCCTCAGCTCCCTCTGCTAGCCTCAACTTTACCTACATCACCGATCCACCAAGCAAACGCCACTCGGTTCAGTTTGTCAATGAAGACCTTCGCTCCGCTCCAGGCGTGATTGGTTTGGGAGAGGGCTGGTCAGGTGGCCCCCAGCCATTGGGCAGACCCACTGGCTGGTTTGCTAGTAAGCGACAGTCTAACACTAGCGATCCCCTGGCATTATGGGGCATGGAGGCCGAGGAGGAGGACGTCCAGTATTCGGATAGCCAAAGAAGATCCACCGCTTCCCCTCTGACGCAAATTTGGAATCGCTCCCTTCGAAGCTTGATGATAGCCGAGTCGACTCCGGATCTGCACGCCACACGATCACAGACACCGGATGGGGGATCTCGCCGGGCTGGTACCGGTATCCTGAAGAGGAGCTCTTCTCCGAGCAGAGCATTTTCTCCTCGAGTATCTCCGTTCACCTTGCGTCAACCTTCCCTTACCTCTCAGTCCGAGATGGATCTATCTGCGAGACCACAGTCCACCAATTCCAGCTCTACCATCCACTCGTTTTCTCCACAGTCGCGAACCACGAACCTCCCACCCCTTGCTTCCATATCGTCCCCTGCTCGACCTACAAGTGCCCAAGCATACCAGCTCTCTCAACAGTCTCGATCGTCTTTCGCAAGGTCGGAAGGCGACCTCCATCTTCCTCTGCGAGCTAGAAATGGGGGCCTGCCACCGCCTTGGAGGCCACCATCTGGTCATGCGGGAGCTAGAAGGCTGTCGACTTTGATCGTTGAGGGCGAAGAGGACCGTTCAGCGACGATGGAGATAAGAACTTCGCCGTCACTGCTCAGATCCTCTTCCTATTCCTCTGCGCACATGTTGCCATCACGAGCGCTTTCACCGACCTTGCCCACTGCGCCCGAGGAAGACTTCAATGGGGAGGATGAGATATATGGAGAGTATGAACGACCGCAGCCAGAGATGCGGAGGGTGAAGTCTCCGTTGGATTACTACCACGACAACGACGAGCACGAGGAGAGGGGCGAAGAAGCAAAGCCGGGGAAGCGTTCGTCGTTCATTTCGAAAGTGAAAGCCGTCTTCTCCTTCCGCCGGCCGTCTGCGACCAAAGAGTCTACGACGACCACTCCAACTGCAAAGAAGACTACGAAGCGTCCCTTCAGCTCGACATTTTCGAGATCCAAACTCAAACTCACATCGCCATCCGTTCCCGCTCTCAGCCAGGCTGCCCAAGATCCTCCGCATGAGCGCGCCCGTTCGCCATGGCAGGCTTTGCAGCCGTCACGTATCTCAAAGAGATTCTCGGCCATGAGCGGTGCTTCTGAGGTGACTTTGAGGCAGCCTTCGAGAAGTGAAACGCCAAAGGCGCAGGAGGAACGAGAGCATCGCCCTCGGCCATTGTCTGTTGGTGGATGGCATTCTATCGCCAGATCCAACTCTAAGTCTCAGACTCGACCTCGTCAAGGTACCACAGCTGCGGCCCCTTCTTCCTCTTTGTCTCCCTTGGCCTCCCAGAGATCGAACCTCGCATCCGTTCGTCTTGGGCATAATCACATGGGTCTCGAAGACAGGGTGGTGGACACTCAGAAGCGGGGCACGTACCGCCGATCATCCTCCTCTGCAATGTCGATGGATGATCTGCTCCTTGGTCAACGTAGCGCTCCCAGATCTGCGTCAATGCCTCTGGGGCTTGGAATCCAAAACAGTCAGTACCCTTGTGCTCCTCAACTTAGTGATGGATCGGGAAAGGCTGGGATCGACGCGAGAAGGCAGCCTTCGAGTAGCGGGATGACTCCCGAGCAGGAGAGGGCAAGCGTGTCGACAGGGAGTAGCCACAGCCCTGTTTCGTCGCATGCTCCTGTCACACCAGCCTTTCACGACTCGCTTGAGCTAGCTCCACTGGATGAAAGCTATGTAATTCTTGAGAAGGCAGAAGAGGCCGAGGGAGAGAGCGAAGAGGAAAGGAGGAATGGGAATCGCTTCTCCACTGCCTCTTACGCTAGCTATGCGTCTTTGGACAATGAGGGTGAAGGTGAGTCATTTGGCGTCTACCGAGATGCACAAGCTGATATAATACACAGTCCAGCAAGGCCGGGCGGTCAAGGTCAACAACGTGCTGGCTATGCAGAAACAAGCTAGCGTCGTCTCTTTTGGCGAACTCATGGACCGCCACTTTGAGAGTTTCGGCGGGGCCAAAGTATAATGAAGCAGCAGCAGACACAGTTTTTACATACATTCTTACAAACAGCTATATTGGTTTCTTTTGGGTATAGGAGTCATGCGATGCATGATAGACACGGTCTTATTTCCTTCAAACAACACTTTTTCTCGAGTGGCCATCAAATGCCTAGAGTAAAGATCTGAGATAGGACAATGGCAGCCACTATATATAGAGTCAGAGCGTGCTTCCACCACCAGCAATAAGAGCGGCAAGAGCACCCAACAAAGATCCAGTGGAGGCCGCAGCAGCAGCAGTTTGCGCCGCCCTCGTAGCACTACTCGACGCACTCTTGCTCCCAGACGTGCCAGCCGCATTGTTGGTCGTCCCGTTTCCGCTGGTCCCAGCAGAGACAGCGGCGGTATCGGCACTGCTCGATCCGGGGGTATCTGTCCTGGCGGAGAGTTGAACGGTCCCATCGTCGGCGTTGGTGGTCATGTAGACGTTCTTCAAGAAGGTGTCTCCGAGGAGCCAAGTGTCGTCGTCTTTGATGGTACCGGCGGAGAGGGAAGAGAGGCAGTCACCGGTGAGGTCGTTCGTGAGGGGCTGGAAGATCATGTCTCGGGCGTCAATGCTAGGTTGCGAGTCAGCGAGAGCTCAAAAGAGACAAGCAGAAGACGTACTTGAAGGCAACGTTGCCGAAAGTCATGCTGACCGCCTGGTTGGTGGTACAAGGAATGGAGAACATCCCGCCACCAACATCGGCAGCACCGTCAATCTGCTGGTGGACAGCCGTAGCACTATCGCCAATTTAGCCTATGCTCTCTCAGATGTGCGCGATGACTTACTCGGCCTCGGGAGCAACCATGAGCGATGTTCCGGTATCCAAGATAGCCTGCTTGCCGGTGACAGCGCTCTGACCATCAACAGAGACGGCGCTCATGGCAACCTGCCAGAAACCGTCGGTGGAAGTGAGTTTCAGGGTCTGGGTGGTGGCGGCATCGATCTTGGCATCGTCGGCTTGACCAAAGACAAGTTCACCGTTGTTGTCACCGTCGTTCACACGACCGAGGGCAATACCAAGTACAGTGTTTTGAAGAACGCCGGTGGACTTGAGAGACTCGATCGGGGTGGAGACGCCTTGGTTCGACAACGTCTGGTCCTCTATCAGCACATTGTCCGATACGAGAGAAAGCTGTTGCACGACTGACACTGAGAGCAAGTCCCATCAACCCATCGAACGGCACATTCGCTCCCGAGAACTGTACACTCTCCTGCGTCGTCACGCCCATAGCGTGGTTGACTAGTGTCATGCCCGCGATGGTCATGGTGTCCGCGGCAAGTTGACCTGCGACATCACCAGAACCGTAGGTGACTTGGAAGGCAGTGTTGGAAGCTTGGAATGTGGAAGAGTCAGATCCAAGTGCTTGGTGAGCTCCGCAATTGGCCTGGCCACATTCACTACGCAAGCGTTAACAAGTGGAGAGGAATAGTCGAAGGAGCTTACGTTGAAGGCACCCAGGTGTCGGCACTACCAGTGTCCATGAGCATGAGGAATGTCTTGGCGGGTGTACCGAGGGTGATATCGGCCAAGTAACCTATCGCGACGTCAACCTACACCCTTCAAGCTCTGATAATCACTTACCAATATCGTTGGATTCGATGACATAGTCAAGACCGCCAGTAATGAGGGTGCTGCTAGAGTTGGTGAGGGTGTTGTCGTTCAACGCGTCCACAGCGGCTTGGCTGAACCCCTCGTCATTCGACCCGGAAGCTACACGACCATTAGCACAAGCCTAGAACGAAACCGAGTCACATACCCGAGATGGTAGCAGTAGCAGCGGCAGCGGCGGCGGCCTGTGTCGCAGCCCCTTTCCTGAGTTCCTTGGCTGCATTTCCAAGAGGTGTACTGGTGTTTCCGGGCGTCCAACCTCCGTCAGGCCAGTAGGTTCGCTTCTGGTTGTTGGCCTTGACCTCGTCAGGGGAGACGGCGGGGATCCACATGCGCTTGTCGAGATTGGGGTTGTCTTCAATCATCTGACGCTGTAGCACATGTCAGCTCGGGTATCAATCTATGTTTGAGACAGACATACTCGTTCCATGTGCCTCTTGCGGAAGAATTCCTTGTCAGGAGGAGCCATACGCTCTGGGATGACCGTTAGTACGCATGTCACAGATCAAACCCCAAGACTCACTAAAGTAGTGCATCCTCTTGATGGCAGCTTCTTGGTGACGCTCAAAGACCTCCAGAGGGTGCTCTCCATCTCGAGCAGTGGGGATCTTTCGGAGAACCAACTTGTGGAGAGGCTCGGGTTCAATAGGGGCAGCCGATGCGAAGGCGGCGAGGATGAGGAAGAGGGAAAGGAGTGGGAGTGGAGAGGGGGAAATCATGATGGAGAAGAGGGTCGTCGGGAGGGTGGAAGTGTCGTAGATGAAAGCGAGAGGTGGCTAGCACCTGGAAGAAGATACCGAAAGAAAGAGGTGGCTAGCACCTATAGAACCAGAAAGTAAGTAACACAAAGAAAGAGCAGACCGGCTGCTTGAAACACGTCGAGAGAAGGACCAAGAGATATCGATGGAGATATTGTATCAGTGAGAGGGTAGTATCGATGCATGGCTCGATTATATATATGCTGTGAAGCGGCTGTCGTCCAAGCCAGTGCCAAGGTCGAGAGGGACGTTGTCGTTACCGACGCTACGCTGCGGTCCTTGAATCAGTCTTAGATATTTGAGGAACAGTACCTGTCCTGAGAATACAACAGCAGTGATAGGTGAAGCTGGATTGGTGTTGTGGGGTTGTGAAGGACGCTTGAGGGATGCTTGAGGGTAACTCGGATCCGGCTGAAGAGTATGGCGACTGAGGCTCTTGGTTGACGACAGCTCTTGTCGCAGTCGGAGCTGGTTTATTCCACGTGTAGAGCTCTGTTTCTGATACCAATCGCCGGGATGCGACTTGACTTCTTGAAGGGTGTCAGCCGAGAGAAGCTCAGACCACACGGTCCCGGTGCCGGTATACTTATAAGACTGCATCGGCTTTACAGCTGATTGTGAGCCGAGATGGATCTTTGAGTGATTTGCTTGAAGGATTGTTGGCTTTTGCGTGCGCTAGATAGAGAGATGAGAAGAAGAATAGAGCAAAGAGATATCATTCTCAGACGGAGCCAGAGCCGGCGGCAGCGTCGACGTCAAGGCGGCAATATCCGATGCTTGGCTCACTGACGTCGATGGAACGGGTGCGCTGTTGTTGGTGCTCTATGCACGGGGTGAGTGGAGAAGTGCTATCCCCGACCAAGACCCCCCCTCAGCCCCCCAGCCCCGTGAGTAGTCCAGTCAACCACACGCACGCGACGACACAGACGCGCCAGCTAACCAAACAACAACAGAGGCACACCATCCCGGCTTCTTAGTGGGGCTACACTCTCTCCCCACATTTGCCGCCAACATGTCCTCCCAGGATGAGCAGCATCCCCCTCTCAATTCCGCATCTCAACAACCTCCATTCCCAGCTGCCGGAACCGCTCAGGACTCGCCTCCATCTTATACACAACAAGTCGCGCAATCCCTGGTCAATACGGTGGCTCAGCACACCATACCCACAGAACCTCCAATAGCTCAGGAGGAAGGTCAACCGCCTTCAGATTCACAGCCTAATCCTGGGGTAGCTGACTCAGAAGCACCCATGGGAGACATCATGAAGTCGGATAGCCCGCCACCCGATGATATAGGGCTGCCTGCTGTAGAGCCTCCTCAGAGCCAATCCCAAGAGGTCGAATCCACTACCTCTCCAGCCATATCGTATGCCCCCAAAGACCAAGCGCCGGAAGGCTGGCATGACGAAATTACATCCGAACCGACCTCTATATCGAGCGGCTACGAGGCTCGACCCGATCTCTCCAGCATGGGCCCACCTATAGTACCTCCTGGCAGCGATTCCCAGGGGGTCAGGTTTTCTGCCTCTTCTCCCATATCATATGCTCCGCGAGAACTATTACCTGAAGGTCAGACTCTTGAAGATACGGCTTCCGATACGGCCTCCCGACCCAGCAACTATGAAGCTCGACCCGGCTTCGGGATCAGCAAGGAAATTGGTTCGGTAAGTTTCTCTTCTTCTCCCTTTTCCGCTTGTGCCTCCCTCGTGTCATGGAATGTATCGATCAGATCCTAGAGCATCGCATGCGGAAACAGACATCTTTCCCCGAGGCCAGCGCCATCTCCAATCTGGGTGCACAGCGTCCTTTGTGGCCACTCTCCCTGCCCTCCATTGACTTTTCTCGAATCTAATTCTCGAATGATGCGCTGACGAATGCTCTTCCTCCACCTTTATCCCTTCTCTCAAATTGCTCTTTCATCTTGTGTATACCTATATCCATACTCGATTCCGCTTAACGACGTCAACGCCCGAGATCAGATCCGTATGGGCGCTTCAGCACTCGTATCAGCCCTCAACGCTTTACCGTGGGATGATGAAGATGAGGAAGGAGACGAAGAGGAGAATGACGACTTGGCGCCATCAGGTCCAGGGAGAGGATCTGCCTCTGTCATGCAAGAGACCGTACGGCGGCCCAAATGTAAGTCTCAGTATGTCATCTTCATGCGACATGCTGATATCGTCCAGTGGCAAGACTTGGCTCATCGCTCAATACTATTCGCCCCCTCTCGAATCCCGCCACCCCCTTACCGACTCCATATGCACACCCCTCCCACAATCTTCACTTTCCATTCCGACAGAACGCCATTGCGCGCAAAGCTCGGCGTCCCGGTACCACCGAGCTCGACTATCAATTTGCCGCTTCTCCTCCTCGCTCCGACCATGAGCGTCAAGGAAGCATAGCGAGCGAAGTAAGCTCTGATGGGGAGGTACCCTTACCGAAGGGTTTCAAGCAGAGCAAGAGGGGAAGTGATGATAGCAGTGTGGGGTCGATAACCGGGGAGGAGGCGGACATGCTCAATGCGAGGATCACGCAAGAGCAAGGGATCGCGGATGAGGAAGAAAGGGTAGAAGTGCTCAAAACAGCAAGAGAAGAAGGCGTGAGCGAGATTGAGCTCGGCAAAGCTACCAATACGCGAGGCTCGCCACAGGATCTCAACGCTGCCGCTGCCCTCAGAGAGGAAGACCTTGAAGGAGAAGACGTGATTGCCGAGTCACTCGAAACAGATGGGTCGGAGAAGAGGCTGATGCGGAAAGAGCGACTGGCGGAGAGGCTGATGGAGGTCTTTGGGCTGGAGGAGAGGGAGGAGGTTTTGGCGGAGATGAAGTGTTGGCTGTTGAGGAGTGTCAGTAAGTGGCTTCTACTAAGGGCCTTGGAAAGAGCTGACACGCTGCAGTGCTCAAGGGCTACATGTACCTCACCAAACGCCACATCTGCTTTTTCGCCAATATGCCAGACGAAAACGTGCGTCCTATCTGTCTTGACTCGAACCGCATCTAACAAAGCTGCAGAATGTCCTCGTTAAATCGGGCCCCCTCTACAAGAAAGCCTCCCGCACAAAACTGAACACCAAGTTCTGGGTCGTCCTCAAGAACGACGTACTCTCCTGGTACGAATCCACCTCCGACCCCTACTTTCCCAAAGGCAACATCTCGCTCCAATACTGTATCTCGGTCGATCCTGTGCGAGACACAAAATTCAAGATACGGACAGCGGAGAGAAGCTACACGTTCACAGCCGATACTGAGGGAGGAAGGGATGAGTGGGTAAAGGTAGTGAAGAAGGTGATGTTCAAGCTGCAACATGAGGGGGAGACAATCAAGGTCATTATACCTTTTGAGGCGGTGATTGATGTCGAGAAAAGCCCGACTTTGGAGTTTGCCGAGACTATCGAAGTAAGTCTGCGGATGAGGTTCCACTGCAACAACATACTGATCACGAGCAGGTCAAATGTATGGACGCAGAAGATCAGATGTCGATAGACAGCTACTTTTTTGCGTCTTTCCCTGACAACGATTACGCTTTCGAGATCCTCTCACAGCTCGTCCGAGATCGTTCGCCCGATATATCTCGCGCATCGTCCGCAGACATTCCTCGGATCTCCTCCGCTGCCACTATCACTGTCGGCCAAGAGTCACTCGACACGAGCTATGCTACGCTCAAAACCCCTGTCGATAAGCCGGCTTCTCCCTCACCGACTGGAAGCCTCCCTCAACCCATCAAGAAGTTAAGCTCTGTCTTGAAGCCTTTAGTCTCTAGGACTGGGGACGAAGAAGCAGCATCTCAAGAAGACGCGCCCAGCCAAAATACCTCAGACACCACCGGCACAAGCTTTGACGGTTACCCTCCAGCCCAAGTTGGCCCACCTCCTGCCTCCATGCTCGAAGATAAATCTACCTGGAGCCCATCCTGGATCCGCAAGCCCGCTGCCAAGATCTTTGGAAGCTCCCCTAGCGGGTCGATCTCTTCGTACCTGGGAAGATCTCCGACAGATAGTTTTACGACTGTCGTGGAGGGTCCAAGGGCGAGGCTGGGGAGAGGGAAACAGCACTCTGTCACGGAGGTCGTAGAGGCGCCTCTCAAAGACCACCTTCATGACACAGAGGGCGAAGAAAGTGATGATGATTTTACTGGTCATACTTCTCAAAACAGTAGCCTCCAAAGCGCCGCTGAAAAGAGGGCAGCGCGATCGTCATGGACGTCAGAATCGTCTGCCGGAAGTCAGATGGTTCATAGCAGATCCGACTTTTCCATGTTGGGTTCAGACAATGGCCACAGCGAAAGTGCGGAGATGGTGAAGAAGTTTAGGTCGTTCTTTGCGCTGAGTGAGAAAGAAGAGCTATTGGATCGTAAGTTCTGGGTACATCTGCAGGTCTGGTATGCTAAAAGCAGTGCAGACTTTCCGGGGTATCTGTATAGAGTATTGCCTATATCAGGAAGATTCTTTGTGTCCACCAATTACTTTTGTTTCAGATCATCACAGCTCCTCTACAAGACCAAGGCAAGCTCAGTTCGAACTTGAGTATGCTCGACACTAACGTTCATCAGATGATCATCCCCATTCGGGACTTGTACGGCCTCAAGGCCCAGAAGGCTTTCCGATTCGGCCACTCGGGCCTCATCATCGTGATCAAAGGCCACGAAGAGCTCTTCCTCGAATTCTCCAACCCCGACCGACGAAAAGCCTGTATCTCTATCCTCGAAGAACGCATGGAGACTGTCCGCCTATCCGTCTCCTCGGGCCAGACCCCTCCAGACCAAAGCCGGATCAAAGCGCATATCATGGAAGATTTGGACGAGTCTCATCCAATCGAAGCCAGGACGCCTTTAGGCAGCGGCATGAGCTCACCCTCGCCGATGTTCGGGTCAGCGACGTCAACGTCGTTCTTGGAGTTTAAGCCGGAGCCGATGAGGATCACATGTCTGACAATTGGGAGCCGGGGAGATGTGCAGCCGTATATCGCTTTGTGCAAGGGGCTACAGGCGGAAGGCCACCGAACGAAGATCGCGACACACGGGGAGTACAAAGACTGGGTGGAAGGCGTAAGTTTGCCTAAGTTTACCTGCCCACTTCGAGACTGACGCTTTCCAGCACGGGATTGAATTTGAGAGTGTTGGTGGCGATCCGGCAGAGCTCATGCAGATGTGTGTCGATAATGGCATGTTTACTGTCTCTTTCCTCAAGGAAGGCTTGCAAAAGGTGAGTTCTCATTATGGAATTTCCAACATTTCGCTGACATGTCGCCAGTTCCGTGGTTGGCTCGATGATCTGCTCAACTCTTCCTGGCAAGCATGCCAAGGATCGGACCTACTTATCGAGTCTCCGAGTGCTATGAGCGGAATCCATATTGCCGAGGCGTTGCGAATTCCCTACTACCGAGCGTTCACAATGCCCTGGACGAGGACACGAGCATACCCTGTAAGTGACCCCTCTTGTCTCTGTCGCATGTACTGACGACCATTGCCAGCACGCTTTCGCCGTCCCGGAAAGTCGCCGCGGAGGATCCTACAACTACATGACATACACAATGTTCGACCAAGTCTTCTGGCGCGCCATTTCCTCCCAAATCAATCGCTGGCGCCGACACGAACTCTCCCTCGAAAACACCACCTTTGACAAGATGGAGCAGCACAAAGTACCGTTCTTGTACAACTTTTCACCGAGTGTCGTCCCGGCGCCGTTGGATTGGACAGAGTGGATACATGTGACGGGGTATTGGTTCTTGGATAAACCGGATGAGAAACACGGAGACACGGAGAAGAAATGGTGTCCCCCGGATGGTTTGGTCGAGTTCATCGACGGGGCACATGCGAACGGGAAGAAGGTGGTGTATATGTGAGCCGTTGTGGTTTATGTATGTGAAGCTGTCGACTGACGATGACCTTTTAGTGGCTTTGGCTCTATAGTCGTCTCCGATCCTGAAGAGATGACTCGCTGCGTCGTAGAGGCTGTTATCAGCAGTGGCGTCCACGCTATCCTTTCGAAGGGCTGGTCCGATAGAGGCACAAAAGCACGAGGAGAGTCAAGTGGCGGGGCTGAGGGTGCCGACGGAGTCAAATACCCTCCAGAGATCTTGCAAGTAGCCTTGAAGGTGACAAGTGGACTTGTAAGGCTGACTGTGAACCATAGCGCGATTGACTCAATTGATCATGGATGGTTGTTCCCGAAGATTGATGCAGCTTGCCATCACGGTGGAGCTGGTACCACGGGCGCGAGCTTGCGGGCTGGTATCGTAAGTCTTCTTATATAAAGCACGTAGCTTCTTTCTGACTAATTTTGACTAGCCTACAATCATCAAACCCTTCTTTGGCGACCAAGCCTTCTGGGCCGAGCGTGTCGAGTCCCTCAACGTTGGTTCCGCCATCCGAAAACTCGATTCTGAACAATTGGCCAAAGCGCTTGTGAAAGCGACGAGTGACGAGAAGCAAATAGCGAAGGCGAAAGATGTTGGG
This sequence comes from Cryptococcus floricola, assembly GCA_006352305.1. Lineage (NCBI taxonomy): Eukaryota > Fungi > Basidiomycota > Tremellomycetes > Tremellales > Cryptococcaceae > Cryptococcus > Cryptococcus floricola. The sequence continues at coordinate 2,093,986 of CM016931.1, read as the reverse complement.
GAAGTGGTGAGAAGGGAGAATGGGGTGGCTAGAGCTATAGAGGCGATCTATCGGGATTTGGTGAGTTGTCTTCTTACAGGCGGTTTATTTGGCGCTGGTACTGATGAGTATATGCGCAGGAATACGCCAAGTCGATTATCAAGCCTCCTCCCGCATCGGCCGTAGACGACAAGGAGGACAATCTAAACCGAGTCTCTTCCCTCCTCGACCCTCTCACGTCTCCCGACTTGTCTCTCAAGAACATCCGTTCCCGCTCTCGATCTCACTCCCGTTCCCACTCCAAATCTCATTCGTCCTCTTTTTCGCACACCGCCTCTCCACGCAGGGTTAGTATCAGTTCGGTTTTGGGTGGGGGAGGGGACGAAGAAGAGTGGTCGGTCATTCCGGAGGGGGCGGGTATGAGTCGAAGTGGTAGTCTGAGCCCAAGCGCGGGCGTTAGGGGGAGTCCGGAGAAGAGAGGAGGTATGGGGCTGGGTATGGGGGCAGTCCTCGGGAGAGAGGTATTGAGAGGTGCGGCCGGGTTGCCTTTGCCGAATCCTTTTGGCAAGTGGAGGAGCGGAGAAGAGTGAAGGGATAGCTTGTATAATCGGATCATCGACTTTTGGTTGTAGAGTATTTGTGACAGAAATGGCTGTGAATTAGTTGTCTTACCTGCTAGATTTGTATCATCACGAATTATGTATCGCATGGCTTTGTGGTCCCAAATCCAGTCACACGGCCCGCTCTAGAGTATCAGTATTTTAGCACAGATGCCTCGTTCTCAGCCCAGGGGGTTGTACCGGGCGTATTTTGAGGTTTGGCCGAGATGTCTCCTATGCATACACTCCTCTTACACCACATAATACAGATCTGCTGAATGCACGACCTATTCGTCATCATCAGCAGCCTCGGCAGCCTCCTTCTTCTGCTTGACAAGCAGCTTCATCCGGCGGACATAGCTGCAATCTTCGTGAGCTCCCTCTTTCTCCCAAAGTCGGACGATAAGCAACGTACTCGTCGTATTGACACTTTTCGTAGCCGTGTCTCTCGTCCTCGCACTTCCATGGCATGTAAAGTTCCTTGTGTCGGCAGACGTTGAGAGGGATCAAGAGGCTACGCGGACTAGGTCAGTCTTCCGTCCTTTTCTCATGTTGTCGCCCTCCGATCCCCTTGCTTCATTGCTTGATCCGTCTATTCGGCAGCTCCTCTCCTGATATCCATACCCGACCCCTTTCGCATTCCTATGCACGGTGACACCGGAGTACACTCACGCAGAACATTGATCTCTCCAACCCAGAGGAACCCTGGCGGCCTGCAACTCTGCTTGGGATGCTGTTGTGGAGGAGGTCATTGTGGCTGTGGACGGGGGGGAGACTGTCGGGGGGAGGGGTGTGGCGAGCGGTGGTGATGGCTTGAGAGGTATAGGGAAGCGTAGAATCGATAGCCTGTGATAGGCTGAGTGCGCGCAAAAATGCCACGTCAGCCTTGTTGTTGAGTTCGGCCTCCACTTGAAAGGTCCATGGAGTCATGGAGATGTATGTCTATGTGCTTCTGCAAGTGCTCTCGCACCTCGTCTCGAGACCCTCTTCGTTGATCTAGATCCTCTCTGTAACTGCTATACCTGCTGATATCATCCTTGGAATTATTTCGAGCACAGGTAACAACTACGTCACACGCATTGTCAGACACACCCTTCAACTTCAACCCTTCACCAAGTCCCATTTTGCTCGATCGCTGGTGACTATAGAGACCATGAAATTTGAAAAATGCCAATGCCCCAGTGCCCTTGCTAAAGATACAGCGTCTCGAGTGGCTGTCCACGCGGCGAATTGACATATGATCCCATGCGCACTACGGCCTCAGCACCCTACTCGCAACCTGCTTCTCCTCCTCCTTCTTCAATGAGAATGGATAGATCCCTTCTTTCGACTCTTCCACCCCACTGACCACCCCCATGACCTGATACTGCGTTCCCATCCCCAACAGATCTACCAACCTCTTCGCGCCCTTCTCAATCTCCTCTCTCCTCTCTTCCGGCGCAGCCTCGACGAGTTTGGCCAAACGGGGATGGAAGCCGAGGGACTGAAGGAATGACGCTTGCGACATTGGACCGAGAGGGGTAGAAAGATTGGAAAGGGATTCGCCGAGATAAGCAAAGTCGACGTTGGCTGTAAGATCGCAATTTCCGGGGTCTTGGAAAACGTCAACAATCTCGTGCTTTCGGAATGCCTAAAATCGAATCAGCGTTATGTGTATTCAAATAATAAGGGAGGCGTACACGGAAACTGTTGTAGAAAGCTTTATCGGCACCATAGTCAATGACCAGCCCGCAGCCTCCCTTGCCCTGGTTCACGATCTCTCCAAGTTGGCGCATGATTTTGTAACTATCCTGCGACACCTCCACTCGCGATCCGCTCAGTAGCTTTGAGAATCGAGGGGATGTCTCGGGAAGTATTGTCGAAAGCGGAGTGGGAGAAGATGAAAGTGCAAAGCGCAGGCCAGACGGAGCGGAGGGCGTCGAGATCTCTGGGTCGAAGGAAGGGTCGTGAGTGACTTGGACTTCACGCCAGCCCATGTCAGTCTTCTCAAACGTGTTTATCGGCATGGCGTCAAAGAATTCGTGGGCTACGAAAAAGGTGTACTCGTCTTCGGCTAAGGTCACGTTAGGGCGTCATCTTGTTGACGAGTCTGGGGAAACAACGTACTTTTTGGAATCTCGTTGATACCAGTGTACCAATTCAGAGCGATGTCTTTGCCCTCTATTCTCGGTTCCAGCTTCTTCCTCTGCACTTCCCGCATAGCCAGACTGTTCTCCACCAAATGTATGCTCTTCAAAGATGAAGCGACTCCTGGAAAGTTTGACAGTGTCTAGAGAAGTCTTAGTATTGTGCACGAATTCAACGCAAATGCAGACACGTCCCACTCACCCGAATGATGTCGTCCATAAGAGTCCCTCGTCCAGGCCCCAATTCCACGATGCGCACTCGTGATGGCGAACCCTTTTCCATCCACCTCGTCAAGAACCAAATTGCTACGAGCTACCCATCCATCAGCACGTCGTTTCGCTGCTCGACGATAACTCACCTCGCCAAATATCTGGCTGATCTCTGGAGACGTGATAAAGTCTCCTTTCTGACCAAACACATCGCCTTTCGAATAATAGCCATGAGTAGGGTGTGATAGGCAGAACTGCATATATTGCGAGATCGGGATTGGCCCCGTTGACTACAGACAACCGTCAGACATAGGCTCTTGGAATTAAGGAGATGATGAGCATACTTTGACAGTATCACGTATGATTTTAGCGAGCTCGTTATGTCTGAACTCGGCTTTGGCGTCAGAGGTTTTGGGAGTTGTTGAGGAGGCAGATGGGGGAGCAGGCGAAGAGGTCGATGATTGGTATCGAAGACTGCTCTGGCCCCAAGCAAGCTTAGGAGCGCGTCGACTCGCGCTTCGAAGAGCTGTCCTGGAGCACTGTGTTGTGATTTGAGGGGCAAGCATTATGCCCTTTTGTCGTATATCGAAATCGAGGTAAACAAACAAGGAATTGGTACGGCAGCAACTTTCGGAAAACGCACGAATGCCGAAAAGTGGAGGATGTCCAGCGACTTATCCTCTCTTTCATCTCATCTGTATGATTCCTGAAGCTTCGTCAACGCAGCAAGTCCTCAAGAGTCATGTTCTCCAACCTGGGGCTCTTTGCAACAGCCAAATGCCCAGACCCAAAGTGTGCTCGGGCCAGGTGCTTCTTCGCCCATGGCCAGGCTCACGCCGCGTCCCCTGTCGCCGGTCCGTCAAGAGCGGCCTCGAGCGTCGCGCCTTCACGTAACGTGGGGACCAAGACAGTAACAGAAGCGTCTGGAGTGAAGCGAAAGATGAATACGGGGATAGCGGAAGATGGAGCGGGGGCGAAGAAACAGGTCGTGCCAAGCTCGAGGCCCGGAGTGCCGGTGTCTACATCTTTGACGGCAGCGCCAAAGGTAATCTCAGAGTATACTCCATATATGTCTGCAGCTAACTGGTGGTACGTAGTCTCTACCTTCCACGTCCTCAATACCCTCAAGAGCTTCTTCCTCTGCAGATTATGGACGTCCGCCCAATCTACCACTAAATATCAAAGTAACCCCTCAGCCTCGTACCGATCGCCAGAAAGCCCGTAAGACAATATCATCATTTGTGGAGGATCAGAGCTGATGATATAATAGTCGCCACCCTCTTTACTCAGTTCTCAAAGCTATATGGCCCTATAATTCACCTTGAACCTTCACTTGCCCACGACACCACTCTCTCTCAAGAGAATGAGATATCCGTTTCATCGTCTTCGCTCAGAACCTACAAGACTGCTATCCACCACGCTGCTGTGTCCATCTCCCGCCGGCCTCCTCCCACATCTCTGAGTCATCCATCAGTGGGAACTGTCAAAGAGTCTAGGGAGAAAGGCGAGAAGGCAGAGAAGGAGAAGAGTGAGCGGCTGGAAAGGAGCCGAGTCGAAAGATACTTTTTGAAGAAGGAGGATTTTGCCAAGTGGAGATATCCATTACCAGATGATCCTGAGCTTGTGGGTGAAGGTACAGGATCAAAGCCAAGTGGAGAGGGCGAGACCCACAACTGCGATCGATGCAAGATCTCCTTCACCGTCTCCTCTCAGAACCTCGCAGCGCGGTTTGGCGAGTGCCGCTATCACTACGGCCGGACGGCTCCAGAACGCGTTGAAGGCCGGCGGAAATGGATCTACTCTTGTTGTGGAAAAGAGAGGGGTGAAGGAGGGTGTGAAGATGGGGTGCATGTCTTCAAGGAAGAAGATGATCAAGCACTGGCGAGGAGGGAAGGGTTCAAGAGTGTGAGAACGTGTACGGAGGAGAGCAAGAGAGATGGGAAGAGTATTGTGGGAGATGGGTTTGGGGTCGTGGCTATGGACTGTGAGATGATCAGTGAGTTGGACTCAAGCAAGCGCCTGTCATTGGCACTGATTACGAGATAGATACCACCGCGGGCCTCTCTCTCGGTCGAGTCACAATCGTAGACGAGAATGGCAACATTCTGCTGGATGAACTGGTACGGCAAAGTGTGCCAATACTGCAAGTCACAGCCTCTCTGATAGTGTATATGGTCATACTGACATTGGAGACAGAGATGTCAACACCCGCTTCTCCGGTATATCTCCTGGTCAGCTCGACAGTGCTCTCATGGACCTCCCAGCAGTTCGCTCAGCGGCGTGTATGTTCATTGGGCCAGAGACTGTTATCGTCGGGCATGGGTAAGCTTCTCAGAATTTTGGATCAGTCTGTGATAATCTGATCGCTTTTCATAGCCTTGAAAATGATCTTCGAGCCTTGAGATTGTTGCACGACAAGGTCATCGATACCGCCATCGTCTTCCCTCATGACAAAGGGCCACCTTTCAGGCGAGCTTTGCGTGACATGTACGTTCTCTCCCTTTCATATTATCTGACGTCTTGCTTGAGCTGACGTTCTGCAGTGTGAAAGAGAAACTGGGCTACTTTATCCAAGATCGGACGTCTGACTTGGGTCATAGTTCAGCGGAGGATGCGAAAGCGACTTTGGACGCTTTGAAGTGGAAGGTGAGGGACGACAACGAGTGACGGCCAGGCAGAGACCGATGGATGCACACATATGTTGCACTTGTACAGTACTCGTACATATCTGGTATGGCTTCTTCTCAGAGGCACATCTGAATACAGAAAGTCATCTCCACCACCACATCCTGGCTGTATATCGGTGTTGGCCGCCGCGTCATTTCGGAAGCCCGTCGTGTGTCCCTTGGGTTCTTTTTTTTTTACTAAGCTGCTGATTTTTCCAATCCCATATCTTCCAAACATCCAATATCTCAAGGAATCATCACTGCCAACTCTTTCGACGGCCTCATCGGGGGCCCTTGTGCAATATATCACTCTCTCGCCTCCGGCAAACCGTCCTCCATCTTTGCTTCCTCGGCCCAGGATCCTCAATCGCTTCTTAGACTGCCATCCGAAGGCTCCAAGAAGGTGTATTTCCATTTGTCCTTTCAAATACGCGGAATCCTTTGAGGTTGGATTCGTCACGACCTCGAGAATTTGGAATTTCTTGGTTCGCCAGCGCGGCTTTGGCGAGGTGTTGCCACGAGTCATACACGCCACTCAGCTATATAATCCCAGATACAGAAGGTCTCGACAGATTCTCTGTCCACCCTAATCGTCAATCTGGCAAAGATGTGTGTCACATTCTTCACCCTAGCGCAGCCCGGGTTCAAGCTGTAAGAATTACTTCTATCTTATCCGTTCCCGCGATGCCCAAGCTCACTTGAATCAGTGTCCTGGCGTTTAACAGAGATGAGTTCCTCGATCGCCCCACCCTTCCTGCCGACTGGCACAACTTTGCCCCCTCGTCTACTGCCAATGGATCGGCGACTCCACTCACTCCCACGTCCCCTCTTTCAGAGAACGGGACTCTCCTCTACAACACCGACAAGCCGCTTCTTCAGGCTGCTTCAGAGAAGCACATGGACCAAGAAGAGGCAAGGGTATTGTCGGGGCTGGACAGGGGAAAGGCGGAGGGTGGTACGTGGCTAGGGATCTCTAAAGACCTGAAAGTCGGGCTTCTGTGAGTTTGTCCTCTGTCTTCTTACAACCATGCTCATGAATGCCAAAGCACGAACATAGTACGCTACCCCGCAGAAGACGGCATCAAGCCTCTATCACCTCCACCCTCGCGAGGCAAGCTACTACGCGAATTCCTTCTGCCCTCTTCCTCCTCCCAAGCGCCCTCATCAGGAGATGTCCAATCCTACATCTCGTCCCACCTTCCTACAGCCGGCAATTACGAAGGTTTCAACTTGCTGCTCTTCTCTCTCTCTCCATCCCTACCTTCCGCATCTGTGGGCTACTTGACAAATCGCCCCAAGCCGGAGAGCTTGAATCTGGACCATCTCTCCCGGAAATCCCGGAAGACGGGCGAAGACCGGGGGTGTACAGGTCTGTCAAATGGCCCATTGGAAACAGTCGATAAGTGGCCGAAAGTGGAGTCAGGTGAAGGGAGGATGGCCCAGACGTTAAAGGAGTGGGAAGAGAAGGAGGAAGGAGTGGATGCGCTCGTGGAGAGAATGTACGATGTATTATCGTGAGTCTTCAATCTTGGAGATCTAGCAGGGGTGCTGATGAAATTGCAGACCAACAATCCCTGTTGATTCCGATGACGACCTCTTACACACCACAACAGTCCAACCTGTCAAGCTCTCCCCACAAATGACCGTCATCCCACCATCCGCCTCTTCTTCCTCGCAAGGCAGATGGAAAGGCACCCGCACAGCCACCGTCATTCTGGTACACGACAACGGAAAGGTTGTCTATGTGGAAAGGGATATCTGGGAGCTTGGAGAGAATGGGGATCCGCAGAAGGGCAACGGCGAGAGACGATTTGAGTTTAGTGGTGATGTTGAATAGGGTCCGATGACCTCGTGTATGTGGTAAGATGAATATCAGTCTCTCTGTTGTCGATACAGCGGATAAGTGAATGCACATATATCATTGTGTATAACGTGCTATGTAGGAGACCATTGTCTCAATCTTGAGCTAGAAAGGCGATACCTGCACCAGGTCGAAGGCCAGAGGGGAACGCACAGCGCTCGGGACACCCTGGGTAATTTCACCACACTCTGGATCCAGCGGTCAACGCCGTTCAACAAAAGTGGGGAATTTCACCACACTGAAGCGCGGGAGTGAACGCACAGCGCTCGGGACACCCTGTCACAAAGGCCGGCAGTTTACATCTATGGTGTTTTTACCCCAGTCACGGTGGAGAACGCCTGTCTGGTGTTTTTGCCCACCTGTTATTCTGCGCTGGATTTGAAGCGAGCCAAGAGCACAAATTACGCAGAGGCAGTCCAGTATACAGCGATTGAAATCCAATATGATAGAAAGCCGATGCGCACCTGGTGAACTTGAATCCTCAAACGAGACCTACCTTGCGCGCCACCACTGCACCACAACCTATATATTCGAATACTGTGCTCGGTCGACAACAGGCTTGTAGTTGAACGCATCATGTTATGAGCCGAATAAACAAGTACAATGCATTGTTTTCCCTAGGTCCCACTCTTGTAGCTGCTTGAGAAGATCACGAAGAAGGAAAGGAACAGAAGAGAAGAAGGAATATAAGAGTGATGATCACTTGGGCGAGAGAAAGCAGGCATGATAATTATGTAGCCGTTTCTAAGTCTCGGGTACCAAGTGTGGATCACACGCATAAGGGGTATATAAGGTCAAAGATAGGAGAATAAGCACACAATTGAAAACCAGACACTTCTCGACTCCACATTTTTCCTTTTCTCTTCCTTGGGTACTCTAGTCTAGATCGCAATCGATACAACTCTTGTATAAGTAAAAGAAAAGGAAAGAAGACATAACATCAACCCATGCAAAGTTTAGAGGTTGAGGGGCGACTCGCTGGTGTCCATCAAACCCTCAACCTTGACCGCACCAGACGCCTCATCACCCTGCGGCTCGCTCTTCAATTGCTCCACCTTCTCCTCTTCTTTTTGCGCATGGTGGCCCTGCAAAGCTGAAGGGGTAGGCACAGTGGGGGAACCGATAGAGAAGAATGATGGGGGAATAGGGGAGCCGGCAGCGCCGTGAGCTACGGAGGCGGGCGCGGACGGTTGGGGCGAGGGGTCGTTGCCAGTGGTGGTCGAGTCCGAGTCGTCCGAGTCCATAGCAGAGTCTCCGTCCTCATCCACAAGCTTCACTGATCCCTTCTTGCCAACACCCCTCAGCACCACATCGTCTCCTTCCTCCTCGAGCTGTCCTGTGATAGACTTGGGCTTTGTCTCCCCGTCAACCGCCTTGTCATCCAAAAAACTGATGCCTGACGACTGGTTGGAGGAGTCGCCGATGATTTGGAGCTCCTCGTCGTCGTCATCATCGTCGTTATCGTCATAGTTGGGACGGAAAGTGATACCGGAAGCACCAAGGATGGAGGCAATGTTGGCAAGACCGCCGGCACCGCCAGCGACACGGAAGCCAGAGCCACCAAAGCCGCCCATGGCAGGACCGGTAGGTTCGGGGAAGATATCGGGGATGGATTCGGGGGTGTCGTGGCCAACTGTAACGCAATGAGATATGACCAAAAGCAAATCAAAGCGACGTACCCTTGTTGTCAACTCGCTCCTTGACCCAGTTTTGCCATTCCTCCGGTGTTCTGCCATTCAGAAGCGCAACAACAACAACAGTCATGTTGTCACACCCGATGCCACCCGTGCTGCTGTCCTTGGCCAGACACTTGACCATCATCTCCTCACAGATCTGACCCAATGGCTTTCCTTGCGCAATGCCCCTCCTCGTAAAGTCCACCACCTGCTGACTAGACAAACAATCCCAGATACCATCACAGGCGAGCACGAGGAACTCCTCCTCGCCGTCCAGTTTGTGGGTGATTATTTCGGGAACGACAGTGACGATCTGCTTTTCGGGGGAGAGGGAAAAGTTCTGCTTGAATTCAAAGTCGCCCATGGCTCGGGAGAGGGCGAGGTTGCCGTTGACTCGGCCGAAATCGACGAAACCACCTCCAGCGGTGATTCGGGCAGTCTCCTCTGCGGATGCATAAGCAACGGGTGGTGATGAGTAGGAAGAGGGACGTACCGGCATTGGTGGGCTTGTGGTCGTTGGACATGGCCTTGGCCTCGCCCTTGTACCCAAGGACTGACCGAGAGTCACCAGCGTTGGACTGTCATCTCGATCAGCAGTGCCCCTCAGATGCGAAAAAAATAGACTCACACAGATGATCCGACCGTCAGTGGTGATGAGTCCGACCACAGCGGTACACCCCGAAGGATCGCTCAAGAAAGAAGGGTCCGCACGCAAGTCTTCATCTGTCTTGATGAAAGCCTGATTCAACGCAGCCTCATAATCGCCATCCTCTGCTTTCAGTCAGTTCCCTTCCCGCTTATCCATAGAAGACGGTGACGCACTGTAAGCAGGCAGACCAGCCAGCCTGGTATGCAAAGTGGATCCCGCGAATTTGGCCACGGCCTGACCACCATGTCCGTCAAACACACCGAAAAGAGCGTTGCCAGTCTCTCCCGCGTTGTTGCTGGTGACTGTTGATCCTTCCGGCTGTTGAGGGATATCGGGGGCGGAGACGATGGGTTTTGAGTCATCAGAAGCAGGGGGAAGGTAGAGGTGGACGCTGTGGGCGTCTTCCATGCCTACGCAAATGGATGAGAGGTGGAAGGACAGGGATGAGACTGGGACGTACTGATACGCCATCCTTGCATGTCGGAGAGACCGACCCAGTACTGCTTTCCTCGGATGACATCCGTGGTGTGCTTCTCCGTCACTGTTCGAGCAAGTTCCGTAGATTCGTAAAGCCATCAAAGACAGCAAGCATATATTTTACCGTGGGTAAAAGTGTCGATCGATCGCGAAAGGACGCGTCAAAGTATAATAATTTGTGTCGGCCATTGGGGATGAGATATAATGAAACGGTGTCGTGTGACAAAGGGGATCGCCGGCGAGGGAAGTGAAAAGTAAGCAGAAAGAAGACAGTCAGCATGTATACGGATCAGTCAACGCATGTACTGACTAGGCTCAGAGAGTGTTTGACCCTGTACATGAGGAGGGGCGGACGCGGGAGGATGGTTCCATGATGGAGAGGGGCACGGGGTGAGATTCGGTCGAAAAGGTCGGGATAATGGGAGGCAAAAGAGATAACGCAATGAACAGTCAGCGACGTGTTCTGACGCGAAAAAATACCACAAAGTGACCCCCCGGCATGATATCACGCGCATAAGGGCCAATAGAGATGGATACTGACCATGTTGACTGATGTTTATTGGGGGGAATTGAGGTGTAAGAGTGTCGGGGAAAGAACCGAAAAATGAGTCGCTGGCGGCGGCTGTGGGGCGGTCCGGGTGAAGAGGAAAAAAAGGCGAGAGGCGGGCTGAGGCGGGGTAGGCGAGCCTGGACGGTAAGAGAGAGAGACTGGAGGACAGGGAGAAAAATCCGCGGTCGAAGAAGATGGATGAAGGCAGGATGGAGATGTGGAAATGGCAAATATGATACCGGAACTCAGGGCCGCTTGTTTTGTGACGCTGCTGCTGCCTTTCCCTTTGTGCTTGCAGCGGTACTCTTCCCAGGACTGGCCTCGAAGGATACCGCCCGGTGCTGTCCTCTGCCCCTGTCTGCGATGCATGCATAGCTCCCCGCCTCCCCCGCCAGCTTCCGCCGCCGCCCGGATCGCGCCTCAGCAGACGAGACGCCGATGACGAAAACCAAAAACAACACCAGCGGCGACCTCCGCTTGGGTCGATTTCGTGTCGCCACTTAAAGCGGGACCGAATAAGTTATGTATAGCTTATGTAATTAAGAGAGCGCCTCACCGAAACTGCTTGCCAAAACGCCGAGCTTCGTGGCACCTGCTGCTGCTTTTGCTGTTTTTCGCCAGTTGCAGTTGGACTTACCCGTCAAGCTCGTGAGTCAATCGTCTGCTGCTATCCGTCGTGTGCTAACAGAAGACAGCAGACACCAAAAATGGCTCCTTCCAAGACCACCTCCGGTTCCAAGGGTGAGTGCACAACGTTGTCTGGGACTGGTATAGCGCACTGGGATCGACTGTCGCAAATCTGCCAATTCGGAGGAGCTATGCAGGGAGAGAAGGCTGGCAGGGAACGGGATACTTGAGCTCCCCGGGAAACGGGCCGCTAGAGAGGTGGAGATGGCAGAAGGGCTCTGCCGCGATTCGACCATAATTTCAATCTACCCAGCGCGCTCCCAGTCCCAGCTCCCACCCCATTGAACTTCCAACTAACTGTTCTTTAGCCGCTGCTAAGCCCCAGGATGTCAAGGCCAAGGCCGCCAAGAAGGCCGCCTTGAAGGGTACCCAGTCCACCAACGTCCGAAAGGTCAGGACCTCCGTCTCTTTCCACCGACCCACCACCCTCCGTCTCGCCCGTGCTCCCAAGTACCCCCGAAAGGCCATCCCCCACCTCCCCAGGATGGACCAATTCAGGACCATCCAGCACCCTCTTAACACCGAGAGCGCCATGAAGAAGATTGAGGAGCACAACACCCTCGTCTTCATCGTCGACCTCAAGGCCAACAAGAGGAACATCAAGGACGCCGTCAAGAAGCTCTACGATGTTGAGGCCGCCAAGGTCAACACCCTTATCCGGTATGTCTGATTTGCATCTTTTGGCTTGTATTTACTGACTCTTCCCAGACCCGACGGTAAGAAGAAGGCCTACGTCCGTTTGACCGCCGACTTCGACGCTCTTGAGGTTGCCAACAAGGTACGTCTATCCTCTTCGTCCTTCGCCCGCCCAAAGCTAACCCTTGATGTAGATCGGTTTCATCTAATCGATTCGTGTTGGGATAGAGGTGTCTAGGAGGGCTTTACTTTTGGCGTCATGCATTTGGCTTCCACGACTATCAGGCTCTTTACGAGTGTTTGAGAATATGTGGGGCTCTTGCACTATATGACCCGGCGGGACAGATGGACAAAAAGCGTTGGTGTGGGGGTCGTCAGACTGGGGTATGTCTGTGGTAAGGCACAGGAGAGGCGACGGAGCTGGGACTGAGCAAGACTTCATACCCGTCGACACCATTCAAAACTGACGTCCACTGCTTCCGAGCGTATGCTGCATTTTCCAGAACTGACATGATGCTGACACTCGTACTTCGTTTCGTGAGGATTAGTACACTGACTTGTATATGGGATTATGTGTATACTTCATGCATTTCTTGAAAACAATATCGTGTCCATCTGGTCTTCTCCATTTAGCGCTTCCTTTGAGTCTCATCGTACGCGTTCTCATCTCTACTGCCGGTGACTACAAAGAGCTCATCTTGACCGAGGTGAAAGGGGTCCGGGCTGAATCGACTTGATGCCAGAAGTGCTGTTCAGTATGTAAATTGGATGGAGACCGTCAGAGATCTACGGGCAAGAGTTCGATCCTCCAGGCTTGAGCAATAACCCATCTACAAGCCAGCCTACCGCCAGTTCAGGCCCACTGTGAAGGAGCTTACAGCAGCGCCCCGTATCTGTCGGTCGCAACAAGCTCTTACATTAGCGCTATGCGCAAACGCAATTACGCACGTACCAAAGCATCGGCTACCCATATCAGCACTTCTTAAGTACTCCTGGCGTGTCCATGCTGCTTTCAGATTTGCGCCTAACCTCACTCCCAATGCATTTGACCTGCATTCTCGACTAAATTGTTGCATCGACTGTCAACATCAGAGGCACGGTTACGTAAGGTGAGGCGGCAGCTGCGGCCGTTGCAGCCAGTGCCGCTCCGAGTGCGACGTCAGAGACGGAAGATTTGCTGGGGTGGAGCCTGGAACGGATGGTGGGCGGGGGTGTGGGGATGCATGGGGTGTATAGATAATATAGATATGTATAGCATTGTATTAGGTTCGGGGACTAGCCGGTAGCAGACAGATAGCTTGTTGAATGCACCGGAGCGGCATCATCGCAGCTTCACGTCACTATATTTTTGCCTTTACGTGTTTTCAACTCTTTCATTCACCGCATCTCTTCTTTCCTCTATCCATATCTCCCCAACAACCATACAATTCAACCTGTCTATAGTCGACTGCTGATCGCCCGTGATACAGTGGCTGGCGGTAAGCTCGCTTGCGTTCGGTCTCGATCATCTGCTCACTCCGACGCCAAACAGTGAGACCATCGACGTCTATCACCCATCATCTCCCCTACCATACACTCCTTCATATCTTCTCTTTTGCGCTCTCGTCCACGGCCGTAATTGTCCTACGGTCGATCATCCTTTACTCGCCCATCAGGTCCGCCCGACAGCACGGTCCGAGAATTACCGAGCAACAACACAACAGAAGCCCATCCACCCCCTTTCACCCGTAAGCATCGCGTGAGTTACGCCACAGACACATCCTCGCCATGCCCGCTCGCTGGACGATCGGTGGACATGTCTCCAACGCATCTGGTGGCTCATCGAGAGCTTCTTCGCGAGCTTCCTCTCCCACCCGCGGCCCTAGTCTGACCAGCCGACCATCTCACATCATGCTGCCTTCTCGACGACGAGAGGGTGCCGAGTTTGGCGGAGACTCGGCAGACTACTTTTCTTCTGCCCAGCCATCCCCCGCGTACGACAGCACGCCGGCTCACACCCCGGGATGGGGAGCGAGTACGCCCGGCTGGGCTACCCCCAGTGCGATGAGCACCCCCGGAGGCAGCAATTATGGTGGTCATGCGCTCGACATTGCGTTGGACAGCCATCATTTGGTTCTACGAGGACAAGGAGGTGACATGGAGCCGGCCTACCTCGCTGGTAGGGTCGAGCTCAATCTGTCAGAGTCGACGAATATCAAGGAGATCAATATGACTATGACTGGTAAAGCAAAGGTTCAGTTTGCCGACGCTGGAAAGTGAGTACCCGATGAACCTTTCTCGCTGCGATAACTGACGTTTCCATAGCGCTGGCTCCAAGAACCGGCATTTTAGCCACCCCATCATCACCCACGATTGGTCTTTCTTGCAGGGCGGCAAAGGTCATGCCCACACCCTCAAAGCGGGCCATCACTCTTTCCCATTCTCCTTTACGCTCGAAGGCAACCTCCCGTCCACCTTGAGAACCTACTCTGGTGACGCCATCATCGTCTACAAGCTCCGTGCTACCGTCGTGCGATCGGGCTTTGCGAGCAACTATACTGCCGCCAAAGAGTTTAGCCTCACTCGAATGTTCACCACCGAGGCTCTCGAATTCAATCAGACACTTGAAATCGAAAACACTTGGCCTGGCAAGGTCATGTACTCGTTGACTCTCCCCTACAAGGCGTACGCTGCCGGGGATGATATACCTGTCAATGTCAAGTTCATGCCCCTCGCAAAAGGCGTCAAAGTGACCAATGTCGTCTCGGTACTCAAAGAGTACACTTTGGTTCACACTAGGCACTCGTCTCACCCCGACACCCGTGTCGATTCTTGCATCAAGCACGAGATCAAAGATGGCCGTGCCATTGAGCTTGCTCGAGAACCTATCCGCCCACCTCACCACTGGGATGATGCCGGGTCCAACAGAGGCAGTGCTTCCACATCACGCCACCCCAGTCCCAACCATACTCCCGTAGCCAGCACTCGCGGGCGTCTTGCACCCAACACCAGCACGCGTCCGCCAGACAGCTACTTCCCAGATGCCAATGGCAACACTGGATCCTCATCTGCTGCATCCACCTCGGCTCAGCCTGAAGCTTCTTCGTCCAATGCCGATCTTGCTTCTTTGGCCGGATCCAGCGGAACAGACATTGAGATTGGCGATGACGAGATTGACACGCACTTTACGATCCCAATCCCTGCCTGGGTGACCCCCTCGCACTCGATACACCCCGTATTCATCACCCACAAAATCAAGTGGTCTTGCTCTATCTCGAATCCGGACGGTCACACCTCTGAGCTGCGATGCGCGCTTCCCATCACCATTCTCTCTCACAGTCTTCTCGACGAAGCTCGCTCTGCCAGCGCGAGCACTCGAGGCTTGCTCTTTGGCGGTAGCCAGTCAGAAGAGCAGCCGGTCGATCTCCCGAGCTACAGCAATCACGTTTACGACCGAATCGCCGTCGCCGACTCTGGTTCAGCCACAGGCTTTGTCCCTCGCTCCGTCGCCGCGACGCCCATGGGTTCGCCGCACGACGATACACCACCCCGAAGCCGGGCGCCTTCCCGTCCAGGGTCGCCTGTCAGAGGGAGAAGCGGTGATTCTACGCCTGCTGCTAGTGACGTTCCGCCGCGAAGGCAGCTGTCTAACTTTGTCGATTCAGAGCTGCTCATGTCGCTCGGTGCGCTCCGACCCCATTCCAATGGCGTTTCACCCAACTCTACGCCTCCCGACTCGCGAGCGCCTAGTCGCCCGCTCAGTCGAAGGGGCAGTAGGACGAACCTTTCGGGGTGGAGCAGCATGTCTGCCAGTAGGGCTGGAAGTAGGGCAGGTAGTAGAGCAGGTAGTAGGGCGTCGAGTCCTGAGCGAGGTAGTGGCAACTCGTCGACTGTTGGGAGCTACAACGAGGAAGGTGCGCATATGCGACCCAACTTTGATCGACACCGATCCACCGGTCTGCACGGCCTTTTCCATCTCCCCAAGGGCATGCGTCCTCTCTCCCACCTTGGCTCGGGAGGCGGTTCTGGCAGTAGGCCGATCCTGCGAAACAACGGCATCTCGTCCAACCTCTCTCTCCCCAACTCGAACGTCATCCCACGCAACGCATCCGTCCCCGGCGATTTGGAAGCTGCTGGAGCACAAGGTGGTGCGGGGGCGAATGGAGGCAACCATGTATCCTTCGCTCCTCATGCTGTGACATTCGAGCCTGAGCGGTCTACGCGATTCGAGCTCGGTGCACCTGATACGCCCGATGCAGATGACGACGAGGATATCGACCCCATGACCCAAGTCCCGTCATACGATATTGCCTCTCGAGGTTTCCTGGGAGGTGGGATCGTACCGATCGACTCGAGACTTCCCACGTACGATGCGTCGGAAAGGTCAATGCAGAGGACCAGGAGTGGGACGGAGATCGGAGGCAGCGGAGGGCTTCTCAGGCCAAGGAGTGACACGGCGTTGGTGCAGATGGGTGCTCAAGCGGCGGCGGATGCGGAGGATAGGGCTGCTGAGGATGATAGTGGAGCGCCATCAGGAGCTTTGACCGCATTGGGGCTAGGGGATAGATAGGACGGGGCATAGCATCAAAATCGACTCCGTATAGAGGGAGATTGAAGAGGAAAAAGGAGGTATATATAATGTGACAAGAGAGGTATCTATAGAGCTTCTTTTGATGAGGAGGGGTTGAATTTCGTCACAAAAACAATTACTACTCTTGCTACTCAAAACATTCATTGTTGGCATTTCAAAAAATGCATTCGGGATTTCAGTTCGTTATAATCATGTCTACTACTATAAGCACAACAGCCCCCTCAGAAAAGAATCATCTATAAATGCGAATTGTACTCGAACGTCTATGCTGATTGTTGATCGTTTGAAGATACGGTATGATATGATCGCCCCACGTTCTTACTCTCCATCAAACCTCGAGGGCACTATCTGTGGTGTACACTGGGGGGTAGCTCTGAGCGCTACTCATATGACCCTCCCTCACAGGGGTCAATGCCCTGTTCCCGCTATGTGGCCATCTGTCCTCACTCTCTCTCGGCTGAAAGGTAGGACTTTCCGGCCCGTGGGAGTTGCTCCCAGTGGAATTGGATCGGAAATGCCCAAACTTGTGCACCCCACCAAGACCACTGCCTATCTGTTCAGCTTTTTGTTCTGAGTGGATGACATGGTGTTGATGATGATGGGGAACGGGGATGGCAGTGACGGGTCCGGGGGTGAAATTGACCTCTTGGTAAGCACCGGTGCCACCGAATGATTCGGGGCGGGATCGAGGAGCGAAAGGTTCTTCTTGGTAGAAACTACTGCCTCGACGAGAGCGGGACATGCGACGAGAGCGTTCTTCTTCAAAGGCTGCTTCTTCCTCAGCCGTAAAGTCTTTGGGCACTACGAACATCGTCAGCTTCATGTGTCAGTATAAGGGTGTTCAAAGGCATACACATAACAGCTCGATCGATCTACGGGAATGTCAGCAAATATTCCTAGCCCTTCACACGAGAAGTAGACTCACAGCGACGGGCAGCCCACGATGTCTTCCTCGCAACATGACGGCAATAATGACAAGCTTGGAGAGTTTTCTGAAACTACCGCTGAAACTGTATTTCCCATATCAGCACGAGTTGAAAGGATGAATAGCAGCCACATACGAAAAGTTGTCATATGGAAGCCCGACTGTCAAGCCAACAGTTCCATAAGCGCTGACAAGCTCGAATATGATGTTGAAGATATTGAACCATTCCTGGTCATTATCGATATGTCCGCGCTCAATGATGCAGACTAGCCAGAGAGCAAAACCAAGCCACCAGATATCTAGACAACGTCAGTGCTTCACTCATGGTCACGATGAAGATGCAACTCACCAAACGCCAACTGCCGCCTAGCGTGCCACCCAATATACTTGGCCACAGCCTGCGCACCCTCGCCTTCTTCCGAAACATCATCGTCTTCCACTTCTTCGTCGAAAAGTCCCAAACTCTTTTCCTCATACACATTTGTCGCTCGAACGGATAAGGCGATGGGGTAAACGGAGATGTACTACAGATGTTTTGTGAGCCACATGATCTTCTTGCACTGTGGGCCAGCGACTTACCATCATGACGACGTAGAGGACCTTGACGGCAGGTGCCAATGCCCCGAGGGGCACGATGCTGAAACCAGAGGCGCGTACAGCTGCCGATTGCAGGAACCCAGCAGCGATACGTGTTCCGACTGGTAAAGACATGATTGTCCTGGTCGAGAGTCTCAGCCATTGCATCGCCAAGTCATTCTAAATCACTTACTCGGTGCCCAAATCCAGAACAAGAAAACTGACCCAATCAATAAGGCTGTGATTTTGTCAGTCGCATTTGAGAGGAAGGAGGGGATTGTGACGCACGTGAGACCCAACATGACTAGGGCAAGGACCCAAGTCTGGGTAGCAGGAAACAAGTAGACAAAGCATCTTTGAAAAAATCAGTGGCGAATCGACGACCAGATCGAACAATCTCACCGTCGAGGATGGTCCAGCAAGAACTTGAGAGACTCGTGTATCCGAGATGTGACGGGGACCAGCTTGTATAAGGTCCATCTGCTCAAAGGTCAGGGCGCGTGCTCCTTGTGAAGGTGAAGGTTCAGACTCACACTGTACAACGAAGACTGGAGATGATAATACGTTAGCATCACTCAGATCACACTCCACCGTCAATAAACACCTACAAGACAGGCTAGGAAGAAGTCAGCAGATGTACATCACGTCAAGGGACTGAACTCACAAAAGCAGTATTACCAGCGAAGATTAGGATGAACAAGACTAGATTCACCAGCTTTGTCAGAATCACTTCCCAGAAAGCCACGCTTTACGCACCAACAATCATCAGATACGCTCTCTGAAAGGGCACCATACTCAAATCACACAGACTCATACCCGTATTGGTGAACGCCGAGACCGACTGGAACAGGGCATACCAGTAAACCTTGACTTGTCTCGGCTGGTCATCAAAAACATGTTGGTACCGTCCCCCGGCGGCAATATAGGGTGCTATGATGATAAAAGCCGCAATCTGCACAAAGATGAAATACTGCAGGCTTATCAGTGTTCCAAACTCTCTACAGACCAAACATAAACTCACTCCAAGGACGATATGCAACAACACACGCAAAGCTCGATACTCCACTCCACCCAACTCATCCATCTGCTCCTTGGTCAACCCCTGGAATCGACTATTCCTCCCGACAGTAGCCGCAAAGCTGATATACGGCACTTCCTTCCCATCAGATGTCCCGGTCGTAGTCATCGTGCTTTTCCCAGCGTAGGTGTTCGTCCTCGGCATGGTGAAGCTCTTGGACAGATTCTTGGACGTCTCGGGGAATACCTTCCGGAAGACCTTCTTTCCGATGTCTAACGGTGTTGGAAATCCTCCAAATCCCTGCAGCCGCTGATCCTGCCGACGATTACTATTCGTAGGCCTCAGCGAATACGTCCTGGGGAAGTTGCCTGCTCCAGACTGCATCGTAGCAGAATAGGGTAGGCGGTCCTGATTGGTAGGCTGTCCTTGATTGCTTCGGAAGGTGGCCGAGCGGGGGAAGAAGGACTCTCTTTGGGTGGAGGTGGCGCGTTCGCGGAAATTGTGGCTGTCGTCCATGGTATCTTCAAAAGCAATAGTCTTGGAGCGAGGGAATGCGTCTAAGTGATTGTAAGCTTGCTGCTCAAAAGAGAGGTTGTGATGACTTGCCATCTGTGAGCTGCAGGCCAGCGTAGGGCACTTTGGTACCAGGGGAATGAGGCGGAGAAGGCGATTGATCCCTGCGGTGGCTGTTAGTCTAGAGATCAATTTAGGTGGCATGCACTGACTCTTCACCAGAATAGTGTTCGGTAGTATCGTTGGAGACGGTCTGGACGTTGATATCCGGTGCCTCCAGGATAGACCTCAGACGCTCTCGCCTCTCCCCGTCATGCCGTTGATAATCCTCCATTGCCGTCGGCGACTCTGTCAAAACAGCCTCCCCATTGTCCTCCACCTGATACCCTGGTACAGCCCCACTCTCAACAGCAGCCTCCAACGCCTGAGTCAACTCTTTCCCACTATCGCTCAGCATCGTGCTCCCAGTCGGTAAAGGCGAGCCAGGCGAGCCTCTCCGTTCCGGCGTGGGCGCAGGCGTCGCAAGCTTCTCCCGCTGTGCATCGTACCAGCCCATATTGTTCACCAACCCCACACCGCCGCCTTCGACACGTTTGATCATGTCGGGACGGAGTTTCTCGTGGCGCTTCTTCTTGGGCTTGTGTTCTTCTGGCTTTCGGGGAGATGGGGCGACAGGGTTGAGTTCGAATGAGGAAGGGGTGGGGGAGCGTTTTGGAGAGCGCTTGGGGCTGTCGGCGCCGTCCTGTTGACATTGTCAGATTGGCCAGATGGAGCGAGAGAGTACATACCTTATCCTTTTTGCTGAATTTCTTCCGTAGAGCAGAGAGCGGCGGGGCGACAGTGGCAACCCGGGTGAGCGTCTTGCTCAGACGGTTCCTCAGGTTCTGTCGTT
Organism: Cryptococcus floricola; assembly: GCA_006352305.1. Classification (NCBI taxonomy): domain Eukaryota; kingdom Fungi; phylum Basidiomycota; class Tremellomycetes; order Tremellales; family Cryptococcaceae; genus Cryptococcus; species Cryptococcus floricola. The sequence goes on along the minus strand of CM016931.1, from coordinate 2,073,376 downwards.
CTTGCACCACATGTTTAAAGCTTTGACGGATGAAATACTGCCTGACCATGATCATGACAATAGACACAAATGTCTGCAATACCATCAGCCTGAGCCAAAGCTGGGCGGGCTGCACTTACCAGACTGCCGATGATCATCTGTACAAACAGGATCACCTGCTGTACTACACTGAGCGTGCTCAAATTGACACTCGCCAGTCCCGTCACAGTCAAGGCCGACATGCAACAGAACAGGCAATCGAGATAGGATATGTGGATTTCGGTGTTACAGGCGTACATGATTCCAGATGTGATGAGAGGGATCTGTATGGTCCATGTCAGTACAGAGTTGGGCAATATCCTTTGACAAAGTACTACTCACCACTGTGAATGCGATAAGATGGATTCGGTAAAAGTTCATCGATCCCATGAAGATCGTCTGGAACTTTGTCCATGTTGTGGGCAACTCGAGATGCGATGGGAGAGTCGATAGGGAGGGTTTCCGGAAAGGTGACATGGTTCGCGAATGATGCGCCTTGTGGCGCTTTAGGTGGTGGTTTACGGAAGTGGGAGCGACTCTGGAGTAGGTATTATAATGTGGTACAGGCGATAGGCATGGCGGATAGATGGGCAGAGATGGCGGATACTGGGATGTACACGTGCGGGATGGCTGCGGGAGAGTGTACAGGGGAGCTGTACAGTATGGACAGGGCCGCTCGGGGTCGGGGATGCTTCGAAAGGGTGATCTGAGAAAGGAATCGATGGAAAAAGGAGAGGCAGGGCAGGGAAAGGAGCGATGAATTGGTTCCCAACAACTAGGCGCGCCCACCAGCGTAAACAAACCGCGATCAAATTTAGCACCGAGTATGACCGCCATATGACCGTCACCGCCATGGTATGCGACAGAATGCATGGGGCAAAAGTATCTGGGCCAACATACGCTGCAGCATTCGCCATCAGAGACAGGGCGTGCGATGTATCAACTGCCGCCGGCACTCGCATCGATCTACTACGACATAGCACAGCTTCCGAGATCGTTCAACTTCGGGCTGGGCCTGCAGATCAGCCTGTTGCCTAGATTCGCCTGGACTTTGCGATATGAATCGTTATCAAACGTGACAGACGTGCAGATTGCTCAGGCAATTAATCCTTCCGATTGCGATGAACGTTCGATACTGTGGCATGAAAGGAGTGCACAGCGTCTTATCCTAAAGTCTCGACATACGCTCCTTATCGGTCCCTTGTGTCAACAACACACCTGCCCATAGAGATCCCATCTAGCACATGTCATTGCATGCGCATGTTCTTCAGACTTGCATCAAATCTAGCTTCTCCCTGCCGACGCTCTTCGCCTAAGGCACACCGCCCGCCTTCAATCTTTGCACACGCATCTCCCGAAGAGCGACCAGACCGGTGTAAGCGGCGATGGCGCAGAGAGCGAGGAAAGGGGGAAGGAGCTGATAAGGTCATTAGATAACGCCCGAGCCGAGTTTGCCGGTATCACTCACTTGGTACAACTTGAGTCCAACCCAGTAGACAAAGATAAGCGTCTCAATGGCAGCGAGTACTATCAGGAAGATGACGGAAGAGACGGCGGGGGTCTGCAAGCTGAGGGAGGGAGAAAGCTTGCCGACCTGGGATATGTTAGCGAGGCCACAGACCGGGATCAGAGATGACGCACCAAAGCGAAAAGCAACCCCCAAGGCGCGAGCGTGATCGCAACCCCGCTTCCACTCTTCAACCATCCAACAGTCTTGGGATCTTCACTGAAAGTGTGGAACAGCTCCTGCTCAGGCTGGAACGCCGGCTCGCCCGCCCGAGCGGGCAGGTCGTGTCGCTTCCTAGGGATAGGCTGGAGGACCGAAGACGGCAAGGAGAGCTCGCCCAAGGGGTAGGCGAGAGGAGCGTATTCGTCCAAGGCGGAGAGGAGTAGGGTGAGGTGGAACTTGCCGTGGGTGGGGAGGAGGGCTGGGTGGGGTTTGGCAGCGTTCTACAAAGTCCGACAATCAGCTCGAGCTGCGCAGCATGCAACTGCTAATAAACGCACGATGGTAAGCTGAGCTTTGCCATTGCTCTTGACAGTCACTGGAAGAGTGACATCGTCTCCCTTGGGATCTTCAAACAGCAGCGAAGCTTGCTGAGGGTAGACCGACTCGCCAGACACAGTGTCGACGACAGTGAATGAAAGCTTGAAGATGGAGGATTCAGAGAGGTCGATGGGTGCTGAAATGGGAGCGGGCTCTCTCAGACTAGCATCACACGTCAGTACAGGTTCGTTCTTCTGTGACAAGATCTCGCAGATGCACTCACGTATATGTCGCGTCGTTGAGACCATCGGGCGAGGTGACAGAGACCTTGGCAGCCTTGAGGCCCAAGGCGCCTTTTGCGGAGACCGCGCCCAGTGATGAGAGGGCGACGAGACCGACGAGGGCCGCGCTTTTGAGGGAGGGGAACATGCTGAGGAGGACGTAGATGGAGAGATGCGTAGAAGGAGACTGCAAGAGGCCAAAAGACGTGGAACGCGGTGCATTTGATCCCGCGATTCGGTCAGCCGTTCGACCGTTTCTTTGACTCTCTTCCACATCGTCTTGTCCGTCTTTGACGTCAACTGTTATGCCTAAGCCCCGAATGACACCATGCCCATCCCCAGCTCCAGATTCGACGTGATCGAAGGCTACAAAGATCGACCTCTATGCAGCTTGGCGGCTATCCCTAACGCCCATCTTCCCCTCGCACCCAACGCAGACCTCTTCGACGCAATGTTTCGCCATGTCTTTTCTCCCATGGAACCCTTACAGCAAACTTCGCCATATACCTGATGATGGGCCCGCTGAAGGCGATAGGGAGGAGACCCCGCATGATCCCGATATGGAAACAGTTCGTTCTGGCTTCATGTTCTTCACTGTGTCTCTGCTCATACTCCCTTAGCTTCAATCTGTCACATATCCAGACACGTTGAACGCTACTGTCCATCAGTCGAAGGCCGATCCAGGTCGTAAGAGGAGCACCAGGTCTGCTAATATCAAGCAGCTCTGGCAAAGATTGGGCAACACATTCACGTTAGTGGTCTACAACTTTGTGAGTGTACCACTGACGAGAGATCAATAACACCTAGGTTTCAGCGGAATAGAGGGCTGGCGGCAGATCTGGCTGTGGATGCCGAGACATTCAGGCGCGAAGATCCCGATTGGGACGAGACATTTCATCATCAATACCTCCAACAGGTGTTCAGCGAAGAGAACGCCTACGCTTGCCGCACCGTTGATGCTGACGATTTCATAGCCGAAACGGAAAGGTGCTAGTGAATTTGTCCCCGGAAGACGAGTGAGTACCGAGTCATTCAGAACCGAAGCTTTCCAGACTGGCCATTATCAACGCGTACATTGAACTCCACGAGTACGGCATCCTCCATCACGACGTCTGGCCGAGGAACGTCACAAAGCACCCCGTCGACGGTGCTCCTCGCATCATCGACTTTGAGGTCGTCGAGCAGGGAGAGCGAGCAGCTCGGCAGGCGGACTTTGAGAAGGAGATGCAAGCTGTGCGGAACATGGTCGGCGAAGACGATGAGGGACAGAAAGGGACGGACTGAGATCGAGGGTGTCGGGGAGGATGGGCAGGGACAGCGTCATTTGTTGAGTTTTCGATGAAACCGTCATGTTCCCACCCTCTATCTCCTGTCATGGCTCGGATCATCCTGCCATATTGGCGGTGTACCGTTGCACTCTGTCCTTGTACGCCCTGGATACCGAGTACTCATGACAAGAATGCGCGGCGGACGAAGGGCCAGAGCGTGGGGCATACACAGGTTAATCGTCTTGGCTTCCATGGTCTATGTATTGTCGCCAGCGACTCCAGTGAGCTTCTGAATTTTTGGGGGTGTACAGACTCGAGTGCATCCACATCGCTGCCGAGAATGGTTCTGACGCACGCAATTGACCAACGGGCGGAACTGCCGACAGAAGTTTGCCAGGTGGGCTGACAGGTGACAGGCCGGCCAATGCTCATTATCCCTTCGTCACTCTGTATGCAAGCCTGATTTGGTATATAAGAAGGGCAGCTCTGTACAATTGGACAGCTTGAGCTTCGTCAGCCGCATCGCTTCTAACGGTTCCGAACAAGATTTCACCTTCGGACTTATCCGAGGAAAAAGTTCTTTTACCGTAGCCGTTGCCACCGTTTATCTCATCCATTTCGAATTTCGCCATGACTCGTTCTCTTCTCCACCCATCTTCTTTACCAAAGACATCGTCTTTCTCCCGTCAACTCTCTGTGTATAGTCCCACCCGTCGACTCCAGATCCCTCGCACTCAACCATCATCACAACCTCTGCGAACCAGAACATTCACATCAACAATGCCTATCGCTCTTTCCAAGTCTGCGGCTGCCGTCACCGCTGATATCGGTGGCCAGGAGAATGTTGACCAGCTCAACAGAGTATCAAGAGATTTCCGAAGTACGCCACCTCCCTTTCCCAATACACAATATAACTCCGAACGAGGCTGACCATCCTTTCCAGGCGACACTGTCACAATTCCCACCGACAACCAGCTTCTCTACGCCCTCAAAGCCACCCGAGGCGACGATGTGTACGGCGAAGACCCCACAACTGCCGCTCTGGAGAAGAGGGTCGCGGAGCTTACTGGCAAGGAGGCTGCGATGTTTGCCGTGAGCGGTACTCAGACCAACCGTGCGTCCTTATTGGTAACATATGCGGCCGCACAAGCTGACGATGATGTAGAACTGGCAATCAGGACACATATGAAGCAGCCCCCTCACAGTGTCATCACTGACTGGAGGGCGCATGTGCACAAAATGGAAGGTGCGCGACTCGAATCGTCCCTGTGAAAATGACTGTGCTGACGTAGTTCGCAGCTGGTGGTATCGCCATGTTCTCTCAAGCTACGACCCACCAAATTGTGCCCGAAAACGGTGTCAACCTCTCACTTGAAGATGTCGAGTCCAACCTCCAGCTTGGTGAAGACATCCACATCGCCCCCACCAAGCTCATCTGCCTCGAGAACACCTTGTCTGGTATGATCTTCCCTCAGGAGGAGGTCGTCAAGATTGGAGAGCTGGCAAAGAAGCACGACATTGCGTTGCACTTGGACGGTGCCAGAATCTGGAACGTCGCTGCCGATGTGGTGGAGAAGAGGGGTCTGGATGCTACCAAGGAGGAGGACTTGAAGACTGTGTAAGCGCAACTCCGGTTTTTTGGCTCTTGAGCTGACTGGAAACAGCTTGACTGAGCTCATCGCCCCCTTCGACACCGCCTCCCTCTGTCTCTCCAAGGGTATCGGTGCCCCCATTGGTTCCATCCTTGTCGGTCCTAAAGACTTTATCCAAAAAGCGAGGTGGTTCAAGAAGGCCTTTGGTGGTGGTATCAGACAAGCTGGTGGTATCACTGCTTCCGCCGACTATGCCATCACACACCACTTCCCCAAGCTGGCTGTGACCCACCAGCTGGCGAAGAGGCTCGAGCAGGGTCTGAGAGAGGCTGGCTGTGATATCTTGGCGCAGGTCGACACCAACATGGTATGCTTCCATTCATCGCCGCTGGTAGTATACTGACTCGTCTCAGGTCTTTTTCCAACCCAACAAGATCGGTCTGCCCTTGGACACCGTCAAGGCCCGACTCGCTGCCCTTCCCAACCCCATCACCATTGGCCGTGAACGTATCGTCCTCCACCACCAAATCACCCCCGAGGCTGTTGAAGACTTTATCGCCTGTGTTGCCGAGATGAAGCAGGAGAAGCTCGAGAGCGGCGAGCTCCAGACAGAGATTGACGCTGAGGCAAAGAGGATGGCGGAGCGTTATGCCACGCCGGAGGGTGAGGGCAACACGAGCAAGTCTGAGTTGAGGAGGAGGGCTGCCTTGGGTTACTAAATCTGGAGCGGTTGTCGGAAGGTGTATCTGTACTCTAGAGTGTACACATTTTGGGATATTGATAGCGTTTACATAGACCTTAGATGTGCAAGGTTCTCCCACCTCATTATATTGTTGCACCTCAATTGTTGAAGGACGCCTCTTGACTTGACCGAGTGATGCCCGAGTCTGCTACCAGAGACCAGAAGAGATTCCAGCTCCCCCCCGATGAGCGCAGGTTTCAGGCCTCAACCAGATCACAGATCACAGATGCAAAGATCCGGGAGAGAAGAAGGAATGCTCGAAAAAGGGAAAGGGTTCAGGGAGATCGGCTTCTGATATCCTGAGCTCGACGCGTCCGACGCGACTTGTTTTGAGGCGCTTGACACCAAATGGCCCGTCTATGGAGCAAGGTGTGCTGCATCATGGCGTGGGATGGGATACATGGGCGTCCATACCGTCCAGGCTGTCCAGGCTGTCCAGGCTGTCCAGGCTGTCCAAATGGGAGCTATAGGGCATCCCCCAAGGCATCCGCCCAGGAAGTCGGCAAGCCACGAACCAGGGTGGTAAACTCAAAGTGCCGCGTGAGGTGTTTGTACAGCCGAGCAATTCAATTATCCATCCCTTTTCTCTTTCTTCTCTCACCCTCTCTCTCCCTCTCCCTCCAACCCACCCCGTCACTCTTTACCCATCCTCACATCCATCTCCCCCAGCGCACCACACCCCCTACGCGCATACCCTAGGTGAGTTGGAGCTGTCTCGTCTCTCGGAGCCGCCACGCTCGACTGCGCCGGATGAGGATGGTATCGGGGCCATACTTGACGACGATACCCAGCATGGCTGTCCCCGGCATGTTCTGGGTGGAGTGTTTGTTGGCCCTGCCTCGCTCCACGCTGCTCTGCCAGCATCCTCACCTGCCGTCTGCACGCTGCGCCAAGCTATGGCAAGAACACTGGCTGACAGACCTTCTCCTCTCTGCCCCTCTCCGCATGCTCTCCTCGCTGCCCACCCAACCCGATCTCTCATCGCCCTCGCCGCCGCCTCGCCTGTGACTACCTCCGCCGTCGATCTCATCCACACACGCGCCCCTTTCGCCTGTTGCGAAACTTCCGAACAACGAACAATGGCACTGCGCCATCGCCCATCACACATTGGTCGTCACTGTGCCCCCACGCCACTCTTGGCTTTTGCATCTGCACCCTCGCCCTCGCCTTGCCTTGCATCTTCCGCCCTGCCCCTGCCAATTCCTCCAACAGCACCGGACAATCGCTGCGCGCCACGCCGGTCACTCCCCATAACTGTCGACACTTTTTACACAGGTCAAGCACCATCATTATAGCACAAGTCATTCCCAGGCGGTTCATCTTGTCAAACAACAAACAACAATAACCCCAGTCTCCTACCACTACCAAATTCCCCACAATGCTCTTCTCCAACACCATCATCCCTATCCTTGCCGCCGTCCCGGTGATCTCTGCTATCAAGCTTGAGTCTGCCCACGCCAAGCGTGCTGGAATCTCTCACCGCGATATCGCAGCCGACCTTCGACGAAGCGACTCGCCTGTCGCTGCTCGTAACCAGAACAAGCGTCTCGTGCGAAAGGCAAAGAACAAGAAGAGGTCTTGCCAAGCCAAGTTCAGTGGTTCTTCCACTGCCGCCTCTACCGCTTCGCAGACTGCCACTGGGACTGCCTCCGCCACATCGGCTTCTGCCTCCTCCACTGGCTCCAGTAACGGTACCAACAGTGCGGCGACCTCGAGCTCCTGGTCTCTAGTGGAAGAATGGGTGCGTGTCTAAACCTGACAGTTGGAGATCAAAGCTGACCTGATCATAGTCCGGAAGCAGCTTTTTCGACAACTGGAGTTTCTGGTCTTACACTGATCCCACTCACGGTACCGTCGACTTCCAGTCTGCCTCCGATGCCTGGAATTCGGGTCTCGTGGCGATCAACTCTGATAACCGCGCCGTCATGTCTGTCGACACCACCGAAGTCGTCTCTACTGCCAGAAAGTCTGTCCGTATTCACGGTAACAAGGTGTAAGTCGATCAGCGCCCCGAGTGTTCGAATGCTGATCATGTCCAGCTTCACCGGTGGTCTTGTCATCATGGACGCCTACCACATGCCCGTTGGCTGTGGCACCTGGCCTGCCTGGTGGCAGAACGGTCCCAACTGGCCCGAGGGTGGCGAGATTGATATTCTCGAGGGTGTCAACGCCTTTGACCAGAACCAAGTCTCCCTCCATACTGGTGTCGGCTGCACCATGCCCAACAACATCCAGGACAACATGCAGGGCACCCTCACCACTGGCAACTACGACTCTTACGACTGCTCCGCCAGCAACACTTCCAACCAAGGTTGTGGCGCTCGTGATGAGACTGCCGACAACTCTTACGGTGCTAGTTTCAACAGCAACAAGGGTGGTGTGTACGCCATGCGATGGAGCAAGGCCGGTATCACTGTCTGGTTCTTCCAGCGAGGCTCTATCCCCTCCGACATTGACAGCAACACCCCCGACCCTTCCGGCTGGGGCACTCCTGTTGCCAACTTTGTCTCTGACAGCTGCGACCCTTACCAGTTCTTCTATGACCACTTCAACATTGTGAGTATTGCCGTCGTCTACGCTCTGGGCTCTCGCTGACCTCTTGCTAGTTCGACACCACCCTCTGTGGAGATTGGGCCGGTGCCGACTCTGTCTGGAACTATGCTGGTTATGCCGGCCAAAGCCAGAGCTGCGCTGCCTCCACTGGCTATTCCACTTGTGCCGACTATGTCCTCAACAAGGGCTCTGCCTTCACTGAGGCTTACTGGGAGGTGAGTAATCGCCCTCGCGTTCGAGTCCTGAGCTGACGTCTATCACCAGGTCGCCTCTGTCAAGTACTTCAACTCCACAACCGAAGTCTAAACTCTCTTTGCCCATGCTTGCATGTCGTCTCCTGCCCGACACGTTCATGCCCCTCTCGAAACCCCTCCGAATCTTCCTTGGTCAAACTCTTGAACAAACTCTATCGCCCCTTGTTACAATCCCCAGTTTCAGAACAGTCTCGCTCAGGTAGATGGAGACGGTTCTGTCAACTTTGTACGCCCCCTTGTTGACCTTTTACATGTCTTTCCCTGTTCTTCCTTGTTTTTACATTATTTTTTCATACTTCGATAGGTAGTACAGTCTATATCTTTGGACCCTTCTTTGGTTCTTTGCGGACGGACATGTTGTGATGGATTATAGGGTTTCTCATTCACTCGTCTTTTCGTATATCGTTATAAGCGGACACATGACACATGACATACTCAAGCTGCGAAGATGCTCGTGCCGTCATTACGAACGCCTTGACTGTCCTCATGGTACTGCCGTCTATCTGTTCATTCAACAAAAATTCTGTGTACATGTGCTAAAAGGAACTACAATCGACACTCGCCCAACTTGATCATATCCTGCTTCCCCCTCCCATCATTGAAACTCTTCCTCAACCTCTCCTTCACCTCGCCCATCCTCACCCTCATCTCCTCCCCTTCCTTCCCCTTCATCCTCTTCCACACCGTCCTCATCTCATCCTTGATCGCGCTCTCGGTGCCCTCGATAACAGTCCCGTCGTAGAGCTTGTTGAAAGGCGGGTTGATGAATGTCTTGGTCTGTTTGAGGTCGATGCCGACGTGTAGGACGTCGGTGAGGAGGGAGGCGATCTCGCCTTGGTCGGCTGCAAAGGGCATGGAGACGATGGGGACTTGAGCCATGATTGTCTGTCATTGGCATTAGCGCGGATGAAGGTGAAAGATCAAGTTGACTGACCTCGTGGGTACTGTTGCTACCACAGTGGGTCTACAATACCATCAGCAAAGTGTCCCCACCTACACACAAAAGAGAACGCACAAGGAAGAATCCAGTAGCCGGGTGTTTCAAAACCGCCCACTGAGGCGCAAACTTGACAAGACAAGCATCCTCCAGCCCCGCAAACTCTTCAATAAGCTCGGTGGGCACGGGCACGATCCCAGAAGCGTAGGCAAAGACAAAGGGGACGCCGGTTTCTTGGAGTGTTTTGAGAATGTAGCGGATGAGTTCGGGGCGGAAGATGGGGAAGAAGAGGGAGCCGAAGCTGATGTAGCATACGCTGTTTGAGCCGTGCTTGTCTTTCATCTGGTCGAGGAAGGCGACGACTCGCTTGTCGTCATCGCTGCCCGCCTTGACAGAAAAGTCGCCTTCCCACATCTCTTCCGGGAACTGAGGACTGGATACGTTGTCAGTCTCGAGACACCACAGCAGGATGACACGACGTACCCAACAGTGTAGATGGTCTTGTCGCTAAACTCTTGCTCGAGAGCGGACACTGCCTCTGGTTCCAACTCTCCAGCAAAGGCGATGGCGATGGCGACTGTATTCTTGTGCAAGAAGGCTTTGAGAGCAGGCATGGAAGCTGAGACGGCGTGGCCGCTGATAGGGACTGTATCCTTGTGCGGCCCTGTGAAAGAGTCAGCTGGGAATATCATCTATATATGATAAGCGTACACCATTCGTCTGTGGCATAGGGTCAGCCATGTCAAAAGATACTAGGGAGAGGGTGCTCGCAGTCGAATTTGGGAGGCAGACCTGGAAGAGACAGTACTTGGCCAGTACCCCTGAATGCATACTACACGCATGACCAATCAGCGGCGATACATACAATACATGGAAGGACACATACCTTTGCATAAGCTTCGATGGGGTCTGCGCCCTTAGCAATGTCTTGCTCGGCCAACCGGGTGATCCTCGCAAAGGATCCGCCTTTCTCTTCGGGGCCGAAAAAGCTGTTGTTAATGTCAGGTAAGAAGGTTTTGGTTCGAAGGATGACTTACTGATACACGGAGGCAGGGGAGCAGGGACAAAACATGACCAGAGGCGGGACGGTAATGTTGAGAGATTCGAGAGTACTGACCATGATGTCTGGGACGAACGTTTGGAACATCTGTGGCAGTGTCAGCTTTGATCTCTTGGGTATATGAGACTCACGTCGTAGAGGACCAAGCTGGGAGGCAATCCCTCAAACTTGTTCAATGTCCCGTTGATATTATAATTGGCATCGTACAACCCGCTGATGATCTCGGGCATCACACTGGCAAACTCGACAACCTCCTTACCCATATCGTCATGCTTGAACTCTTTGGACGCATCAGAACCTTTAGGCATACAGACGATGGTCTGGAGCCTCTCGGCCACGGGGGTGGTACCGATAGTCAGGTCGGCGACCGACTGCTCGAGGTCCTTTTGGAGGCGCGGGGCGATGGAGGGGGTGATGAGAAAGGTGACGCAGAGGTCTGGGTGGAGGGTGAGGAGGTTGATGGCGAGATGGAGGAGGGGGCGGATGTGCCCCCTGGGAATAGTGAGCTTGGTAGCTATGATAGTCGGGGACGTACCACATGGCGGCGGGGACGATAACGATATGCTTTGTATCTGGAGTAACGAGGGTCATGGCAGTATGGGATGCATGGGAGTGTGGGTGCATGCTTATATACTATCTCTCTTGGGACCCGGGGATGCCCTGGGATACCCCCCTGAGGATACAACGCCGAGCTGCTGTTGAGCGGCGCGCCGAATATCAGTCGCGCTTGACTCTTGTCCTCTATCACCATGCCACACAGCCACCACTCCCACTCAGGCCAGTTCTGCCGCCACGCAAAAGACTCCCTCCGCCACGTCGTCCAAGAGGCCATCCGCCAGGGCTTCCACGTCTTCGGACTCAGCGAGCATGCCCCCAGGTACCGCATAGAGGACCTCTTCCCAGAGGAGGTATGTCACTCCCCTGCCATCGTGTCGCTACTGACTGCTTCTCCAGGCAGACCTGACCCCCGCCGACCTATCCACAGCCTACAAGTCATTCCTCCACGAAGCCGCCTCCCTCCGCGCCACCCACGCCCACGCCATCTCCCTCCTCATATCTATCGAAACCGACTACATCACCCCTCTGGACTGCACAAACCTCGCAAGCATACTGGAAGAACACCACGAGATCGACTATGTCGTGGGCAGCGTGCACCATGTGAATGGCGTATCCATCGACTTTGATAGACCTACATGGCTGAGGGCGGTCAAGATCAGTGCGGAGGGAGGACAAGGACGTACGATGGACCCGGGACCTCCGCCAAAGCTCGAGCTGGGGGACCAAACCCTCCCCGAACTCCAGCCATCCCATACCCCAACCCCACAAACCCTCATACCCTTCCTCTCCAACTACTTTGACGCCCAGCACACCCTCATAACGACCCACTCCCCGGAAGTCCTCGGGCACATTGATCTCTGCTCTCTCTGGACGCCTGAGCTGGATTTGACAGCCGAGGGTATGGAAGGGGTGTGGGAAAAGGTGGAGAGGAATGTGAGGGCTGTGGTGCGGTATGGAGGGTTGTTTGAGGCGAATGCTGCTGCTATCCGTAAAGGATGGGGCACGAGTTATCCCGGCAAGCACATCTTGCAGGTGAGCCCTCAACCCTGTACTGTAAAGGAAACTGCCGCTGACGCACTGTAGCTGATCCAAGAGCTCGGAGGCAAGATCTGTCTCTCTGACGATTCACATGGCGTCGCATACGTCGGCCTCAACTATCCCAAGATGAGAGACTACTTGACGAGCATGGGGGTGGAACGTATATGGTACCTGGTACCGGCTTCGCAGAGGAAGGAGGGTGACGAGGAGGTGGGCGTGAGACGGCGAGTGGTTGCGCGACCGATGGATGGGTGGGCTGAACACCCCTTCTGGGCCAAGCTGGAGGCTGCCCAGGAAGATAGATCATAGTGCACAGGCAGTCGTATTCATGCATTGATAAAAGCCCAAATCACCACGCCCCGCTATCGATACAGATCTCCATGGAACGCCATCACAGTCGTCACTAGAGAAAGAAAAGGTACAGGAATTGATACAGAGGTATACGAGACCCAGTTGAAACCCCACGTCCAAAAGGAAAGAAACAAAATGGAGAAAAGTACACCCATCGTCCTAAAAGATATCGTCGTCACTCCCCTTCTGATGCCCGTGCCGGGCGATATAGCGCAGGGCATCTTTTCGCTCTTTGGTAAACTCTTTTTCAAAGTGCGTCTTGAGCTTTTCGATATTGTTCATTGGCTCGTCGCATTTAAAGCAGGTGAGTGGGGTTTTGAGCAGGGAGGTCGTCGCGGCCAACGCCTATAAGGCTCCATCAGCTCTTGCGCGTAGCGACTTGGGACGGAAACGTACATCGACACGCTCCTGTAATGTTTGTTCGTTCTGCAGCCATCTCCGGACCTCCATGATGGGAATGAAGAAGCCGAGATCCGGGCGGAAAGAGTTGTAGTGCTTTTTGGATTTGAGGGACGGCGAGATACGGTCGTCGGAAATGACGTGGAGATGCACATGCCTATGACAGTTAGCATGACCCACAAGAAGTTTGAAGCGGACTCACTTCATGGATGGGACAGCATGGAAGCCGACATCGACTCGCCAGGCAAACCCTTCCGTCTTGAGCATCTCATCCCTGATCATCTCCTCGACCTCTCTCGCCGTCTCCTCCATCGCGCGCAGCACTTCCTCCCGTCCATACTCTCCGCCCTTGAGCAGCAAGCTCTTGAGATCGTCGAGTGCTTCGAGCGGCACGATAGACTCGTCCCCGTCAGGATCGGACTGGGAGGAGAATGGGTACCGCGGCAATACCAAGAAATGATACTTTGCCTTTGGGTACGCATCAAACACTGCCATCGTGTTGTAGTTGGCAAACAGCAGCTTGTTTGCAGGGAGGGATGTTTGTGGATTCGAGAGCGTCGCGTAGTGACGCAGGGCGAGCAGGGGATGGGAAGGCATGATGGACGATGTCGACAGGCCAGACCGATGTGACAGCGCGCGTCCTTTGCCCTTTTTCGGTGTTTGCGGTCCTTGGGAGGACGACGTCGGGCTGGGGTTGGAGGATCCGTCGGTGGAGAGTGCTGGGCGGCGGGGAGGGGGGATGTCGGAGGGCGATGATGATGAGGATGGGGCGGACACGCAGTTGCCCATTGGCGCGGGTGGGGGGGCTTTGCGGGAGGGGAGTGAGGGAGGGCGGCCTCAGTGGGCCATGGCGGGTATACCTATAGGATAGATGACGAGAACAAGGAATGAAGAAGATTTATGGTATCGACCTCGTAATCGCTGTTTGTTGCTGCACTTTTCCCGGACGCGAATTTACTCCGGGCGAATTCCAGCGTTATGCTTCGGGTCGCGCTCGCCTCGTAAGACCCTGATAGAACCCTTGCCCTGTGCCAATGTTGTCATTGCAATTGAGCTTCTCCCCTCCCTCTCGACACTCGGCATGGCCACGAGCTCGGTCGGAAGGTCCAGCTACGATCAGTTGTCACTCAACATACACGACGACCACTTCGGTCAGTGGCCTCGGTGCTTATCCATAACCATGGCGCGCTTAGTCTGGCAGGGAAAGCATATATGCCTGTCGGGTGGTATCACCGTGTATATCGGAGCTGCGACTCGCTTGATGGAGGTCTCGACTATGTATGGAAGAGAGGTCCATATCTGCAGGCCGCTTTGAAGCCTCAAATATTGTGATCCAGAAACCTTGTCCGTTGATACTTTGGCAGTGTACTCATGACGAAACGCCCGAGGAAACAGGGGCACCCATCGTCATCCATGTTCCATGTTCCACCCTCCCTCTCGGCCCAAGACGATTGGCTCGATTGGCCATGACCCTCTGACATCCGCCACCGAAGATATACAGGAAAAAAGCGAGACAAGACTGCGTTGACTGACTCACCAAAACTGAAATCCCAGGCCCGAAACACTTTGACGTTGTCCCGATCTCTCTGGAATATATATCGCACGCATTTTATTGCATTTGTGCGCAAGCGCGAGGAGACCGCTGGCCAAAATTCCATCCTTCTGTCACTTCTCTCATCAATCCTCAAAACCCCAACTGTACACCATTACGTGAGTCCCTCTCCTCTCCTTTTCTCACAAAACATCCAGCACCCTCCCCAAGACGACAACTTATCCCATTTGTTCCATGCTCGGGAAAAGACACGATCTTCTCCAGACTCCTTCGGCCGCTTCGATGTCTTCCGTCTTGGGAGCTCGGAGAGGGTGGTCGGGGTCGTTCGGGTGATGAGGGACCCTAGTTCATAGTTACACTGAGGGATACTATTGGGTTGCTGGATTGTTTTGTGGAGGATGAAATCGAGTTTGGTGGGATCGCGCGCTGACTCTTTCTTCAGGTTCTCTACTCTTTTCAGCTCTAGGTCAATTGTAGACTTGTGTATCGCGTCAATGTATACTGTAAAATCTGCCATCATGACTAGATCATATACATACGCAGCTATAAGATATACAGCACTAGATGGCTATACAATAGATATACAAAATCCCGACACATACTCTTGTTCGTCCTGTCGTATAGATCGCCTCTCTCACACGATTCCACTGCACTGCAGACAATCCCATCTCCGCACGTTACAACAACGGACTCTTCTCGTTCGCCTTTTCAGCTTTTTCCGCTCGGGAGGCTGCTCGGGTCCGGTTCATGTTGCGGATCTTGACACCCGCCTTGGCCTTGATCTTCTTGTGCATGTCGGGCTTGTCTGCACCAGAATGTCAGCTGGGTTCTTGCAGCGAGTAGACGGTCGAACGTACAGTCAAAGATGCCAAACAACGCTTCCAGGTGGACAAAGAATGGCGCCAAGACAAGTGCTATCACCAGCTCGTCAGTTCACGTATCCACCTATGCACAAGACGAGTACTCACCCTGGACGAGGTTGTCAAACAGCGCCGGCGCCCTCCTCTCAAACACGCCATGGCCGATAAACTGTGCTACCCACGCACCGGCGTGGACGACCAGCGCCAAGGGGATGGCAGACGGCGCCGCGGGGTCCGTGAACGGCAGGGTGGAAGGAGGAGACGTGGCGAGAAAGGTGGCTGAGATGTACATTATGATGGAAATCGGGAGGTATGTGACCTGGCCACATGTCAGCTAGAGGCCTGGATGGAGGTGGGCGAGACTCACACCGCCGATGGGATCCAGGAGAATGTAGTAGGCATTGTAGGACGTGATAAAGGCCAGTGCGAGGTTGAGCTGGAAGGCAAAGTAGTCGGCAAAGAGGTATACTTTGGCACCCGGGAGTGCGACGTGAGCAGCAACGATGAGCCAGGTCCTGGATGGGCTTATGTTAGCCAGAGAATTCTCTCGTAAGGGATCCATGGGAGGATCCACCGAGCTGTTTCCCACGCACCAAAGGATCTGGGGGATGCAGAAAAAGTGTATGGCCTGGTTGATCCTGTTGGCGTGGTAGGAAAAGTAGAAGGAGAGCTAGAGGGGGCAAAGCACGAGGGTGAGCAAGTGATCATGGTGGACTTTTTATGGGCGGCGGTACGTACTTCTTCTTCTACGTCGAGGTGGCTGGTCTGGCCGGCGGGGGTGGTGGCTGTGATGGCGGGGGCGAGGTGGACGGGGGTGGATATTGAGTTGGCGGACATGGGTGTGGATGGGATGAAGTGGCAATGGAGATGTAATATGTATAATAGTATGTTTCAAATATCAAAAAATCGCCGCGGATGATTTTTCATCTCGGACGATATTTGCTTCCGTCGGGCGTTTTTGGCTGGCAGCAAAAACGTCGCGGACGAAAAAAACATTTTGCGGGTTTCAGGCCAAGCTGATTTTTGAAAAATCACCAGGCATGGTTTTTGCCAGGAACGCCACATGCATACCACGTGAATACCACATGTCTACCACGTGGTCACCCTTTCTGTCAAATTGACTTCTCGCCAAACTTTTGCACCTTCATCCGTATCTTCGTCAAATCTACATCCACCAGCCCCATAACTCCGCTGCTCATATCGCCATGCCTGCTCCTGCATCCACATTCCCCGCCACAGCCAACAAAACGAACAAGAAGACAGCCGGTGATGATGAAGAGAGCTCATCCGGCTGGAGGTGGAAGCACAATAAGAAGAACTCGACGATATGTGTTGGGCCAGATGGGCGCACTGGTGAAGACTACCTCATCGATTGGATGTCCGTGCCCGACAACTGGGCCGCGTACTCGGACTCAAGCGACAAGGCCAAGTTTGCGGCGACCGTGATCTACAAGTGGCTCTCCGATCAGAGCATCAAGAACTTCGACAAGGCCAAGGCCTCTGGGGTACATGATCGGGTGAGTTGAGACCAGCCAAGATGTGGCATGACGCTGATCTGCATCTACAGATTTCCAAGATCAAGAAGGCGTTCGATGAAGCGCTCGCCATCCAGAAGCCCACTGGCGAAGGGGTGACCGATGATGATCTGGCAAGAGGCATCGAAACGTGGGAGGGTAGGTGCCGCAACCAATATAGTCAGGTGCTGACTCTGTCTACAGCCAAAATCAAAGATAAATGCCCCTTCTTTTTCACCCTCTTCCCTTCCCTGAAAGATCGGAATGCCAACATCACTGAGCAGAGCAGTGTTCACCAGATGGGCGACAGAGATGTCTCCATCACCCCCTCCATGGCCCGCCGTCCGTCTTCGCGTTCCGACATCGACCAATCCGTTGGAGTGGATGATGAGGACGGCGAGAATGACGACGTCTTCGTCGTCAGGGGGGCAAGGGCCACTTCTCGGTCTACCGATCTCACCAGCAATCACGGGGTTGCTGACGAGCCGACTGCTGGAGCGAGGGGTGCCGGCTCTCTCTCGAACGCATCAAGGGCACGGGCGTCCCTCGATGGCCAAGATACCCCAACCTCTGGCAAGGGCAGGCGCGGCAACACCAACCTGAACGAGCAACTCCACGGTCTTTTTAAGGACCACTCCACGACCAATATCAAGGGGCGTAAGGAGATAGCGGAGCAGGAAGCCGAGGCGGCGCTGGCGCTTGAGAAGTACAAGGTCGAAGAGCAAGCGAGGAGATTTGGGGAAGAAATGCGATTGAAGAGTGGAAGGTTGGAGATAGAGGATGGAAGGTATGATGTGATGTTCAAGCTGGACAAAGAGGATCGTGAGTTGAAGAGGCAGAGGGATGCAGATGATGCCCATTGGAGGGTTGTGAAGGCGCGAAGGGAGGAACTCCGGGCTCAGGATGAGATGGCTGCAAAGAAGTGGGAGTTTGAGCGCGAACTTATCAAGGAGTATATGGATGATGGCGATACAAGAGAGGAGGCAAAGAGGAAGGCAATCGAAGACACGAGAAGGCGCTTTACATATGATTGACAAGATGTACATATTTTTTAGATGCATCATCCTAAAAGCGGTACCTCTGGATCCACATATGCAACGTTCTCTCCCCGCGCTTGCATGCGCTCAATTTGTTTTCGCACAGCCTCACGCATCCACCCATTATCCCGCCGCTCGGCCTCGGTGAGCTGCTGGATAGCTTCTTGGTCCAGTCTGTCACTAGCTACTGCCTCCTCTCGCATGATCTCTTCCAACTCATCGGGGTTGATTATTTCCTCATCTTCAAGGTTTTCATGGTCAATGACCCAGTTGTGAAGTAGCGCAGTGACCTGAGGAATGAGTGTCAGCGACTGCTCCATCACAACGCCATATTTTCAACCTGCACATACCACAATCCAGACGCTCATATTGAGGACATGGTGCTCAGAAGCCTTCACTTGCGGTGACAGCAGCTTGATACTCTGAAAGCGCGCCTTCCAGTAGCCAATGGTGTGTTCTATGCGCACTCTAACCTTCTTGACATGGTCGTTGAAGACTTTGTGATCTCTGGCTGCACCTGCATGCCTGTTTCGACCTCCAGCATTGTTCTTGTAGTTTGGAAGGCAGTTTGGGTTGGGTGTGAAGCCACTGTCCGCAAGGAGGTATTCGCCTTCAGAAAAGTAGTGCTGGGGTTCCTGGAACATCTAACGGGGTTGTATGAGCACTGCCACATATCAGCTTGCAAAGATTTGAACTCACTCGAGTGTTGTGATAGACTCGCTGATCATGGCTTGACGCCAGGAAACCCGATTGTATAAGACGGATACGACACTCGTGGTCTGCAACTACAAGGACGTTGAACCCATAGGTGTCCTTCCTCCCATACCACAGGCGCTTATCCTCGCGCCCAGGGACATACTCCAATTCAATTAGAGTGCCGTCAATAAGGCCCACGCACTTCCTGAAAGGAGATCTCAGGCCAAACTCCCTGCGAATCCTCATTCTCTCTTCGGGATCAGGCCAAGAAATACAGTTCTTGCTGCCGAGAGACCTGTGGATAGCCTCCAGAGTTCTCATAGTCCATAGGAATGATGTACCAGCTGAGGCGCATCATCAGCTGTGTGTCCCCTGTTTGCACCACTATGACTCACCTTGGATCCCCAATTTCTGGCCAACCTCTCCATGGGACATGCCATTCCCTCGTCGTCCCAAGCGAACCAATGTGGTGTACAACTGGTATGCCGAGTGCTCCTGAGGATTCCTTGAATTGTTGTGGAAAACATTGTCGTCTCGAATGGCTTCCCAAAGACTGTGGAAGGTTTTCTTGGACATCCTTGCCTAACATCCTCAGCACCACCTCTATCAGTCATCCAGAAGGCTGACTCACATTTCGCTTGAAATCCTTGTCACTCTGGTCGTCAAATATGACAAACCATACATTCTCCCCTAATCTCTGGCGCCGGTTGTATGTGAGAGGGCGCGCCACCGATCGAGTCTGTTGAAGGTATTGCAGATAGTCGCTGAAAGTGTCCATAGCAAGCAGTGTCATCTCGGGGGTGAATAGGCCAAGCCAGCCTATATGTGACTGCCAATTGGGCAGACCGGACGCCCTGAGGAGGATGATCAGCTGCAAGAAATATTCGGTGAAATCTGGGTCGCATGAGTCGAAGTCATCGGGAAGATCGAGCGTCTGCTGAAGCGTAGCCACAACCAGCAGGATGTTCACGATTGTCTCAACCTCCGCTCTCCTCTGACCTATATCCGACATGTTGGTTGGGGAGTATCAAGGTTGTCGAGAGGATGGTGTGGGACTGTTGGTAAGAGGGGAGGGGAGGGAGCGTGCTGCTGACGGGACAAGTTGCGTGGGTGGTCAAAGATACATGGCAAGTGAAAGATGCGCGAGTAGAAACAAGGATGAGGACGCCAGCACGGACACAAAAACGTAGTTTCAAAAAACATCATTTTGATCCCGCATCTCACAAAAATGGTTTCAAATATAAATCGTTCGAGATAAAAAATCCCCAGCCAAAGACTCCCCCCAACGGAAGCAAATATCGTCCGAAATGAAAATCATCCGCGGCGATTTTTTGATATTTGAAACATACTACTATATGTATGGAGAAGAAAGCGATGATGCGGGCCACGTGCCTGTCGGTGGTCAACATTTTTACTCCTCGGGCTCTGGCCGCGATGGCCGCTCTTACATCATACAGGTGCGACATGCCAAGACAGTATCAGATAATCATACATAGCTACACCCACAGCTGCCCCACATCCCCCTCCCGCCCAGCGGCCACCCCCGCCACAAGCACCCCTATTCTCTCCCCCACCTCCTCTATCGTCCCCTCTGCATTCACAGATACCCACCGCGACTCCCCGTGCCGCTCCACCACCTGCTCTTGCACCAGCTTGAATTGCTCCCGCACCGCCTGCTGGATCGCCACCGTCTCGTAGCGCTCCGTCCCGAACGCAGAGCGTTGCGCTGCGGACGCTGGTGGGAGTGTCAAGTAGAGTGTGAGGTCCGGGAGGGGCAAGGCGGTGTCGGGATAAAGACAAAAGTCGAACGGGAGGCCCTAGCATGATGTCAGTCTGGACTTGGGATGTATGTCTCGAGTGACTGACCTTGGCGGCCGAAAAGGCGATCCCAGAGAACGCGTATCGATCAGCAATCACAGTGATCCCAGCAGCGAGGTCTCTCTTGATACCCTCTCTGAAGCGCCTGTCAGCGACTGCAAGTGTCTTGCAGCTTGGGTTACTCACGCGCATTCCCAGCGGTTAGCAGAGAAGAGCAGATGGATCGCATGGTCGTCCATCTCTGCTTTTGATTGCAGATAGGCATCAATCATCTTGCCTATCTGGGTAGTCCTATCTACGCCATGTTAGATATCGATTGATGCTTGTAGGGGATGAGCATACCGGGGAACTTTTGTAATCTTGCCTTGCGCCCCTGCTTCTCCAGCTGCCCTACCAGCCGATCGACTTGCGTAGACTTGCCACATCTATCAAGGCCTTCAAACACAATGAATGCTCCTCTAAGAGTTGGCGTGGACATGCTGTAGTGAGTGTTCAGCAACATTGACATTATCGCGATGATCCCAGGCGCGTCGCGTCGGCGTTTACGTAAAGCCCATTCCAAATCAATTTGATCCTATCGATGGATTTGGAATCGAGTTTCAATTGGAATGACGTCCGGCATGCTTCGAGATATTCTGCAAGTGCTTCGGGTGGCAACAAATGCAGAAGGGTATTCGTGTTGGGTTCTGCACGACGAATGGTTTGCAGGGGGTATAAATCTTGACTAGTCTTGGGTCCGACTCTTCTATAACATCCCTTCATCGAACCAAATCTCTTATCGCCACGCTCCAGCCTACACACGCCCCAGCCTACACACACCCCAAAGGACAAAGAGCCTTCCGATGGACCCCATATCTGCGTTATCTTCGGCCCCTACATCGACGACACATCTTATATCAGATGCTATGGCTCAACAACCTCGTTCCAAAGAACCACCCCCTACAATGACCGACGACAAGCCTCTCGCGCGCTACCAAGATATCGAGCTTGGACGCCCCTCTAGACGGCAACAAGACGACTCGAGCGACGCGTCAAGAGACGCAGAGCGCAAGAGGGTAGACAGGGATGAGAAGAATATGGATATACCTGATACGGACGCACATGTGGTCGTGCTGCCGTGGAAGAGACGTGATGGGTGGGCGGGGTGGATGGGGGATACGGTCACGGCGGACGCGTTGGTTTGGAGTTTGATCGTCCAGGCTTTCTCTACTGGGTACGTTCTTTGTCTATTCATTGGATGAGGCTGACGGGGGTGGTAGGCTACTTGATGCTACTACGACGCTGGATTTCAACACGTTTGCGTCGAATCAGACAGGAAACACTATCCTGTTGACAGTCGCAATCGTCAGACTATCCCGCCATCAGCTATTGTTGACTGGTATATCTCTGGCGAGTTTCTTGAGCGGCGCTCTCGTGTTCGGCCACCTTGGTCATCTGTTTGGCAAGTCTCGCATTGCATTGACTCTCAGAATTACTGGCTGACTAGATATAGGCGTTCGCCGGAGATCATGGCTCCTCGCCAACGTCTTTTTCCAAATCATCTGCCTCATCCTCGCCGGCATCTTTCTCTCCCCTTCCGGTCCTTCCCTCGCCCGCCTCGGCTCCAAACACGAATGGTGCATCATCATGCTCTTTGCAGCCATGTCTGGCGCCCAAGTCGCCGCTGCCCGCCAAGCCTCCGTTGCAGAGATCCCGACGGCGCCGATGACTTCGACCTATGTCGATCTCGTTAGCGACAAGTATCTCTTTCATGGCTTTACGCATGAAAAGGCCGGGGCGAGGAATAGGAGGCTGGGGTATGTGTTTGCGATGATTGCGGGGAGTTTCATTGGGGCGGTGATGCACAAATACACGGCGAGCTGGATCGTGGTGGTGATAGCGTTGGGGTTCAAGTTGGTGGTGATGGGGATGATGGCCATGGCGCCGATGGATCCGAGGAAGGAAAAGAGGTAGCTTGGGCCATTGAAGCTGTAATCATTGTACTTGTATTCGGTATGTACATCTTGTAGATCACACGGAGCCAGTCTGCCATGCATGCTCGGTTGTATGATAGCCTGACGTTGAGCCGGAATGTGGCAGTTGGGTGAAGGCGTGATTTGATCCCGGTGTTTACCGAAAGGTCCCGCGCGATCGATCCGAGAACGACCGGTCTCTTGGTGAAAAATCGCTCGCAGACACTTCCGAGCGACCGTTGTATCCACCCAGAATCCCATTTTGTATATATCCACAAGGGTCCCCCCTTGCAGCCCCACCGCCCCCAATGTTGCCCAAACGCACCCCCTCCCCGCCCCCTGCCCACCACGCCCAGCTCCCGCCCGACCACTTCCTCGCCCTCGCCCCCTCCTTCAACCAGGGCAACTACGAGTTCCCCTCCGGCGCACCGTCCACCGCCTCAGCAGCCTCCAATGGTCTTGCCCCCAACACTGCCTCCCTTGCTTCTGCCGATTTCGATGTCGATGTCCGCACAGGATTCTTGCCCCCGAGCAAGAATATAGCGAGGCTGTCGGGCTACTATGAGATGTGGGAGGAAGCGCTGGATGCTGCTCGAGGCAGCGGCGTTGGCGATGGGCTGCAAGTCGGCGGCAGGAGAGAGAAGGACCAGCTATGGCGAGCTGGTGTGGCTTCTGTAAGTTCCGAAGGATTGGCACACGACCATCTGCTGATTAATCATCAGCTACCGGTGTTGCCCACGAGTGATCTTTGTGCATCGCTGCCCCATCTCCGCAGGGCCCACGTCGTCCTCACCTTCCTCGCACACTTTTTCGCCCACACCTCTCCCCCGTCCACTGCCGAGCCCAAGGAGCCGGTCCCCATTCCGGCGAGCATCTCTGTCCCTCTCCTCGAGATCTCCCCCATGCTCGGCCTGCCGCCCATCCTCACTTATGCCGACACGGTACTGTGGAACTTTCTTCCCGTCAACCCTGCTGTTCAGTCGTCGTTACCAGGGAACCCACCCCGTGATATCATCACCACATTCACCAACACCCGTTCCGAAGAGCAGTTCTACCTCATCTCGTCACTATGCGAGATTGCAGGTGCCGAGGCTCTTGGTCTGATGCGTCGATCCCTCGACGAACTGTTCGTTGCAGATGCGACTGCTATCAGGAGACTGACAGTCTACCTTCGCAAGCTCGCAGCTCAGATCGACCGTATAGGGGACATCACCATGACCCTCATGAAGGAGGTCGATCCGGAAGACTTCTACCACCTGATTCGGCCGTGGTTCCGCGGTGGCGATGGCGACGGGCCTGGGAGTGCTGGATGGGACTATCTTGGTCTTGCCTCTGGTGAAGCCGAGTCTAGCACGCACGAGGCCGAGAGCGCAAGCACCCAAGGCCAACGCGGCAAGCTCTTTTCCGGTCCGAGTGCCGGGCAGTCGTCGCTCATCCACGCTATCGACGTATTCCTGCTAGTCGACCACTCGCCGACAGAGGAAGAGCGCCGGGAAGCGATGGAAGCGGCGGAGAACAGGCCAGAGGAGAGTGGGGCGAGTATCCAGATGGACAGTACGCCCGTCGGCGCTACCGAGGAGCAGGCTCCCGCGCATGCGCTCAACAAGCCTAAATCAGAAGCCACGTTCCTCCAGCGCATGCTTGCCTATATGCCCCTCCCTCACCGCTCTTTCCTCATCCACCTCTCCACTCACCCCACGCCGCTCCGGCCCCTCGTCATTCACTGCGCCCAGTCGCACCCTGCTCTGGCAGAGGCCTACGATGGGACGCTCGAAGCGCTGAGGCGCTTTAGGGAGAGGCACATGAGAGTTGTCAGCATGTTTATTGTGCAGCAGGCGAGACGACAGCCGGGAGAAAGAGTCAGGGCGTTGTTGGGTGTGGAAGAGCCTGAGGAAGAGCCGATAGAGGTAGACACGGGAGAGCTGAGAGGGACTGGCGGGACGGCGTTGTTCAAGTTTTTGAAGAGGTGCAGGGATAACACTACAAAAGCGATGGTCAGACCGACTGGCGCGGGCTACGAGCTAAAGTAATCGAGTTGTATATATGTCAGCTTTTGGGTATTCAAAATTGTGTAGACCAACGATAGACTTTTAGATGTATACAATCAAACCAGGACCAACGAACCTTAGGCTGCAGCTCGGCGCGATAACGGCTGGATTAAGCTGCTTATTATTATAGATGCATGTCTGGATCCCATCACACTCTATGAGCTGTGCCCCATCACACTTTTATTCCTGAACCCCACATTGAATTGCAGCAACGAACTGTGCACCGCCATCAGCTTTTCTTGTCAATCAGTCCAGAGTCAACTCACTTGATATCCTTGACCCATCCGCTTTCTCCTCCCGACCTTTCTACGCAGGGTATGGGGAAGGGCGACTTTGTGATGACTACAGATTCTTTAGAGGTCAGGTTGCAGACATCTCGGCCGTCTATTGATAGTTCTGCTGCTGCGCGGGCGAGGGGTGAAATCTGATTGCAGACCGCGGGGTCAGCATGAGCAGGAAAGGAAAGGAGAGGGCACTTACCTCGAGCTTGACTTCTCCCCGGCCGGGGAGAATGACAGTCCTAAAACTGAGCGAGCGGGGAGCAATAGGGGTGAGGAGGAAAGCATCTGTTTCGGGATGAGAGATGGGCCCGCCGGCGGAGAGAGAGTAGGCGGTGGATCCTGTAGGAGTTGACAGGAGGATTCCGTCGGCCTACGATCAAAAGTCAACAAGGGAACAGGCGCGTGGAGACGAGAGAACGAACGACAGCTTCAGTAAGATGTTGTCGGTCAAAGTAGGTATCCACTACGGTGAGGTGGGCGTGTCGGCCACGGTGGAGGGCGACCTCGTTCATGACTTGCCACCCGTTCTCTCCCACTGATCGCTTGATCAGATTGGTCATTTGGAGAACACAAAAAATGCTCACCAGCTTTGGTACAACGACTCAAGAGATTCCCTTCAACGTCCAGGGGTTTGCAAGCTAGCCGCATTCGATTGAGCAGCGATACGGGGCCTGTCAAAGTGTTTCCAAGAGCCGAGGCGAGAGAATCGATATCTATATCTCTCATGAGTGGTGATCATGATAGTAGAATGGCGGCGACTCACGGAATGGCAGCAAGAAGCCCAGAGATCCCATTGAGAAACTCAATACAGGCGGACATTCTCCTTGCGAGAAGAGATTTGAGACATGCAGTATCGTACCATCTCCTCCTAGAGTGACCACGAGAGACGTGTGAAGAGGGAGCAAGGGTTGCTCTTCTTGAGATGCAACGATGAGGTTGTCGAAAGAGGGATGGTCATGAGCAGTATGGGGCTCTACAATCAAGCGAAGATGGGGATAGTTGTCTCGTATAAAGCTAGAACAACGTCAGCATGTCTTGGTAACAAATACGTCCTTGCTAGACCTGGCATGGTTTGACCTACTGGAGCATTTCTCCCATCGCAGCAGTGGTACGAGGGTCATTTTTCTTTTGAATAAGCAGAACAGTATCCGGCTGTGATGTCCATTTCGACGTTTGGTGGCTGTAAAATACCGTAAGCTGCATTTCACGCATTACCTCGAATGGACTGACGAAGGAGGCGTGAAGCGCGCTTCAGCCATAGCGGACGACTCGGCTTCTGAGGGCTCGAAGGGCACCAACCTAGGCTTCCTGTGGAGCAATATGTTAGCTTGCAATAGGCATCTCGGCGAGAACTTACCTTGCCAGCTGAGCTTCGGTCGGACGGGGCAAATCTCTCAGTCGGTGGACATTTCGGATGTGCTGAGACCAAGCCCTGGGCGAGCGAGGCAGGGATTTGAGCCCCCGAAGAGGCAGATGCTGGAGTAGCAGGCTGGGCATGACCATGTGGCTCTCCTCTACGGTCTACTGTTTACGATCAAAGTGAATATCGCTACACGTTCGCCCGAAATGACATTGTGGGTGCGGAGAGTGAAAGTGGAGGCGTGACGTGTTATTAATCGGCTGTTCTCTAATTACGCCCTGAAAGGCCCCAGACTGGGGTTTTCTTTTCGACTCGCCCAATCCGTTTCCTCGATTACCTCTCGAGGTCTACTACAAACAAACTTTACTACAAAGATGGCTCCATGTAAGTCAACCCAGGTCATATGGTATCCACGCTGACAGCCCACAGCCCCGGAGGGAGTCTCTGTCGTGTGCGTTCTCATACCAAGTGCTTGTCTTGGCTCGACTAACTTTGAACAGTCTCGGAGCCCAGTGGGGTGACGAAGGGAAGGGCAAGCTCGTCGATATTCTCGCTGCTGAAGCCGACATCTGTGCTCGATGTGCTGGTGGTAACAATGCTGGTCACACCATCGTCGTCAGGAATGACAAGGGCGAGAAGACCAGCTACGCCTTCAACCTTTTGCCCAGTGGTGCGTTGCCCCGATAAGGATTTTTTGATCGTGGCTGACGTGATACAGGTTTGATCAACCCCACCTGTACCGCCTACATCGGTTCCGGTGTCGTTGTCCACCTCCCCTCTCTTTTCAACGAGCTCGACACTCTTGAGCGAAAGGGTACGTATCTCCTCCCTGAGCCAGACAACGTGTTTTGACAACCAGCAGGTCTCAAGGTTGCCGGCCGGCTCTTTGTCTCTGACCGAGCCCACCTCGTCATGGGTTTCCACCAGATCGTCGACGGCCTCAAGGAAGTCGAGCTCGGTGGCTCATCCATCGGCACCACCCGAAAGGGTATCGGACCCGCCTACTCTTCCAAGGCCTCTCGATCCGGTCTTCGTGTGCACCACCTCTTCGACCCCACCTTCCCTACCAAGTTCAGGAAGCTCGTCGACGGCAGGTTCAAGCGATACGGCCACTTCGAGTTTGACACTGAGGGCGAGATCGAGGCTTACTTGGCTTTCGCCGAGCGTCTCCGACCTCTCATTGTCGATGGCCCCACTTACATGCACAAGGCCATCAGCTCTGGCAAGCGAATCCTCGTCGAAGGCGCCAACGCCCTCATGTTGGACCTCGACTACGGAACCTACCCCTTCGTCACCTCCTCTTCCACTTCCATCGGTGGTGTCATCTCTGGTCTCGGTATTCCTCCCTTCGCTCTTAAGAAGGTCGTCGGTGTTATCAAGGCCTACACTACCCGTGTCGGTGGTGGTCCCTTCCCTACTGAACAATTGAACCCTGTCGGGGAGACTTTGCAGGAGGTTGGTGCCGAGTACGGTACCGTTACCGGCAGGAGAAGGCGATGTGGTTGGTTGGACTTGGTCGTCATGAAGTACTCCACTTTGATCAACGGCTACACCAGCTTGAACCTCACCAAGCTTGATGTGCTTGACGGCTTTGACGAGATCAAGATTGCTACTGGCTACAAGATTGACGGTGTCGAGATCGAGGGCTTCCCTGGTACGTCTCTTATCTCAACCAGGTGCGAGTCTCTGCTGACTGTAACATAGCCGACCTTGACCGACTCGCTCAAGTTGAGGTCCAGTACACCACCCTCCCCGGTTGGAAGACCGACATCTCCAATGTCAAGAAGTACGAGGATTTCCCCGAGAACGCCAAGAAGTACATTGCCTTCATCGACGAGTACCTTGGTGTCAAGACTCAGTACGTTGGTGTCGGCCCTGGCCGTGACCAGAACGTCATCATCTTCTAGATATCGGGCGGATTATAGGAAGCTATGTGAAGAATGGTAGAGGGTTGCAGATATGCATTTCAAATGGGCTCGTGACACACTTTTTGGTGGACAAATGTCCAACGCAGTTCGTCCTGGATTGGTGCGTGGCTTACAACACTGAGATCCACCAACAATGCTATACATGAGACCTTATGAGTCGGCTTGTGAATATATACTCAGTATGCTGTATGTGGTATTTCGTCCATTGTTATGCTTCTGTAATGGCGTATAATAAACGCTCAATGCAGACGATGTTCATGCCGTACTGCGGATTACTCGTACAGTACTACGGTACTTACAGACCACTACTCCAGATCTTCCATGCCTAGACCTGCTGTTCCTCTCCTTTGGCCCCCGGTGCGGTCCCATTGGTCTTCTCATTCAGCCCATCCGTAGAAGTGCTCCTTTCTCTAACGCGGGATACCGGGCTGCCACGTTCGTCCGTCTCACCAACGTTCTTTATCCATGCCCCTATCGCGCCGCTGGAACGATCGTCAGCCTGATGTGGGATTAGGAAGGGACAAATGACTCACAGGAAGCCCTCGTGCCGCAAGAAGCAAGCCGTCATGGTGCCCTTGCTCCAGAATCGAATAGCATAGGAAAGTGTGGAAATTGTAGCAGCGTGGCCTACAGCCTTGTCAGCATGTCACGCTTTGGAGAACGAGAAGGATTTACCTCGAATGAAACATCCGCCAAAGAAGACCTTGTCGAGCCCATATTTGGCAGCGTTCATGTACCTGTAAATTATCAGCATTGCTCCCATGAGCCCATCCAGCGAGAAAGATACTCACGCAACATGCCCAATGTTGTTGCTGATGGCATACAACAAGCTCTTTGCAATATCCTCCGGCTTGAACCTCTTCTTCCGGTCCGCATTCGATCCCTTCTTGAACACTTTGCCGAAAGTGGAAGCGATAGTGGATGACTTCAGTCCGAAGATGTTGGCGTCTTGCCCGTAAATGTCCCCAACGAGCATGTCGACAGCAGAGTTGTCGCCCTTCTCGGAGAGCATGAGCATTTCTACGAACGGTCAGCTTCATTTGGGAAACAGCATAGAATGAGACTTGCCGTCAAAGCTGTCTGCGTCTGTCAAAAGACTCAGTAGGCCCCACAGCGTGCCTCCACCCAGGGACGTTCCGCTGACTCGCTCATGTTTCCCATCCTCATCCACCTTGACTATACTCACTCCACTTCCAATGTTTACCATCAGACACGGGAAGTGAGGCATAGGGTCATCCTCTGCCGGCGTGGGCGCAAAAGTGACTTGGTACGCTGGTGGTGTGGGTGATGGTCTGGGAAGTTCAGATGGAGGGATAGTGAGGGATTCGGTGGTTTCGACTTCGTTGTCGGCGTTGGTGCTGAGGTGGGAGACTTTGTATACGAGTTCCTCGGAGAACCAGAACACTTCTTCCGGAACTCTAGTAACAAAGCCCAGCCCTCGGATCAGACACTCCATCTCTTCTTCCCGATGCACTTCCACCCCCAGCTGCTCTGTGAGCACATCATGGTACATGTGTGCTCCTCCTCCTGTCGCCATGACCTTTACATTCTGCTTCATCTTTTCCAGCGATACCCTGTTGGCAGTTGCCGAAGACGATATCAGCTCTTGCAGGAAAGTGATGAGCTCTTCAATGTTTTCGGTCTCAAATCTGGCAAAATTCAAGAGACCGCCGGGGAGGGGCGCCGTGGAGGAGTGGCGCTCGTGTGCTTTGCGAGCCTTCCGCTTGCTCTTCGGTAGAGCGATTTTGCCGTCATTTTCTGCGAGCGTAGCAGGCGTCAGAGCACCGTTTAAAGTGGGTCGTCGCTGCTCGGGCGGCGATGGATCGAGGGGGGCATGTGTATGGGGATTGAGAGCAGGAGAGTCGGTTGGGGAGTGGCTGGAGCCTTCCCCATTGACTAATGGAGCCGGCTGAGCCACGGATTGAGAAGGGGGAAGGAATGGGGAGGTTGTGCCGGATGAGGGCGGGGAGGTTGAGAGGGGCTGATTCGAACGGGTAAAGTAGACGACTTTGGCGAGCGATCCACCGATCTGCAAGATATAAGAAGAGCTTGATTTGGCCACAAAAGCCACTTACGTCGATAGCAATATGCGACACGGGCTCCGTATAATGAGGCAGGTAGATGCCCCGAGAGTCTCTGGTCTAGGATGTCCATCAGCCGACCGCGTCATACCACACAGAGGATGAGAGCAGACTCACTGCTGGCGATTCTTCCTGGACGATCTGTGCCCCTGTGGTATCTACCACGATGCGTCTCGCTTGGGGGATAGAGATGTCGGGCATAGGCGATTGAGCTGGCATGGTTGGATCTTGAAATCTTGTGTACTAGCGTGCTTGCAATTGATTCGGCGCGCACGCTAGTCCCGAGTACAGCAAAGTCTTCTTGAATCTCTTAGAGGAGTATCTTTTTGATTGAGCCGCAAGGAGTGGTCGTACGAGAGGTGCTGACAAATGCAAGAGTGCGTGGGCTCGACTTTCTGAACAGAGGCGTTGGTTGATGAAGGGACGGATGGCTACTCGTGTGGGCGATGTTGAGACCGAGGCAGATCGCTGCGAGGACGTGTTTTGCTGACGAGAGACGTTGAGTGATGTTTCTGGAGTTGATTGACTTTTTCGAGATGTGCGCACGGATGCTGGATTGGGGAGCCGGTTATCGTTCCCGTGCTAGTTTGGTCCCGCGCGGCGCACCGAAGCGCCGAGTTACGTAACGCTGACTGACGTGGCATAGAAACACGCCCCCGATGCGAGGCAGCCAACAAATTGTTCCCTGGCGTTTCTCTTTTGCATCTCAACACCGCTTTCCATATGGTATATAGTCTATAGCTCGTCTCTTTTCGCCGCTCTCCAGTTTCCCACCGTGTCTTGTGAGTATCACCTCCTTTTACCCACGCCGTCTTCTCCATCTTCTTCTTTTCCCCGGCTATGACGATCATTATGTCGCCCCAGTCTTACTGGCCTCTATCCCATGCGTGGGGGACGCCCTGCAGATTGACCATTGCACAAGCCAAATGTTGCGTGCTGAGCCA
This sequence comes from Cryptococcus floricola, assembly GCA_006352305.1. Taxonomy (NCBI): domain Eukaryota; kingdom Fungi; phylum Basidiomycota; class Tremellomycetes; order Tremellales; family Cryptococcaceae; genus Cryptococcus; species Cryptococcus floricola. Next base: position 2,042,267 of record CM016931.1, on the reverse strand, counting down.
CTTCTATCAACCTTTCTTCTATTCCGTTTCGGTCTTGGCAATAGAACGCATGACGCAGATGCTAATAAAGCCTTCGTTTGATAGCCACATCAACAGGTCGACCACAGAACAATGGACTTTCTATAGGTCAAAGAGAGTAACTAGATCAGAATGTAAGCCTGCTTTCACATACTCGTTTCATCCATTGCGTTCTGCTGCGCTGCACGTCCAACCTATTCTCTTGGCAAGGAGCAACGTGCAATGCGTAAGTGCCAGAACCATTTTCAATCTTATCGCCCTTGCTGCTTGGGGCAACGAGCCCAATGATTAAGAAAATTTTCCATGCTAAGACTGACCCTTATGGGGCTGAAGTCAATATGTATTCTTACATGGATGAGGACTCTTTTTGCTTTCTTTGTTTGGTGTATATCATTACGATGAATTCGAGCTGACGCAATATGCACAGAACGCCCAATTACGACGAACCCGGCTACGATACAACAATCCATCTTGCTTGCGCCAGATACCCTCAAGATTTTCGGATCGATACCCTCGCCCCGCCGCCGCCGCCTCACCCTACCAAACATCATGTCACCCGCCACACCCTCCAGTGCCCTCGAAATGGAACCCGACCCCAGTGTCATCCCGCCACAATTAGCACAGGGCATCCCTATGCTCAAGATCTCTTCGCGAAAGATCAAACAAGTAATCTTTAAGATCAGAAATGGATGTATACTGTGGTCTTCCAAGAAGGACAGTCGTGGTTGGTAGCGGTTCCCCTCGTAGAGAGGCTAGGGCTGACTGGTAGCACATGTTTCTTCTCTTTCTCCTGTTGCACATTCCAGTCCTTATCAACGACATTCGTGATCTTCGCCTCGGCCAGCCCCCGACTGATACGTACAACAGCACTCGCTGGATTACTGTCGTATACGTCCGCGAGCAGCAGTGGAAGGTCCTCCACATGATCGCCCTCACGGACGAGACGTACAGCATGTGGGTCAAGGCTCTCAAAAAGCTTGTATCCATAACGCTAGACCGTCAAGTGTCAGACGTGACCCCGTCAGACCCGGATATGATCTGGATCAGGCAGCTATGGCCGTTGGGTACGAGGGCGATCAACAAGGCCAAGGCCGAAGCGCTCTGTGCGCAGATCGGACTGCATATCAACCAGAAACTTGGAGAGTCGAGCGAAGTATGTTCGCTGTCATTGATCACTCGTATCTTGCTGATGATACCACAGGAGACATTTGATATGGCCGCCTTCCACAAGCTTATCAAAGCCAGCCAAACCCGTCCTGACATCCAGCGACTCTTCACCTCGCTTTCATCGGAAGGCCCTCTCGATCTCGATCGCATTCAGACCTTTCTCCGTGACGTACAACGCCTCCCCGTCGATACCATCCCCGCAATCTTTGAAAAGTACAAGACAGATGAGGGTGTTTGGAATCTCGAGGCCTTGACGTCGTTCTTGTCATCGGCGGATAACACGCCGAACATACCTCAGGATATGACGCACCCGCTGCAGCATTACTTCATCTCGAGCTCGCATAACACGTACCTCGTGGGGGACCAGTGGAAGGGAGAGAGCACCGTGGAGGGGTATATAAGAGTGCTGCTAGCTGGATGTCGATGTGTAGAGAGTAAGTCACTTTGGGCCCGCTTGCATGGATGCTGACAGACTGCAGTGGACGTTCAGACGGGAGACATTGAGCCGGTCGTCTACCACCGCAAGACTCTCACTTCCAGCGTCTCCGTTCGCGACATCTGCCGTGCTATCATGGCGTACGGCTTTGTCGCCTCTCCTTACCCGGTCATCATCTCCGCCGAAATTCACTGCACGTCTGAACAGCAGACAAGGGTGGCGCAGATCTTGAAAGATGTATTCGGGGAAAGGCTGGTCACTACGCCGTTGGCCCAGGGGTTCACAGAGCTGCCGAGTCCGGAACAGCTGAAGGGGAGAATTTTGTTCAAGGTACGTCTCTTTGATGACAGTCACAGCTCTTTGCTAACCCTCGTAACAGGCTAAGCCGCCTAAAGAACTCAAGTCCCCGCGGATCGAGACCTTCCAACTCGCGGCTCCCCCAGCCGAATCTCCTTCCTCGACCGATTCAGATTCTGGCTTCGTTCGCCTCGCCCGTCGTCTCTCCATTCAAGGCAAGGCCGAGCGCCCCGACGCCTTTTCCCCTCAGCTCGCCGATCTCCTCGTGTACACCCAGGGCGTCAAGTACCAAGGCTTCTCCAAGCTCAACGAGTACCTTCCTTCTCACCAATTCTCTGTCTCGGAGAAGACGGCGGCCAAAATCATCAAGGAGGACAAGGGCACTTGGGTGAAGCATAATATGCGGCATATCTCGAGGGTCTACCCAAAGGCGACAAGGCTAGGCTCGGGGAATTATGATCCGGTGGACGCTTGGTCGGCGGGGTGTCAGCTTGTGGCTTTGAACTGGCAAACGCTGGACGAGTCTACCTTGCTCAACCACGCCATGTTTCACGGAAGCAATGGGTACATCCTCAAGCCCCTTGCTCTCCGTGAAAAGATCGACGAGCAACCGGAAAGATACCATTTGACCATCGAGGTCATCTCGGGTCAGCGGATACCTTTGGCGCCCGATCTTTACGTCGAGGCGACGCTCAATGGCACTGTGGCTAGGCGCACCAAGTCTCTCTCCAGCGTCACGCTCAATCCCACCTGGGACGATACGCTTCGTTTCGAGTTGACCACCAAGCCCTCCCTCCTCATGCTCAACTTTCTGCATCTCGAGGTCAAGAACAAGTCGCTTCAGGCGCAGTGGATGAGGCCAGTTGGCCTGGCGCCGAGGGGGTACCATCATCTACCGTTGTATGATAGTCTGTTGTCGAGGTTTGTGTTTGCAAACTTGTTTGTCAATATTAGAGTGGAGAAGGTGCAGAGGGTGGAGAGCCGAGTACAGGTGTAGAAGTGTAAACAAGGAAGAGTTGTATATATCCTCAACAAACACGGAACGAAGGTAACGATTATCAAACCAGACTAATCTCCAATCATGGCGAGACTTTTGTGCAGAGCCCTATCTATGGCACCTATGTATGTGTACACACTCATGAATTCTGCTGAGACTATGTTCAAACTGCTGGCACCGGTCCCTTCGCCAATGATGTGCCATACCATACATGGCAGCGCCGCTGTAAGCATGAAGGGAGACGAGCAGTGCAATTCCATAGACGTTCCGGACTTCAAAGAAGACAGCAGCAAGTCGTCGACATAGCTTTTCGGGAGGCTGCTCGTCAACCGCGCCAAATCCGCCTGCCGGCATTCGTCCTCCACAGTTATTATTATAGATCCCGAAGGCTGTATTGGGATTGGAGAGGGTGATTGCTATGCACGTATATGTTTATTCTGGCCGCTTGTCTGGGAACCAGGGTCGTCGATCAGAAGGAAGGGCAACAATTGCACAGGATTTCGAAACGAGAAACCGAGAGGAGTTGCCGTGTCGCGATCAGGGTCGTCGAGTAGATATATAAGTTACGCACAAAAGGCCCTTCTCCATGGATTCTCTCTCGCGGTCAGCTATCTCTCATAGAACCCAAACACTAAAGCACTGGCAGCATGCTCTGTCTTTCACTAGTCCTATCCACTTGCGCTTTCGGGGTATACGCCATTCCCATTATCTCGCCCGCCGGCAATACTACGGTCATACATTTCCCAAGCCAGCCACCAACCAGCGCTCAGTTCATCGGCTGCATTGACGGGGTATATGATCAGCGTCTGGCGCGCGATAGCGTTTCTTCACATAGGCGTTTTAGCACAAAGGCTTGCGCAGTGAGTGAATACCTGCAACTGCGAAGTGGCACGTGAACCTCACACGCTGACGCCAGACAGAGAACGTGCTCTAGGGATCCTTCCCACAAATACGCCTACTTCAGCCGCCTGAGCAGCGAGTGTCGGTGCAGTGATGTAGCCGATCATGAACCATCAGACTACAGAGAAGCCAGCGATAGCGCAGGCCTATGCAAGCCGACCCAGACCACAGTAAGCACTGCAGGGTCTTTCACATGTGCATTTCCGGCTGACTGACTTCTTGCAGGTGACATACCTCGCTTCACCCTTCGTCTTCGCCAGATGCTCATCACCAGAACCTTCCTCGCCCTCGTCATCACAAGAAGATAGTCTCTTTGCGATATCGCCAGAACGTTGCTTCGACACCTGCAGCGCCATATTTGATGCTGGCGTCGTAGAGGTCACGCCTTCCTATTTGGTTGAGGAAGACTGGTGGGTGTATAGATGTCGGTGTCTCGCCGGAGAGGGGCCAGAAAGTAGGATTGAGGGCCTGTCCATTTCGGATGGAAAGAGTCAACGTCATTTCGACGTTGTGGACGGGGAGGACAAGAAGCGGCGGAGAGAAGAGGGAGGAGATAAGGTATGCGGGCTTGGAAGTATCATGAGGTATGAAAAGCCTAGTGTCAGTCAACCATAGTTCCACTGATATGGTCATGTCATGTTTGTTTCATGATAGTGATTGTTGTACAACACGTGTGTCTTGTGTTATATCTCGTCACTCAACTTCCGAATCTCTTGCGCGCTTCCTTCGCCGTCTTGTCCCAGTCACCACCAGCTCCCTCGCGGTCAAGCGCCCCGAATTGTCCCTCGCTCCTGGTTCTGGCCGTAGATAAAGACACTTGGTCAATGATCATGCGCCAGATCCCTTCCGAATAGTCAGTCCGCGTCGATGAAACTCTCTCAGTCCGCAGGCCCTCTCTGGCGATCCATTTGTCCTATTATCTTGGCCCATAGCCAAGCGCCTCTGTGTCCATCTCAGTCATTGTAGAAGACATATATATGCATAGAGAGCTACAAGCCAGCAAGGCCCGCCGATACTACATAATGTTGCCTTGAACGATGAACGAGCTCACCTGACCTCAGTATGCAAGCAATAGCTCCAAGCAAGTCGACGATACGCATGTTTTGCCTACTTAGATGCTTGCCCTGTAACGATGGAAGTGGATAAATTGGACACAACTCCCCGTGGAAGTAGGCGGAATGCGACGGATGTTGGACGACGACGGAGAAGGGCGATAGTGGTGGGATGGTGGATGCATGATGCGCGGGTGAATACTGGAACAGTGGTCGGTATCTGCCTGGGTCATCATCTGTACTCTCCATGATCAACTTACTCACTACAGCTACAATGTACCCAATGCACCCTATTCTGACACAGCCCGCCATCCGGACTATCCGCACCGTCGATGCCCCGCCCTTTTTCCCGCAGAGTACGCTTGAAGATTTCTGAAGATTGGTGGCGGAGAGGTGAGAACCTCGTCGACGATTACGGTGTCATTGATGTGGCCAAGGGATATAGGATATCAATGCTATGTCATGTATCAGAACCATCGTTACGACTGTCTTGGGCGTGGAAACTCGCCGATCAAAATTTGCTGGAGGCTTCGCCCGCCTGCATTCTCGAACCCGGATCCCTCTCCAGTTGCTGGTAGCTGATTCTAGACGTAGGAGGTGCTTAAAGGTTCGAACCCGTGGCTGAGAATCCGACAGGGGAGAGAACAGAGGAGTCGGGGTGGGGTGGTCGAGCGTCGAGGAAGGTCATCCGGCGAGTCCGCCTTCTCACGAAGGTGCGAGTACAAGCATGCACTGCGATGGCGATCGAAGGGAGCTGTTAGGAATGGGGTAAATGCTGATGCGGCCGTTGAGGGGAACCGTTTGACGATAATATTTGGTGGGGTATGTTCTGGTCGCAAAAAATGACGAAGCGTTGAAGAGGTGATGGCGACGACAGCTCGAGTTTGAGATGGCTCCTGTGTATGTAGCCAAGTGCACTGCCCGAGGTCTCGCAAGTGTACCATGGACTCTCTTGTTCATGAAGGTAGGTAGGGGAATGCATGGGACCCATCTCTATCGTACAAGAAAGCTGGTACCATGGTCAGAGCCGGCATAGCTGCATGTAGTAGAGAGCTCGACGGTACTGGACCTCGCCTCCCACGGCACCCCATCATTGCAGCCTCCTTGAGACCACCCAGGGGTCTACTTGAGCCATGTACCGCCCGTCTGTGCCCCCGTGAGCACGCCGCCAGCCCCTTCGCCCGGTGCTCTGGTGGTCCCCGTCCGCTCCCCCTGCTCTCTGAGTGAAGTTTTTCGCGCCTGATTTTGCCCATCGCCCCTCTTCGACGCGTCTCTCCTCGTGGCCATCGGCGCTAAAACACCCAAAACAGACATTCTTAATGCGCCGCCCACTTAACATGGCTCGCTTGGCCCTCCGCCTCCACCGCAGCGACCGAATTCTCCCACGGTGCGCACTGCCTCCACCCGCCGAATATATAAACTACTTCGAATCGCATCCTTCTGTTCTTTTTTCATCGACCTTACTCTGCAGGATCTCTGTATAGTAATTGTTCTTTTTCGCTAGTCCACACTAGCCACATTTTCCACGTCGAGGGGATGATCAAGTTACCCGCCCCGCTCTTTCACAGAGGCATTTAGCCACCGACACTTCCGGCTTCGGTCAGTAGCTGTTGGGAGGTTATCGAAGACGCTGGCGGTACGTATACCGACTGATCCTTCGGGAAAGGTCTGGGAACGGCCGTGGGCTGGGGCGGGCTTTCTGATCGACGTTCGACCTCTATTTTATCAACATCTTCGACAACTGCCTTTTGGATAGCTACATAGGTGAGCATGCAATTCCTCTTTCTCAACCTTCTTTTCATTTTTCTTCTTCACCACGAATGATGACCCGAGTGCATTTGGCTTGAGGACTGCTTTACTAGTCGTCGATGCTGAAAAAACCACGCTACCTTAAATTCAATCTCTGACAACTTTTATTTCTTTTGAAAATTTTCACTTGGCTCCTTTTCACTCGAGGACCTACAGCTGACAAGTATCTCAGTATTCATTCCATGGTTCCCCTTCTATACTATCACTAGCAATGCATACAATCAATCACACTCTTCTGGGCGTCTTCTCTGGCCACTTCATCTTCATCGCCATCATCAATACAACTCTTCCCGAACATCTCGACTATTCAACCATTTTTTGGCTCCTCCTTGGTCGTTCTGCCAGCGTTACTGGTATCGTCGACACCATCAGGGCATTGCATGTCGGTCGGTGCTGGTGGGTATTGTTTGAGTTGGGTGTTGTGGACAGATTGTCATGCGACTGGCAGGGGTGATGAGACCATGAGGTTCGATTGGGAAGGCTCGCGCATAGTGGGAGCTTTTCTTGTACCGAGGGCGTTGTATGACGGGGTCGCCGCTGCTGAACGTTGTGCATGTACTGTGATTGCCTTGAACGTTGCCGGGGACTCTTTCCATATCGCCGTCACCTGGCCGAGCCTCTATTCGCCCCTTCTCTTACTCTGCTCAAACTTCAAGAGATCAACATCGCTCATGGGGTGCTGTTGACGTGTGCAGCCTCACTCACCCTGAGGCTCCTCTTTAGACTCAACGTACTGGTCAGAAGTCAAGCGAATTATTCGGCAAAGGTGCACAGAAAATGATATACATGTAAAGAGCAATCCCATATGCAATACTCCTTCGAGCCCCGACCGTCAACCTCTTTTCTTTTCAAAAGAAGCTCATGGACTATGAGCCGAACCAAGAGTTGTGAAGACCGACGGTGTCGTTGGGCGTGCTCATGGCCGTAGGTCCAATCTTGGGCGAGTGGTTACCCAGCCCAAGGATGGAGTCTTGCCTCTTGGGCGACGACGACCCGAGCGCGTCCGATCCATTCATCGGTCCACTGCACCCATACTCTGCCTCCGCCTGCTCAAGCGCCTGATGCGTCTTCTTCGCCTTCGCCTTGTCGTTCCTCAACTTTGTCAAGTGCTCCAAGTATCGGTCATCGACACCACCAGTGACGTACTCGCCAGTAAAGACGGAGCAGTCGAATTGAGGGATGGAGGGGTTGAATTGTTTGCAAGAGGTGACGAGGTCGTCGAGGGTTTGGAAGATGACGAGGTCGGCGCCGATTTCGGTGGCGACTTCCTCGGTGGTACGGCCGTGGGCGACGAGCTCTTGGGGAGAGGGCATGTCGATACCGTAGACGTTGGGGAAGCGGATGGGGGGAGCGCAAGAGGCAAAGATAACCTTCTTGGCACCGACTTCCTTGGCCATCTGGACAATCTCCTTGGAGGTGGTACCCCGGACGATAGAGTCTGAACAATAGTTAGCGGCCGTCCATGAAGAGTGAAGTGTACATACCGTCAACGAGCATGACGACCTTGTCGGCAAACTCCATGGGCATGGCGTTCAACTTTCGTCGGACGTTCTTTCGTCTGAAATGATATCAGCAATGGCCTTGGACGGTAGCCAGATACTCACCGCTGAGTCTGACCAGGCATGATGAAGGTCCTTCCAACATATCTGTTCTTGACAAAGCCCTCCCTGTAAGGGATACCAAGATGTTGGGCGAGCTGCAAAGCAGCCACTCTCGAGGTATCCGGTACAGGAATCACGACATCCACATTCAACCCCGCCTTGGCCAACTCAACCTTGGCAGTCTCCGCAAGGTACTCTCCCATCGCCATTCGGCTTCGGTAAACACTGATACCGTCGATGGTAGAGTCGGGTCGGGCAAAGTAGACGTGCTCGAAGATGTCGGGGGAGAAGGTGCTGGGGGGAGCGACTTGTCGGCGGGTGACCTTTTCACGGGTGATGATGATGGCTTCACCGGCCTTGACGTCTTCCCAGTCGGAGAAACCGAGACCCTGGGCGACGACGCTCTCGGAAGCGACAAGGTAGTCGAGTCCACCCCTGGCGCCCTTCCTGGTAGCGATACCAGCGGGCCTGATACCGTTGGGGTCTCGGAAGACGACGAGACCGAAACCGGCAATCATGGCAACACAGGCGTAGGCGCCGACACAAGACTTGGTGAGGTCGCCGATAGCGGTGAAGATATCCTCCTCGTTGATACGGAACTTGCCAGTCTTTTGGAGGTTGTTGGCAAGTATGTTGAGGAGGAGCTCAGAGTCAGAGTCGGTGTTGATGTGCCTGTGGGCGTCGACATCGAGGAACTGACGGAGAGCGGGGGTGTTGACGATGTTACCGTTCTAGAGGCATTGTCAGTTGGGGACATAGAAAGAGAGGAGAGTACTGACGTGAGCAAAGGTAATACCGTAGGGAGAGTTGACGTAGAAGGGCTGAGCCTCGGCGTGGGCGGAGCTTCCAGCAGTGGGGTAACGAGCTGAGACTGAGTGTCAGCAGCTGTCGTCGCATTGCTAAACTCCCTGACACCAATCGCCAGCACAACATGGTCTTTTCATGATCATGTCGGATCCGAACCTTACCAAAAGGTCGCCAGGTACCCCCAAAAAACGCGACTCGACAACGAAAACTCACCATGTCCGATACCCATCCAACCCTTCAAGCCAGCGACGGCAGCCTCGTCAAAGATATCTCTGACCATCCCGTTCGCCTTGACCTGATTGAATCGACCACCCGACCCGCAAGTGACGATACCGGCAGCATCTTGACCACTGAAAGCGCGCCTTTGTCAGCGAAAGGAAGTAGCCATGTACTTGAAGACTTACCGGTGCTGCAGAAGGGAGAGACCTTCGGCACTAGACGATCACGTCAGACCTGTAGCTACGCGTTTCTGTTACACGACTCACAGCTCGGCAGCAGCGAGGGCAGTCTGGGTGTTCAGAGGGTCGTGAAGGAGAAGACCAATGATACCACACACTGCGGGAGTCAGCTCGTGACCAGGGATGCATATATCGCACTCACTCTTGACGGGTATGAGGAGGGTTTGGGGAAAGAGCGGATGGACTGGTGTGTACCAATCTGAAAAGAAAAAGAGAAAAAAAAAAGTTGTGCTGTGGAATATCTTGTCGGTAAATCCTTCCTCGGAGCGCCGGTCGCCGCCCCGCACTGGACCCGTATTACGTCAGCTCATGTTGGACGCGTCGAGCGACGAGAGGATCGCAGAAAGGCGTGCAGCGAGCAGAGACAGTATCAAAGAGAGGTTCATTATTCTCTCATCAGCATTATCATCCAACATGGCCTCCCCACCCCCAGATGGTGGCCCCCGTCGCTCATCCAGGCCCAAGAGGGTGCGCACTCCTTGCTCTCCGACGCGTCTCGTACTGACCATCCATTGTGACAGACCATCACCGTTGCCGAGAGCGACGAGGAGAATGATATTCCCAAGCCCGCCCCCAAGAAGACGAAAGCTCAGAGAGCCAAGGAAGCCAAGGATGTCGTTGTCGTCTCAGATGAAGATGAAGAAGAAGCCTTCTCGCCCGATGTGCTGGACGCACTGAAGGGCGACAGTGACGAAGAAGGTATCAAGGACGACGACTCGCCACCTCCCAAAAACATTAAGGGCAAGAAGGCCGCTCCCAAGGCTACTGCCAAAAAGGAAAAGGCGCCTCCCAAGCCGAGGAAGAAGAAGGAGGTGACCCCAGAGACGGAGAGCGAAGATGATGAAGCCGATGGCCCCACGCTAAAGCTCGGCGACAAGCTCCCTAGCATCAAGCTCAAGAATGAGGACGGCGAACTTGTGGATGTGTCAACTCTGGTAGGGGAGAAGGGCGTCGTGTTCTTCCTCTATCCCAAGGTCGGCTTGGAAGATATATGTGTTGGCCAGTCTCGCTGATCATTTTGCAGGCTGACACTCCTGGGTGTACCAATCAGGCGTGCGGCTTCCGGGACATGTATGCAGAGATCGCAGCGTACGACTATGAAGTGTACGGTCTGTCGAAAGATTTACCGACTGCCCAACAGAAGGTTGAGGGTTTTCCTTGCTCGCTTGTCTCAGCTGACGTCTCGACAGTGGAAAGCCAAGAAGAACCTCAATTACCACCTTCTAAGTGACCCCAAGAGCAAGCTTATCGAAAAGTAAGCACGTGCGCGTCCTCTGGTCCATCAGCTGATCACATCTGTGTCATAGACTCGGTGCTTTCGTACCTCCCAAGAAGTGAGTACCGTTCCCAGCGTTGCGACATTTCGTTAACCCGTATCTTCAGCACCAAGCGCTCCCATTTCATCTTCGAGAAGGGTACAGGTGAACTCATTGACGCTGAGATTGGGGTCAGGCCTGCGGAAGAGTGAGTGTCGTGACGGCTGTATCGAAACTTTGCTGACTCTGGGCGCAGCCCCAACAACGTGCTCGCTTTCCTCACAGAAAAATACGATTAAGCGATGCGCTGCTGCTGTTTTCTTGACTATTGGTACTTGAACATACGTTTGATCTTGATATACTAGGATAACACATATGCTCTTGGTGTATATGAACAAGTCAAAAGGCCCAAAGAATATGCATGGAAATGCCGGAAAACTACTATTACAACTTTTGAAATCTAGCACGATGCTGCACTCTCATCTATCCCTCGAGGGCAACCTTCTCAACAGCCTCGGTGAAGATGTCCATAGCCTCCTTCATCTGCTCCTCGGTGACGACCAAAGCAGGGATGAACCGGATGGTGTCAAAGCACGAGGTGGTGAGCACCAACAAGTCCTTCTCCAAGCAGTACGCCTGCACCCTCTTGCCAATGTCCTTGGGGATCTTGGTACCAGCGGGCAAGCCCTCGTGGGTAAGAGCGTCGGAAGCCGTTCGGAACTCGACAGCAGTCATGAGGCCAACACCTCGCACATCGGCAATGAGGGCCTTGGTCTTTTCTCCCTGGGCGAGCTTGTTCAAAGCGGCAAAGAGCTGCTCGGAACGGGCAGCGACGTTCTTCTCGATCTCGCCGGAGGCGTAGACTTCCTGGGCGGCGACACCGGCAGCACAAGCGACGGCATTACCAGCGTAGGTACCACCCATAGATCCGACATCAAGGGTACCCATGAGCTCCTTGGTGGAGGCGATACCAGAGATGGGGAAACCATTGGCGATACCCTTGGCAAAGACGAGCACGTCGGGCTTGAACTCGGGAATGTCGGAGACGGCAAAGTACTTGCCGGTTCGGAAGAAACCAGTTTGCACTTCGTCGGCGACGAGGAGGATGCCGTGCTTGTCGCAGACCTTTCGGAGGTGCTTCAAGAAGGCAGGGGGGCACGGGACGTAACCACTGATGGTAAAGTCAGCACGTGTGTGTACTGTAACATAGTTTGTGACTCACCCCTCACCCTGGACGGGCTCGATGAAGATGGCGGCAACGTCGGTGGGGTTGACCTGTTGACGGAGAAGGAGCTCGAGCTGGAACTCGGCAGCTCGGACGACCTCTTCCTCGGTAGCCGAGGGGGTGAGGCCGAGAGAGTGCCAGTAGGGGTAGGGGGTAGCGAGCACACCGGGCTACCTTTCATTAGCTTTACGAGGCATACGCGCGAACGAGAAGGCTCACCATCAAAGGTCCAGTACCCTGGGTGTATATAGGCTTCGACCTAGTCATAGCACCAGAACCCATGGTCCTTCCGTGGTAAGCACCCTGGAAGACGATCAAGTTCTGCCTGCCGGTGGCCTTCCTGGTGAGCTTGATGGCGGCCTCGATAGCCTCGGAACCAGAGTTCCAGAAGAAGAACTGGTCGAGAGAGGGGTGGGGCATGACGGGGAGGAGCTTCTCGATGAGCTCGAGGTAGGGGCCGTGGAAGCCGATGGAGCACTGGAGGTGGACGAGGTTGTTGACCTGCTCGGCAGCGGCCTTGCTGACAGCGGGGTGGCAGCTGCACACAGTCGTCAGTGGCGATTCCTATATTCGCGTTGTCGACTTACTGGCCAAGGTTGGTCACTCCGATACCGGCAGTAAAGTCGAGGAGCTTCTTGCCATCGGCGGTGATGAGGTGGAGACCTTCACCCTTGACGATGACATGGTCCTTCATACGGCCAAGACCGTGAGAGACGTGGTCACGACCAAAGTCAGACCATTGGGCGGCGGTGCGGACAGATCCAGACATGTTGATGGCGGATGAGGCGAAAGACCTGGCGGATCGGGTGGAAGGGCGGAAGGAGCGGGAGAGGGCTGTTCTGAGCGACATGTGGGCCTTTTATACTCGAGCTGGGTCCACGTTGATTAGTGCAACACAAATTTGACCTTCTCTGATCGGTGGACAAAAAGGGCGAGCGTGTTTGGCTGATGATACGAAGTCGCTTAGCAGCCGCCGCCGAGGTCAAATTCTCCCAGAAAAGGTCAGATATTCCCCAGCGAGGTCAGATTTCTAGCCGCATCACGAAATCCCTCGTCGTTTGCTCGCTCGCATTTACTCGGACTTGTCCAAGCGTCGCCTAGCAGCCCCCATAGCCTGCACAGCCAGATAACATCAGCCATGCATACGAGCATCCTCGTCCGCTCCCATTTCGGGCGAGGCCGTCCAGGCACGATGTTGTTGATCCACCATCCAGGTCAGCAGTCATCCTTGGACTCGTGTATGCCTCGAGGACTCTAGGAAGCGTCCAACTCTATATGCATTGGAACGCCATGCTATGATCTATAATGAATAGCTATGTATTTTCTACATATAACGTCCATTCATCCACGAGTAACGTAGATACGAAGAACTATAGATGGAGCGTGCCAGCACGCCAGACTAGGATATATGAAGATGATAATATAAAGATAAACTATAGATCCCAAAAACTCCCTTTTATCGTCAGACAATCGTTAAAACTACTATATACAAGATAACGCCGGAGAGCTAGCTATACTCATGATTTATGAGGAGCTCGACCCGACAAAGTAGTTATAGTTGTAAGTCGTGGGAGAAGTGGTGTAAGAGAAGTCGGAACCAGCGTCGTAAGAAGCAACAGTGCTACCAGACCTCGTGATGGTACCAGAGATGGAACCAGCAGCAAGAGAAATCTTGAGCTTGGTAAGACCAGCCTCGACAGAGAAACTCTCGGTGGTGGAACCAGACGTGAGGGTGACAGTAGCAGCTTCGGTAGTCATGACGACTGCGTACAAGTAGTCCTCAGTGTAAGAGTAGCCGGTAGGCTTGCCGATAGAGTCGGACGTGGCGGTCGCGTCGTGAGGGTGGGGTCGAGCCCACATGACGAGCTCATCCTCGGTAATGGAGGGGTAGGCACCGGTCTTGAACGCAGTAGCGTAGTAGTTGGTAAGGGAAAGAAGACCGGTGTGGGTCATGCCATTAACAAAGGCTTCGGAGCCGGAAGGAAGGTCACCAGAGATCGAACCAATGTAGGAAGACTCTCCGTAGTCGTTCCAGGTCAAAATCTCGGCCAACTTGACAGTCTCTCGCATGGAGATGAGCTGCTCCCATCGGGTGCAGTAGAGCCAGTCGTCAGATCGGTACAGCCAATTCTTGTTCCAAGAGGAAGCACTGAAGTGGGTGTAGAAGAAGGGAGAGACGGCGGCAGCGTAGACCTTGTCACCCAAGGCAGAGATGTAGCTCTTATCAGAGTCGGTGGTGAGATCGGTAGATCCCATGGGCCAACCAGAGTTCCAGTTGAGCTCACCGTCCATCCAAGTGTTGGAGGAGAAGGTAGAGACGTCGGAGAAGAGACTGGGGATGAAGAAGATGTCAATGCCGGCGGCGGTAAGGGCGTCAACAAAGCTGGTCTGCCAGTCGATGGCGCAGTCGGAACCAGCAAAGGTAGAAACGACAACCTTGTCGTTGTAGGTAGCCTGGGCAGACTTGGAGGCGAACTGAGTGACGAGGCTGACGAGGTTGGCAGCATCAGAGGAAGAAGCGCAGGCCAAAGAGGTCATGTCGAGAGACAAGAACAGCTTGAAGCCGCTAGAGCCAGCAGCCTCGTAAGCATCGGAGACTCGGCTAGACCCCCAAGAGTCGGAGCCAATGTTCAAGGCGAAACCGTCGATACCGGCAGCAGTGGCAGAAGCAATGTCGCTAGCCCAGTTGGAGCTGGTGTACGAGTAGGTGTTGCCGACCATGTGGTGAGCCCAGACTTGGTGGTCGGCGCTGGAAGAAGGCACAGTGGTAGAGTCGGCAGTGGTAGCAGAGCCCGAGGCGGTAGCTGTAGTAGACGCAGACACAGACACAGACTCGGTGCTGGATACTGTCATAGAGGCGGTAGCAGACTCGGTTTCGTTGGCAGAAGCGCTCTGGGAAACGGTCTCGGAGGCAGATTCAGAGAGAGTCTCAGAGATGCTGGTAGCCGCAGAGCTGGAGGCAGACGCAGTGACAGAGACAGAGACACCGCTGGTCAAGGAAGCCACAGAGGAGGTGGCGGAAGCAGTGCTGTTGGAGCAAGAGGAAGAGACCGCGGAAGAAATGAGCTCAAAGATCTCGATGGCCCAAGTACCGCCGCAAGTCTCCTCCTCGTCACCGTTGCAGACGACGTTGCACTGGTCCTCGTCGTAGGTCACAGCAGACGCAAGGGTAGAGCTACAGTAGCATTCCTCACCGAATTCAACACTGCATCGAATGTCAGCTTTGTTCGAGATCATAAAGACGAATACTTACCCGGCATACTTGTAGCCCAAGTCCTCACAAGCGGAAAGACAAGAGTTGACAGTCATATCGCTCATGCTAACAGAGTACTCGGAGAGCACACGGTCGGAAGAGTCGATAGCACAGCCAAGAGCGTACCACTCGGAAGCATTGTCAGAGTCTTCGTAGATGGAGGCCGTAGAAGTGGAAGAGGATGTGGCGACAGAGCTGGTGGCAGACGCAGTGATGGTAGCACCGGCCTCGGAAGAGGTAGCGGTGGCAGACTCGCCATCACCAATGGAGATGCCAAAGGAGAGAGAGAATGAGAGATGGGCGAGGTCGACAGCGGCGACGGCAGAAGAGGCCGTCTCGGTGCCGGTGATCTGAGAAGAAGACGCGCTCTCGGTAGACGAAGCATCGGCGATCAAAGTAGCCAAATCGAGGGAAGAGGTGGCTGACTCGGTAGCTGACGCAAACGACTCGGAGACGGTCGAGGAAGCAGATACAGAAGCGACAGAGGAGGTAGTAGTGGAGTCGGACGAGCAAGAAGCGAGGCTGCTAGAGTTGTAGGTGTAGAGGTTGAGGTACCAGGTAGTGCCACAGGTCTCGCTCGAATCACCCCCACAGCCCATGCCGCACGTCGAGTCATCCGCCAGACCACCGCCGTTGCCAGAGTAAGAGTTGCCGCAGTAGCACTATGAATCACATGAGCCGGAGCCGGGCAAACAAAAAAAGTGACTAACCTCATCTCCATACTCGGTACCAGCCATCGTGTAACCAAGCTTGGTACACTCATTCACACAGAGGAGTGGAGTCAGGCTGCTTGAAGAGAAAGCAAAGCCTTGAAGAAGTCGCTCATCGGTCGACTCGGCAACACAGCCAAAGACAGACCAGCCATCGGGAAGAGAGGTGTCACGCTTCTCTGGAAGAGGAGAGGGCTTGGTCTGCACGAGTGTCAGCGAAAGCCAGGCGCTAGATTATAGTCAAGACTTACAAAGCCATAGGTAGATCCGTAGTACCTCGCAAGCAAGTTGTGCAGAGACCTCTTGGAAGAAGACAGGACGTTGGCCACACCAGGTGACGCATGACGTCCGGGCTTCAAAAGAGGCGTAGCCTCAGCGACAGTACCGGCAAGAGCGAGAAGGGAGACCGCGGTCTCGAGAATAGGAGCCATTGTTTATAGGTAGGTCGAGATATATAAGAGATGTAGGGTAGGTCGCGCGCAGCGTGACTGAATCGATGACGATGAACGAAAGTGGGGGCCGTCAAGGCTGTGGGTGAACACCAGGTTCGGGTTGTTCAAGAGTCGAGAAAGGGGGGAGGAGGCGAGGGGGGTCGCGATTAGGATGGATTGAATTGAGGACTATGGCTGAAGAAAGAAAAGAAAAGAAAGAAGAAGAGGGGAGATTGTTGATGCTGGCACGTCTGGCGCGTTTTCAGGAACTTTACATTTTCATTCAGGGGTCGACGCGTCAACAAAGTTACCAGAAGTGGAGATAGTGGGGCAACTTCCCTGAGCATTGGCGCAATTCCCGCCAGATCGTGAAATGTTCCGGGAACTTACAGGGACATTGCGGGTGGCGTCGGCGCGTCGCGTCCATCCGTATCTTCTTTGGTTCCTTTCCGTCTGACGTGAGCACGCGCAGCAGCTTCTCGACCTCGACCTGGCTGTGGTACCTGTAGTCTTGAGTGTGCGATCCCACGTTTACACCCCGTGAGGTCGTGTCTCCAGCCATCTTCCCGTCTTCCCATTAGCAGAATATTGTTTGCAAGCATCGCTCGAACATATGATCGATCTTGTCAGACGTCAAATAGTTTTCTAAAGAGGAGTTTGTCCTTGGACCTTGACGCACACGAGATCTCTGACCAAATCATGGGATGAACCTCATACTCTTATTACCAAGCCCCATCACCTACTTTATCTGTATGTGAGCCTCCATTTGTAATGAACACAGATGGCATGGACTATTGCTTGCCGAAGGATCTTCACCACCACCTTTTTCTGATCACAAGGAGTGCGGAGACAATAGTCAGCCATCGGGATGAGTCGCTTGGCGGTCATTGAAACCCTCAACCTCTACCACATCTACTTGGATTCATCAACGACCGCCCGAAGGCACAGTGCATATGGGTATGATGTGACAAACATGTATAGTCGTCTAAGTCTACAAGTACTTCTCTCTCATGATCCGATCGCCTAGATGACTATGCTACATTTGGGGATTTGCTCTAATGCTGTAAAAATCATGATCTACTCGTCATCATCCTCCCTATCTCTCTTCTTGCCCACCACGCTGGTCGTGGCAGACGCCTTGATAGGCACCTCCCTTCCCTTTCCCTTGCCCTCCAGCTCCCTCGGCACCACCCACCCGTCGTTCCTACACCTTTCACACCTCACCCAACCCTTTCCTTCACCGTCATCTCTGATTTCTCTCGCCGCGCTCCTCGCAGCACCCTCCAGACAGCCCCTATGCCACCTATGCGAACAGGCCAGGATGGTGAACTGGTGATCATCGACATGAGCCTGCTTGGCGGCTTGGTGAGAGATAGCAGGCTGAAGGGGAGAGAAGATATTGATCATATCTTTGTCTTGCTTGTCTTCTCCCTCCACAGCGGGCATTTCGGAGTCTTCGTCCTCCTCCCTGATAATCGGACCATATATACACTCGGGCGCCTCACATCGCCACCCCAGGACTTTTTCCTTTTCCTCCGTCCAGCTTTCGAGAGACTGAGGCACGAAAGGGGGTTTGGAAGGTTCTTCAGGTTGTTGAGGCATTGGAGGAAACTCGCCGCCGGGCGTACCGCTTCTCGGCCCCCCGGGAGTACCTTCGCCTTCGGCACGAGGCATGGGAGGACGAGAAAAGAGGAAGCTGGGCAGGCCGGCAGGGAGACCAGCAGGAAGGCCATCGGGACGACCGGCAGGAAGCCCAGGGCCACCCTGTTGACCAGTAGGCAGGGGAGGAGGCCTGTCGCCCCCTGTTCGTGCCATCCGCGAAATAAGGTCCATCGTGCTCTGAATCATTTGCATGTGAGCTCGGTGTTGAGCATCGGGCTCGGGGGCACCATTGGGCGCGGCTGGATTGGCATCAGCAGGAAGGGCACCCGTATTGCCCCCGGGCGCAGGCCCAGAGCCCTCGACTGGAGCCGACGCAGAACGCGCCGGTTGGGCAGACGCTTCCGCTGAAGAAGCTGGAATCTCCTGCCCGCCTTCTGCCGGGGCTCCGTCCGTACTCGGAGGAGCTGGTGGCCTTCCAATACCAAAGAGGCCGTCCAACAGGGAAGGTATATCCAGCTGTCGGAGCAGGTCATGTGCAGCATTGTGACCATTGTCGTCTTCGTGGCCCTCGCGGTGAGGTGAGCCAGGACGGGAAGATGGCTCTGGGGCAGACGAGCGTTCCAAGGAGGCGGCCTCAGGCTGCGAAGGCGCAGAGTTAGAAGCGGCAGCAGGGGATGAAGCGTCGGGGGCATCGGCAGAGCTTGTAGACTCGGTGTTGGCAGTCTGGGGAGGGGGTACGGAGCCTGATGCAGAAGGTTGCGCAGGCGCCCCAGTAGCTGGAGCGAGAGGATGTTCGCCTCGAGGTGTTGGAGGGAAGGGAGAGTTTGAAAAGATGAAAAAGTGATGCGATGTCTGCGACCTCCTTGGCACAGGTCGCTGGGGTTGCCCGTCCTCTTGGCGCTGCTCGGTCGGGGTTTGTTCTGACCCATCGCCAGCGGCAGGACCGGGTGTAGCAGTAGAAGGCCCAGCTGGGGGTATGCTTGATGATGACGCCTGGCGACTGGGCGGTTGAGGACGCTCGCTGCCTTCAGACCTGTCTCCCCGCGCATAAGGGTGCGCATTGGCGGATGCCCGAGTGGATCCTGCACCAGTACGAGCTGGCCGTATAGACTCGGTTCGTGCGGGACGAGAAGCTCGAGGCGGGGAGTTGAGTGTGTAGAGCGGATCAAGGTCAAGACGGCAAGTAGGGCTAGAAAGGGTCAGCTTGAGTAGGCGCGCTCATGCACGACTTTTCGACTTACCAGGTGTGATGGGTGGCAAACCATGGTTCTAAGCAGTTTCCATGGAAGAGGTGATTACAAGGCAAAGCCTTCACACCTGTGGTCTTCTTCGGCTCCTCTTGGCTATCCTTTTTCTCCTCAGTCTCTTCCTTCTTGTCGGTAGTATCCTCTCCCTTCTCCTCTCCCTTGATCGTCTCGTCAATCTTCTTGTCCTCCTTGACCTCTTCCTCCTGCCTTGCGCTCATCCCCTCTAGACAGATTCCACACTTCCAACCCCTCTCTTCTTCATCCTCATACGAGTCCACATCCTGCGCCGCCACCACATTGTCGACACGCTTGAGCAGTCGCTTGCCAACTGTCGGTAGCGACCTCAGAAGCTCCGCAGCCTTCTCGGGGTTCGGTTGCGTATCACGGCGGGGCAGAAGAAACTCGAGGAAGGGCGCAAAGAGCCAAGCAGGTGGTCCACCAGCAGGAGGAGGAGCTGCACCACCAGCGCCTTCGGGCGCATTGCCACCAGGCGCGGGTGCACCAGGAGGTTGAGCGAACTGGCTGAAAAAGTCGGGAGGTAGAGGTGGATGGTCTGCGTTACCGGGTTCGCCTTCACCAGGAGGGGGCCCAGCACCAATTTGGAAAGTGTATATCGTGGCACCGGCGCCTGGGCCGTTGTGTTCGCCACCGGCAGGCTCGTCACCCTCTTGTCCGGGCCCGGGCGACGGCGGTGGAAGGCCAGGGACGGCGATTGTCATTGTGAAGAACGGCTGGGGCGGGCCTGCCTCTGGGTGCTGTTCGGGGGGCTGCTGGGCGGGCGGGGGCTGCTCGGGAGGGTCCATGTTGTGTGATAGATGATGGAAAGACAAAAGAGAAATGGGATGTTGAATTACATGAGTCATCAGAAAGAAACGCCGAGAATGACAACAGCCCATTACAAAATATACTCCCGCCCATTACAAACAATTCCTAATGCCCACCAGCGAAATCCACGTCTTTTTTTCGCGCGCATCTCCTCTTGCAACAGCTCGCAAGACCAAATTTCGCCATACACTCGCGATGGCCTCCCTCTCCACCCGGCTCTTACAACGCCCACCCCAGCTTCTTTCCAGGTCAATCCACACCTCCCGGGCGCTTTCAGCCCCCAAACCATCACTCGTCCCTCCCCCTACTGCTCTCAGCGCACTCGCATCTCGTCTCTCCCTCCAGCCCTCCCCTGCGGTATCTACATCACTCATAACATGCCTCACCCACGCCTCATACTTGGCGGAGCAAACTGAGGATGCGAATGCCGAGATCGATTTCTCTGAAACTTCAGAGTCCAATGAGCTTTTAGCAACGGTCGGCAATTCGCTCATCGGCCTCTTTGCCTCGGAACACCTCGCTTCGCTCTACCCCTATCTCCCCACCCAGGCGCTTCAGAACGCCGTAACAGCCTACGTCGGACCTGCCGCTTGCGTCTCTGTTGGCCGTGAGCTCGGTGTTGCCGTGCAGGGTGGAGGAAACGCTGGTTTGCCCGGTACCGGTAAGGGCGCCAACAGTGCGGGTGTCGTGGTTAGGTGGAGCAGGACGGCTCTGGCCGAGAAGAACTGGAGGGAGAACAAGGGAAAGGCGATGGAAGGGTTGATGAAGGTGCCCGTGGGAAGGCGGTTCCAAAAGTTCTTGAAGGAGCAAGAGCAGGAAGCTGCGGCTGAGGCGGAGGGAGAGGCGAGGGGAAAGAAGCAGCAAAGCCATGAGGATGTAATTGCCAGTGCTGTACGATCGTTTGTTGGATTGATCTACCAAGAAGAGGTACGTATCTTGGCTTCTTGTAGGACGACTTGCTAATCTTTGGTAACAGGGTATCCACACCGCCCGAACCTTTGTCCACGCCCACTTCCTCTCCCGAGCCCTCGATCTCTCCTCCCTGATCAATCTCAACAACCCCCTGCACGTCCTCTCCTCCGTCGTTTCCTCCCACTTCGCCTCTGCTGGCGTTCCTTCATCATCTTCCGAAACTGCGATCCAGCCCCGCCTGCTTGCGTCTACGGGTACAAACTCGCAAGCACCCTTGTTCCTTGTCGGTCTCTTCTTGCCTTCGGGCTTGAAGATTTCAGAAGGACATGGGTCGAGTAAGGCGATGGCAAAGCACAGGGCGGCGGTGAACGGTTTGCAGAGTATCTGGTTCACAAGAGGTGATCAGCCTGGTGCCGAGGTGCTCGGTATCAAGGGTCTTGGGAAGCCTTTCGGGGAGTACGGGGAGGGTCTGCCCTCGTCGGCGCACGAGGACTGGGTGTACGAAGAAGGAAAGGTCATCATCGGAGAGGAAGAGTCAGAATTCGAGTCGATAGAGTGGGGAGGGAAGGAGGTTCTGCCGGGAAGCAGACGGTAGAGTCATAACATGCATCAATCATCATTTGGTATTATACAACTGGGCATTTGGGCACGGGGTCATTGTTGTTGGTCGATAGGTTCGTTGACGAGGGTATGAGTGGAAGACTTGAGAGCGTCTATCCGGTTGGACATTTTGTCCACTACGACTATTCAGTCAGCCAATCGAGATCTTGCCCCTTTTACATGGTCGTTTATTGACGTACATTCCTGACTGGCCAAGGGTCAGCTGATACTTGCGGACCAAACACATTAACTCACAGTAGCTCGTCAGTCTTGTCTGCCACTTTCTGATCTAGCGCCTCCAGCTGCTTGTCCACCTATAGTCAATGATCAGCTACACGAACATTATCGTAGTTCATTTCGGTTGCCAGTATGACTCCAGGTACTATTATGCTACGCCAAAGCCTCACTCGCTGTTTAAGAAAGCGACAATAGGATCGACCAACAAGACGTACACTCTCACCAATCTCGCTCACACTCCCTCCAGTTTCCGCTTTCGAGCTCTTCTTGAGATACGACGATGGACCGTAATTACTTGACATGACTCTGATCGGTCGGAGAGTGCATATAGACTCGTCAAGTGATATCAAGATGTGAAAGCAATATCAACGCAGAGATACGCGTCGTAATGGGCGGCCTACCCTGACATTTGGTTCCGCTAATTCGAGGAAACGAAACTCAACGCTGCTCAAAGTCGATTCAGTGCATGCTTCGCCCATAAACCCACCCACACCTTTCTACGATGTCATCTTTCGCCCGCTTCCAGCGCACATTCCAACGTTTCCGACCCCCACCCCTCATCCCCACCGCCGTCCGCACCATCCAAATCCTCGCTACGCTTCACCTCGTATCAAGCACGCTGGCCGAGCTCCGGATATGCTCTGGCTTCTCCATGCTCCCCACTTTATCCCAACACGGCGATTGTGTCCTAGTCTCCCCTCTTTCCTACTGGTCCCTCCTGTCCGAATCACACAAAAAGACAAGACCACAGAGGGGCGATGTAGTGGTTGCGACTTCGCCAATGAACCCGAGTCAGGCGGTGTGCAAGCGCGTGCTGGGGGTAGAGGGCGACCTGATAGAGATTGAGCCGAGGAGGGGTGGGCAGAGAAAGTGGATTGATGCAGGAGGGCACGGGTTTTTGGTGGATATACCGGATGAAGAGGCGGCGATCGACAATGTGCTCGTGCCCCAGCGACATGGAGAAGGCCAGTGGGTCAAGGTGCCGAAGGGGCACGTCTGGCTCGTTGGCGACAACTTGAGCAACTCGACAGACTCTAGAAAGTATGGGCCAGTACCGATTGCGATGGTGAAAGGGAAGGTGCTTGCAAGAGTAAGTTCCGCGTGGGCCGTTGATGCTCTGGCTTGATGTTGGCTGAACGGCTGAGATCATGGACGTATACTGACGTGCCTACCAGGTCTATCCCAACCCCCGATGGATAACGAACAATGCCAAAGAGGTGCAAGCGGAGGTATAGGTTCCTCGTCAACATACCGTTGTGTCAACACCGTTGAAGAGTACCCATGTCGCGAACACTGGGATGCCGCCTCAAGGAACGCCGCTGATCGCGAGCAAGGGCGCTTCAGCTGCACCGATAAGATACGGCACATGGGAGGATAAGTTGAGTCCGTGAGTCGAGTTGGAGTTCCTGGCTAGATGTGTCTAACATCGACACAGGCCGCATAGAACGTATATGTAGAGGCGTCCGAGTACAGTGGGGTGACCTGAGTTTGCGTCCCAGGTCTCAGAGTGTCTCTATCAGGTCGTACATACTCTCCTCTTTGATGCTACTAGGCTTCGCCCATACATTGATACCAGTCGCCATAAATCTTCCACTGATGATGCCAATCATTATATCGCCGTTGTCCGTCAGTAAGAAGGTTCGGTGATCCGACCGGAGCCATATGTAACACCTTGTAACGAAACGTGCACAGACAACTGCTGGCAGCACGCAGCGGGGGAAAACTGGGTCCGAGGTTACTGTAGAAGGTACATATGTATCGCTGCGAATGGGGGCACAGAATTAGAGGCGATCAGTCGAACCAGGGTCTCTGTGTGCCGGCGTGTGGCTACGAGGGGCTCGGTGTGGTATCTGTAACCCTCTGTCGCCGAAGCTGCTGTGCCAGGGCAAAGCGAGAGCTACATGGGACTGGAAGCAGATCGGAAGATGAAACGGCAGAACCCCTGCCCCCTGACGTCTCCACTCTTCGGGCGGTGCATTCGTCACAACGAACAATGGCAAACTGAACGCTCCAGCTGCGTCCGGTCCTCGACCCTGATCCTTGCGCCCGGGCCATTCTTGCAACATGTACATCGGTATATGTAGGCGGCAAAAGACACGACGCTAAGGTCTTCCCCACTCTCTGATCTCATACACCACGCGTTCAGTAAAGGACTCTCTCGTGGCTTACATAGCCTGCTCGACGACAAACAACATCCACCGAGCCTAGCAACATTTCTTCACAACAACCACGGCACCCCACCCATCGCCTTGCCTATCGTAGTTTCTCCCATAAAGACCTTGGCTACAGAAAACGTTTTCTCCATTCCCAAATAGCATCATCTCCATCATTGATCGCCTTAGGCTGCCAGGTTCTTGGTGAGTCGCTTAGGGTTTCGATGCGACACCCCCACCAGACTGTGCGGAGCTGACCTAGTCACCAAGTTCGCCGATATCATTCCCAGATATATCCTCCTTCTTGTTTTTGCTTTACCTTTCATATCACCCCTGCCTTCGCCGTCAATTGATCTCGCCTCTCGAGCCAAATACACATTTCTCCCTTTCTCCTGCTTTGCAAAGGGCACCTTTCGACCAACAGTTCTCCGTGCGCACAGCCTGCGTCCCATTACTTAGCTGCTTTGCCACCACCCCTTGGCTTCATTCGCTTCGCCTAGTGCATCTCTCCCCACACTTTCACAAGACGCCTGGTGCCCATCTTGAAAATGTTGGAAACTACCATCGGCCAGCTCCCTGCTCGCCAGATCGAACGCCCGTTCCAAGCCCAGTACGACCTCCGGCAGCGCCAGGAGAGGTACAACCAAAGCGGGACTGAAGACCTCGAGAGTGAGTATGACTTTGGGGACGAAGACGAAATGGGCGAGCTATCGGGTAAGTCGTTGTCTTCGAGCGCATTGTCCACGGCTAACACGTGGGATAGATTCATACTCCAGCGTCCACACGACCTCCCGCCCAGTCACCCCTTCCCACCCACCCCCTACCCCCGTACACATTACCAACTCCTCATCCTCCTCCTCTTCACCAAAGAATGACATTTTCAAACTCGCCGACAAGGCTGAAAAGATCCTCGGCCTCACACCCGGTACACTACCCTATGCAAGAGCCAACCTCGAGAACGCCCGAGATCAAGTACGCCGTACAGCGGCCGCCCCATCGCCCGAGCCTGTCCCTTTGTCCCTCTCCCCGCCACCGACGGGGGAGGACGCCGAGCCAAAGTCATACTTTGACATGGGTGGCAAGTCGAAGAAGCAGTCAAAGATGACCAGGGCGAGAAAGGCGATGAGTGTGACTGGTTTGGGAGGCATCGCACCAGGGAAGATTGCGAGTGTTGTCTTAGGTGCGGGTGGGAAGGAGGAGGAGGAGAGGCGTGAGAGGAGGAGGAAAGCCACGGATGGGGTGCTGTACTGGCAGAGAGAAGTAGCCAGGTTGATGGAGGAGGATGAGACGATGAACGCGACACTAAAGAGGAGACGTTAGATGCAGAAGTAGATAGTCAGTCCCACAGGATTTTGTCCTATAATCACACTCTTTTAACCACCTTCTTGTTGATGTTGTTCCCATGTTTAGTCAGTCATTACCGCAGAGCCATTGTACACTCGGGCAACAGATGCATCTGTGGCTCTAGTCAGCAGGTTGACAGCATTGCAAGACTTGGTACACACCTTGCTCCTATATCTATGAAGTCTATACATATCTATGATCCCTGGTCAGCACAGGTCTCTTCAGCGTTCCTTCACTTACCATGCCGGTGGATAATGCCCTGCCCATAGCACCATAGCAACAGACCCCCATACTACCGTCCACCCCACCCAATATCTCCCCAACTGCGTCATCTCCAGCCGCCCACCCTTCTCTCTCTTGTCCCATTGAAAAGCGAGCCCTACGACATTCCACCAAACCACCGGGTCACCTAGACACACTCTCAACGCTATCTGCGTATGGCTGGCAAATAGCAAGAGGGCCATAGTGAGGATATGAGCCAGGTAGAGTTCTGGCAGAGGCCGGGCGGGTTTGGGTAGGGTTCTACCGGGGTTGGGGAAGATGGTGGAACGGAAGAAGGAACGGAGGAAGGTGGATGTGCCGAGGAATGACGAGTAGAGGATGGGGAGGGCGAGAGCGATGTTGGGGAGTTGGGCGAGAGTCCAGTATTTGAATGGCCCGACGTTCCTAGGTTGGATCAGTGGTTGTCAATGAGGAAGACGGATAACGTACCAGTAGAGGGACTGGACGAAGCTATAGGAAAAAGGAGGATCGTTGTGGCACCAGGGACGGGCGGTGTCGGCAGACATAGCTTCTGATGTACAGAACCCCACACTAGTATACCATTGGAACGCCACGAAGGGCGCGATGACGAGCAAGTTTGACGGCATAGTCTTGGCTGTCCTAAGGACAATGCCCTGGGAGAGTGAGATCAGCCTGGGAAGAGAATTCAGACTCGAGAACCCTCACCTTCAGAAGACGCAAGTCACTGGGGTCGTCAAGGTCTACAGATCCGCACACATAGTATGCAAAGATGAAGAGAGCATTGAAGACACCGGTGCTTCGGATGCTCGAAGCCCCCGCAAAAAACAGCGCGCTGATGAACATTTGCTTTTTGATGGCCAGCATATAGATACCGGTGAATGTTAGCAGCGCATATAGCGGCTCGGTGTATGATGATCCCAGTATCGCTGTTGGAGGCAAGAGATACAGGAGGCAGGTGATGAAGGCGTAAGTAGGGTCGAAGATGTGCGTTGAGAGTCTGTTGATCGTTAGCGACATTCGTCGGTAGCCGTATGCTTACTTATACAGCACCACAGTAGCTCCGATAATCGAGGCATTGGCGACAATGGTGCCACCCAAGACGACATCTGCAATGTCCACGACTGCCGCGCCTCTGACCCATCTCACTACTTCACCAGCTGATCGCATGACTCCAAGCCATCCTGGCTGGAAAGCGACCTGCTGCTCATACTCGTACCCACTAGAAGCTACAGATGCAAAGTGAATAGCATCCCACCGCAGCCCTGGCAATGGCGAGCGTTGCAGGAGTTCTGGGGAAGAGTCGAAGAGAGGGACGAGACGGGTGAGGAGATGGAGGATTGAGAGGTGGATGATCCGGGTCGCGAGGGCGATGAGGAATACCTGTGTCGTCGGAGAGCGAGCGGTAAAGTAACTGAGGATGCTCATGGCATGTCTCCGAGTCACTCGTAAAGAAACCTCACTTCAAAGAAACGAAATCGATGGTAGCCAGGCCGGCGGGCATAGCGCCACGTGGGAAAAATGCCGGGAATCGCCGCCTGCCTCCACCGGGGTGTTTCGTTTCAAGGCGTGCAAGAGTCCTATTGTTCTTTGCGACTGTACCTGCCCCTGCCTGCCGCACCCCGTATGCCGTATGCCGTATGCCGTATTGATGGACCCACTAATGCAAGGGGCATCATTCATCGCTTTCCTGTTAGCACAGACACACACAGAGGGACCTCGTTAGAAATCTATTGTTCGTCAAACACAGGCATGCCGCCCCCTGTCCGCCCCGTTTCGCACGCCACCCGGCCGCACGCAGCTATAAACCTCACCGCTCGTGGCAATCCTGATCCCCCACCCATTTCTCTTTTCTTTCTCATCATCACGAGCCAGCCTCACGTTTACCACTCCCTCTCCACGCCCCACCTCCTTGTCGCTGGACGGCCCCCTCACTCGACGAGCTTTACAAGACGCTCATATACAATCCTAGTAACCATTAGCATACACTCACAGCACCTCCAAAATGTCCCCCGCTGCCAACATCAAGCCTTTCTTGCCCTCATCTCGGCCTTCGGGTCCTGTCTTCATTGCTCTGAACGTTCTGCGAGCGCTCAGCATGATCGCCCTCATACTTGTATTCGCTGCCAACATCACCACGATGGTCTCGTGAGTCCCTTTGCCACTGAGCCCCGTGGAACAAAAGCCGACATTGCTTCTAGCGATATCAAAGCCATTAAGAACCCCGCCACTGACGACGACGACTGTGACTACATCGAGTACTCGAGTGTACCCGACCAGACCGGGGGGGCTTTCTGGAGTATCCTCAATAGGATCTTCATCCGTGAGCCTCTTTGATCGTAATGGCGAACCAGAAGCTGATATCGATATAGTGTTCGAGTGCATCCTTCTTGTCATGTCCGAGATCGGTTGGCCTCGTCGCTTGTTCGAGTACTACATTCCTTCCCTCGGCCCTGCTTATGGCCTTGGCTGCCTCGGTGTCTTTCAAGCTTTGTACGTCCTCAACTCTATGATTTGCATTGCTGACCCTCCATAGGATCGGCGCTCAAGTGCTTTCCCACTACTGCGATCTCTTCCCTCAGGTCTCTAGCTGGATCCTCTTCATCGTCGGGTGCCTCAACATCCTTGCTGTGAGTCGGCAAGTCCTGCTTCATGTTTCGTGAGCTGATGGGGGACTTCTAGGGCATCTTCCTTCGTGAGAAGGCCAAGCAGAAGCGTCTCATATTCTCTTGGGAAAACGTCTCCTCCTTGTACGTGACATCCCCATACCCTATTCATACTCGCTAATGATACTCGCAGGACACCCCAAACTCGTATGGCCGCCACCGCCTGGGACATGGTCTCTGAAAAGCGCAAGCCCTCCGCCAAAGACCCAGAAACCAACCTCGCCCGCCACAACACCACCGCCTCCGACACCCCTCTGCTCGCCTCCGACACCCCTCTGCTCCCCAACCGAACAACGCCCGGCGCCAAATTTGGCGGTTTCGGTTTCGGCAAGCAAGGGGAGAAGGCTGCGGCTGAGAGGGGATGGAAGATCAGTCGGCCAACAGACGCTTTGCCTCGTGAGTGTCTCGCTTCTTGCCTCTCGTCCTTGCTCTGCTTCCGGCATTGTTTTGGCAAGGGGGCAACTTTATCGCAATCGCTGATCAGATCTGTCACATCTAGGTTATGCGATCTAGGTCGCTTTTTGAACGCCACATAGGGACCCAAGGGGGTGGCTTGATCCCGCATCTGACAGTCCCTCGACCAGAGCTCTTTAACCGTTCGCTGGAATCACTGAAATCTAGACCAGGCCTCCTAATAATTGACAATCTGTCTATCTCATAGCCGCTCATTGACATGCACTGTCTGTAGATGTAATTGCTCCCGTGAGGTCACCCAAATTCTGACAAGTTTGACGGACGTACTGGGCTGTGATGACGTGGGCATGCGCCAGTCCACTACCGGCAGCTTTCAATTGGGACTCGTCATTCTTCAGCTTTCAGCTCGGCAAGCATACTGGCGTAAAGCAGTAGCACGCCTCGTACGCCTCGGGTCTCGTAGACTCCAGCAAACCGAAAGAGGAATTACGGTCAAAGAGGCTTGTTAACGCTCAATTAGGCATCAGCAGCACGCTTCTATGAAACGCTCTCCTCAAGACGACGCCGCAGGCCGTAAGCAGTCATTGAACGGCTGTCGGTAGTGATAGTAGGCATGTCCATGTCTTCAACCAAGCAGCCACACATCTTGCGGGCCCT
The DNA here is from genome assembly GCA_006352305.1 of Cryptococcus floricola. Lineage (NCBI taxonomy): Eukaryota > Fungi > Basidiomycota > Tremellomycetes > Tremellales > Cryptococcaceae > Cryptococcus > Cryptococcus floricola. The sequence continues at coordinate 2,012,953 of CM016931.1, read as the reverse complement.
CCCCTCGAGCGCCTCGAGCCAAACAGAGCTGCACAATGACCGCATCCGGCTCTAATAACCGCACCGTTGCCTATTGCCTATCAACCATGTACACCCAAGCTTTTCGTTTGTTTACAAGGTGTGGCTGATTCGCATGCACGGAAAGATAAACTTATCAACATTCCGGGGGGCGTTCGTGGAAGATGGACGGTTTGAGCAACGAGCAACAGGTACCGGATGCAGCGGATGAGAGAGAAAGGTAAAATTGTGAATGCTGAAAAAACGCCACATTCCCCGCGGCGTGTTTCAACGTGCCCCCCATACCACGAGCAGTTCCCCACAACGCCACAAGAGCTCACAGGACTACATTGTGCATTGACCACTGACCTTTGACAATGCGAGTGCCGGGCCGCGGAAAGACATGAACTTTCATAGATGTCTTTCCGACAGCCGTCTCTGCGCTGAATCCGGCCAACTTCAACGATGACTGTACAACCTCTTGTTTGTGGCTTGGCGCTCGTTGGACGGCTCGAGGAATACATCCGAGAAGCGAGTAAGGCCTATGACGCTTGGAAGAAACCGATGGTGGACAGAAATTCGGCCAGGAAGACCAGCTTGTACGATGTACAGAGTCGATCAGAACAGAAAAAGCATCAATCTGCTCGATCAACTTCCTCGTGCTATAACGTTATCAGACTTGATCGCGAAGAGCACTTGGTCGTCCGATGCGCAAGGTGACAATTGCGCATGGTGTGAATGGGCGATCTCGAAGGCGATCAGCAAGATCAGGGATGAGTTTGCCCCGACAGCCGGTTTGGCCGGTTTGGCCAGGCTTGTTCTCGTAACCCGGCACGTATTCCTGATAGAAAAGTCCGAGCGCCGGGTGTCTCGAACGATGTACGTAGCTCGATGCACACGATATAAATTTTCATTGGACCATGGGGCTGTCGATGACCAAATGCAGACGTAAGAGAGGAAAAGCCGAAGAGAGTTGCGCCGGCGCGGAGAACATGAGTCCTTGCTGAACCCTGGAATCTTCATCAACAAACGCGTCGAGAATGGTCGCGAATTACCGGATTGAGCGACGAATCCGCCAGGAACCAACCTTGTTGCCTTTATCTCTGGCGGCCAGCGCCGCGCCCCTCGACGCCTCTTTCCTTTATTTCGCTTTTGCCCCTTGATGCAATTGATGCCCTTCGTTTTCGCCATCGTCTTGCTCGCAAACCTTGTTGCAGTTGTCAAACCTTCTCTGTCACCCGGATTAACGTTGAAACTCCGGCCCCCCACCAGCCCCCCACCCACATCAATGGCTTCTTGACGAAAGAGGATATTCCTGCGAGGTGACGCTCCGGCTGTCAGTAACCTAATCCCAGAACCAAAGGCGACGTCGATCTTATCCGGCCCCGGATCAAGGGCAAGAACCTTCCTGAGATAAGAAAAACTGCCGTAAACGGACACCTTCTCGCAATTAACTCTCAATGGTAAGAAGGCTATCAATCCTCTCCTCTTGCGGCAGACGATGTCATGGACTTGCCTCTTGCGTCGACATCTCCACCTCAGAGCTTCCTAGATTCATGGAGGACCTTGAATTCTCTTTGTGGGCCATCGGGGACTTTAGCTTCTCGTAAGAGCCCCCTGGTCTCACTCTGCCGATTTTCGACAGCCGTGCCCATGGCAGCTACTATATATGCTGCGGGTTCCTTCTTCAATTAAATCCCCACCCTTCATCTTCTATAATCTTCACCCGTCAGCAACAAGAGCCAGCCTCACCGCCCTTCACCTATCCACCACCGTCCCTCTACGCCGGACGTAGCAACCCTCACACCCATCCACCTCAATAGTCTTCAGACCGCCCAGTCTTTTTACTTTCACCCCATCTTTTATTTTTTCGAGATGTCCTCCGAGACCGACATTATCATCGTGAGTATTACCTCTGGATAGCTCGGGCATACACTGACGATCTCGATAGATCCCTACCTTCCCTCCTTCTCCTCCCACCACCTCCTCTCGACGGATGTCTTCTTCTCCCGAGTGGTTCACCACCCCGGTCAAGGCCGCCTACAAGCCTTCTCCACTCTCCATCTCCATCCCCCTCAGCAACTATGCCTCTTACGGTCCTCAGACTGCCCGTCGCTCCAGCTCTGACGACGAGACTCTGTCCGAGATCCCCAGCACTCCTCCTCTCTCCCCCGCCAGCACCATCGGCTCCTTCGACATGTGCCGCAAGGACTCCAACGTCTCTTCCTGCTCCAGCGGCTCTGACGGTGACTGCGACGAGGTCCTCGTCACCCCTGCCCCTCGACCTTCCACCCCTCGGCGCACCTCTGGTTACTTTGACCTCGAGTCTCCTTCTCGCAAGAGCAAGAAGACCCAGCGCAAGTTCCCCGGTGTGCCCGTCACTGGTTTGATTGAGCCCATGTGGCGCATGGAGGAGAAGATGGCCCAGAAGAAGACTTCTCCCACCGCCACTGCGAAGCTTTTGGAACCTTTCAAGATGACCCTTCCCACTCAGGTATGTTACTCCACTCTCATTGCTTGTGCACCGTGCTGACAAATGTGATAGGCTGAGCCCGAACCCAAGTACACTCTCGATGAGCACTCTTTTGTCCTTGCCCACGTCCCCGCCAAGTCTGTCTCCCTCTCCGCCTTCAGGCCCCGCATGATCCGAGTGCCCAGGTGGCAGCGACCCATCGTCATCGTCGTCATGTCTGTCCTCCTCTTCGGTACTCTCTGCATGGTGTCTTTCTTCCAGCAGTCTATCGTCAGCGCTGAGCGCGCGGTCGTCATGAAGCAGGGCGAGTGGCTCGCCAAGAACGCTGCCATGGCTCAGGCCGAGTCTGACGTAGGTCTTCCTTCTTTCTGTTCTCGAGCTATCACTGACGCCTTTTACAGCTCATGGTCGAGTCTGAACCTGGGTACAAGTCCGCCTCCCCCATGCACCACTCCCTCAAGGTCCAGGCCAAGCTCGCCAAGCGCGCTGCTGCCGGCCAGTCCCCCATGCAGGTCTCTCTCGAGATGACCAAGGCTGAGGAGCTCGCGGCTCTGATGAACTTTATCGTCGGCACCACCGCCAACACCCTCCCCGAGATCGACCTGGAAGACTCCACCTCCCTCGAGGGCTTCCTCCCCTTCAACCCTCGATCTCGTAACGCCAAAGCCGAACTCGCCGAACTCGTCCGCTCCCAGTGGGAAGACTACCCCATCATGGTCCTCGGCAACATGCGAGACCCCAAGATGCGCGAGGCTCGAGCTCTTTTCAAAAAGTACAACGTCAAGCCCTCCCCCTTCTACGTCGACATTGACCAACGCACCGACTCTTCCGTCCTCTCTTCTACTCTTGAGCACGTTCTCGGCAAGCAGGAGGGCCCTTACGTTCTCCTTGCTGGCAAGAACATCGGTACCACCACCAAGCTCGTCGAACACGAGAAGAAGGAGACTCTTATTGAGACTATTGCCAAGACTGGTGCTAGCATCGCAAAGAGGCTCAAGAGGAACAAGCACCAGAGGGAGGAGGAGCGAAGGGAGAACGAGAGGGTCCTCGGTCCCAAGCCCGTTCTCATGGCTTAGGTTGTGCAATGTCGTTCTTCTATGATTGGGGTCTTCACTGGGACTTTTCCCGACTTGTATTTTTTAGGCTTCTGTATTGGGTCATGGCACAGCTGCCTTTTTCTTTCTCATCCGGCCACTTGGGGTCTTTGCTATAATAAATGCTAGATGCACACTCTACTTCACTCTTTACCATCTGCTGCATTGGTTCATGGCACAAAGACAAGCGACGTACTCTTCTGATTTCAATCTCGGAACCCACAAGTCTTGGCCAAGAACGTACACAAGAAGACCGAGAAGAAGCGAGGAGATTGAAAGGTACGACGGAACAGAATTCTGCAATACTTGCTTACACGGCGCGGATCCAGAAGAAGATCTGCTGCATGCTGTCCTCTTCGATCACTTATAATAGGAAGCTGGAAGATGGTATGTCCCATGACTGTGCATAGCGATGGCCGCTCTGAGAGGTCGCGGTCACTGGTCACCTGGTCCCAATGGCGAGATGGGGCATTTGGCTCAAGCCTCGCAAGCCACGGTACATGAATGGGCTTTGTCTGGATTCTGAGATGGGCACGTTGAGTGATGGTCCATCAACATCCCCATGTGCTGCCTGGGGCCCTATGAGGTCTAGCCTCCATGCTATGAGCCACCTAGTGAGCATGAGCCCAACTCCCCTAACACACCACCCCCGTGTTGGCCGAGAAAGGCAAGGACAAAAGGCAAAACTGTTTCTGACGCGTGCCTTGTGGGGAAGGCGCGTCGGGTCGGCTGATCGGCTGATTGACTTGTGTGGGGCCGAATGAATCACAGCGACAAATTATTATATTCGACCCATTTCCATCTCCATCTTCCATCTGCATCTCTACAATCCCACCATGTCCTTCCTCCGCTCCTCCCTCAACCTCGCAAGGACCGCCGCTCCCAGGCGCACCGCCTTCGCTGCCACTGCCACACCCCTCCGCGCCTTCTCCAGGTCCGCCCTTGTCATGAACAAGAAGCCTGGAGACGACGGCTACGAGGAGCACAGAGAGCAGGTCGAGCCCAGGATCGCCCATGTCGACGAAACCTTCACCTTCGAGCACCCCGACGTGAGTCCACCTTCATCTCCCACACTGTCCTGTCCGGATCCACCTGACTGCCACGTCTCCCTCCTTTGTCGCTCGGCAACCCTCCTGCCCATCCCTCCTGACTTCCAACTCATCACCTGACTCTCTGCTGACACTCATGTACAGCAATTCGTCGACAAGCACCCCGGCCACGACATGCAGGAGGGTGACTATGGGCGTCACACCAAGCGTACCCTCGCCTCCTTCTCCATGGAGGGCAAGGTCTGCCTCGTCACTGGTGCCGCCCGTGGTCTCGGCAACATGATGGCCAGGACCTTTGTCGAATCGTGAGTGACGTCTCTCCCACTGGCTGTTTCTCCGTGTGGTGCGGGGTGGTGGACAGGTGCACGTTTTCGGGCGGGGAACCCCGCAATCTATCGGAGGCTGCGCTTCGGAATTACATAATCGAAGCGATATGCTTGGTTACTATCCTTGACGTCTTTTTTTCGAGAGATTGCCGCGGGATTCGCTCTTCCCTGTAAAACGATATGCTATGAGCTTCGGCTAACCATTTCATCATAGTGGCGCCAATGCTATCGTTCTCGTCGACATTAATGAGACCGAGGCCCAACGCTCTGCCAAGGAGCTTGAAGCGTGGTTCGGTAAGTCTTGCCTCGTCTACGTCACTCTGCCCATGTCCCGCATGATAAGGACCTCCCGCTGACGCCCGTTCACAGTCGAGAACGGCCAGGCCAAGCCCAACGAGATTGTATCCATCGGTCTCGGCTGCGATGTCTCCAACGAAGACGACGTCAAGAGGGTCTTTGCCACTGTCAAGGAGCGATTCGGCCGCCTCGATGCTGTCGTCACTGCCGCTGGTATCGTCGAGAACTTTGTCGCCCACGAGTACCCCACCGAAAAGATCAAGAAGCTTTTGGACATCAACGTGATGGGTACTTGGTACTGCGCTTTGGAGGCCGCCAAGTTGATGCCCGAGGGTGGTTCCATCACCCTTGTTGGCTCTATGTCTGGTAGCGTGAGTAGCGTCTAGTGTAGCATCCGGAATTTAGGACTGACGAGACTATTTTAGATTGTCAACGTCCCCCAGCCTCAGACTCCTTACAACTTCTCCAAGGCCGCTGTGCAGCACATGGCCCGATCCCTCGCTGTTGAGTGGGCCCTCAAGGGTATCCGGTACGTCTCTCATCCCTTCTCGCTTTATCACGCTGACTATTTTCGCGCAGAGTCAACTCTCTCTCCCCCGGTTACGTCCTCACCAACTTGACCAAGGTCATCCTCGACGCCAACCCCGTCCTCCGAGACGAATGGCTCCACCGTATCCCCGTTGGCCGCATGGCTGATCCCTCCGACCTGAAGGGTGCCGTCATCTACCTTGCTTCCGACAGCTCCAAGTACACCACTGGTACCGACTTGGTCATCGACGGTGGTTACACTTGTTTGTAAGCTCAGAGTTGGAAGAAGGAAAGGGAAAAGAAGGGCAGACGAATGGGTGTTGGGAGTGGGGAGTGTAAGATCAAGCCAAAGGCTGTATATAATTCGAAGAAGGCAAGAAATAGAATTCACAAGAAGCAAAACACAACTAGCACACATGCACTTTACATTCAAAATGATGCTTTGTGATGCGTCTACCTCTATGTTACATGTGCTTCTACAGCTGAATAGTGATGCTCCTTGATTTTCCAGTTGCTGCTTCAAGGCTTGATACCCCAAAGATCCTCCAGCCTCCACTTCTCCCTTCCCTCCTCTGTCAACAGGTTCAAACATATTCTAGTCCCCTTGACAGAGATGATACTCCAGTCCGCATCCGGGTCTATACGGGGCGTCTTTGGGTTCTCGATAGTTATCGGCTCCACATGCGACGCCAGAGGGTGCTTCATCAACTATGCAAACGTCAGCTGTCGGATCCTGAGCGAAAAGGAAAAAAGAACAAACCCATCGCCTCACAACCCCATCAGCCCTCCTGACCACCCCCCGTCCCCGCCCCTTGACCTGCACAACCCCAACCCACTCCCACGCCGGCCCCGACCCCTCCTCCGCATCGATCAAGTCTCCATCCTCCGGCAGCTTGACATCACTCCCCTTCTTCCTAAAGTATGCTTCCCTATTCTTCGACCCGCTCGGGCGCCTTGTTTCGCGGGGGAAGGAAGATGCTGGGGCGGGTTCGAGGTCGAGGGCGCCTGGGGCGGTGGGGGTGCCGGCGATACCGCTCAGTTTGACAGCGCCCCCGACGTCGCCGAGCCCGTCTTCGAGGCCGTCAACTTCGAGTCCTATGGGCAGCTCGGCAGCTTGGAGAGCGGCGACAGCTTCGCGGGTATCAAAGAACTGCAATGTCTCTGGCAAAATGACCTCAGAAGCTTCCGAAGGAGCTTGTTCCGTGAGGAAAGCGTGGAATGCTTGGACGGCTGCTGGGGCTGTAGGGGGTAGAGGGTGGATGGGGATTTGATTGTTGGGTTTTTGGGAGGGGGAGGGGGTCTTGTTATGGAGAAACCATGTTTGGATCTTGGGCTGATCGGTTTTGGATGATTCTTCGGTAGAGGTGGTGGAGTTGGCGTTGAAGAGGGGGGTGGTGGTGGTCAAGTATCGCCTGGGAATGGCTGATATAGTTCTTGTGGGTCTGATTGTCCTGGCGAGGAGCGACATGCTGGGGATAGTATAGTAGAATGAAAATATAGTTGTGCGAGATGGAAATGCAGAGAAGAGTGGAGGCGAAGAAGTGGAGGCATTTCTATTCATCTCTGACATTTCCATCCATTCCTGCTCCCTATATACATCTTGCCCAAAATGCTCACACAAACATCCGCTCCCCCCCAGTCCATCTCCCCGGAACAGCACGCCCAGCTCACCTCCTCCACCCCTGCAAGCTTCACCGACATACCCCCAGTGCTCAGGTGGGAGGACGATGCCGAGGTCGAGCTTTCTTCTTTGAGCGGTGGATGGGAGGCGTGGGGGTCACAGGGTACAAAGGCTGGAGGAAGGCTTTATGTGACTGAAGAGTGAGTGCCGCAGTCTCAATTGATTGTCAAAAGCAATCTGACAGTGTCTGCAGGTCTGTCGCATTCATCCCCTCTGCCTCTGCTACCCCAGGCTTCAACCTCCCTTACGTCTCCCTCACCCTCCACGCCCTGACTCCAGCAAGTGCCAACGGGCCTGCGCACTTGTATTGCCAAGTAGACGAGTCAGACGCTCCCGCGAGCGACGCCATTCAGGTGGATGCTCCTGTCAATGGAAATGGGGCTGTCAACGGGGAAGCAGAGGATGAAGATGAGGATGAAGGAGTGGAAGGCGAGGAAGAGTTCACGGAGATGAGGGAAGTCAGAATATATCTGCCGGATGCTTCCAAGCGTATGTCACTGCGCTCTACCTCTAGACATCTGCTCATCCAACAACGATAGTTGAATCCCTCTTCGCAGCCCTCTCCCAATGCTCAGCTCTCCACGCATCCCTCCTCCCCAACGGCGAGCCTTCCAACTTTTTCGGCTTTGGCGCCGATGACTCTGACGACGAGGGCGAGGACGGGCAGTGGGATGATGCAGACGAGGAGGGACAGGATGAAACTGGGAGGGTGAGGAGCGATTTCCATAGTGGCGGAGGACCTGGCGCGAGGTTCAGGCCATATTAAATGAAGGGATGGAAGGCTGATCATATGTACTTTTCTTGCCGATTCACGCTCGCCTCATTGCCGCCACTACCTTTACGCCAATTTCCACAATCAGATTGACAAGAGGATCAAGATCGCAACAGCTGAGAAGGTCGAGGACAAGAAGGCGGGGGATGAAGAAGGAGAAGTGGTGGATCAGATGGAGCGGTTCTTGAATATGGTGGATTGGGGAAATGTAGAAAAGCCCAAGGGCTGGGATGAGGCTGCTTGATGGTTTGTCTTACGACTGTCCTACTCGAAAGAATACAACTGACCGGTTCTGCAGATATTTGTAACGCCATGTACAGATTGCAAGACTATCAATGAACCTGTATACATATAACCTTCCACACTCTTCATCCATGAACGGAAATTCTATCATTGCCAAGCTCCACGCACATCCGCAGCGCAACTCCCACCAGCACCATCCTCCTCCAACCGCCTCCTTCGCTCTCGCTCTCCCTCAGCCAACGTCGCATCCAGCGATACTCTCTGCGGCACGAGCATCGTCAGCCGAGAGAATGTATCCGGTCCACTGGTCGCACATGTCACATGGTGAAAGTCGTCGCTTGCGTCGGGCCTTGTGACTGAGACTTGGTAAGGAGTGTACGTCGCTCGGGTGGTATGGACTTGGCGCAGGCCGTCTTGATCGACGCGGGTCAAGGTGATATCGTCCGAGATCTGGAATCGACCGTTCTCCTGCTCGATACCATAGTCGTTCGACCTATGACCGTCGGCTACAATGAGGGCTCCCGGCGCCAAGCTTTCGAGTGCCAACCCGTCAATATCATCCAAAAGAGGCTTGAGTACCGGCATATCTGTCAAGATTTCGAGATTCTCCCGCGCGACGTACACCGAGTCGACAGCTTTGATCCATGACCCTTGTTGAGCTTCCTCTCTCGCGGCGCGTTCGGATGGGGTGAGTTGACTGTAGAAACATGTCACATCCGTGGGGATGGTATATTTATCGGGAGGAAGAGCAAGGACGATGTCGGACTGAAGAGTGTAGGGATATTCGCCTTGCTCACTGTCCTCATCCAAAGTAGGCAGCTTGAAATCGATCACGGACATGCCATTCCTCTCTTCATATACCGGAAATTGCCCATTGACCGACGACATGGGCGGCATAGGGTCTTCCAGGACGAGTCTGACTCTCCGATTGTCGTTGAACATACTACTTCCGGCTATGGACCCTCTCATAAAGTCATCACCGTCAGTCTCTGGCTCGTCCAGTAACGGCTGGAAGCTTTGGGTGTGGTAGGTGAGTTGAGTTTTGTCAGTCTTGACAACGTCCGCATTGATGGTGATCTCTTGAAAGATGCCCGGAATGTCTTCTGGGTTGATCCTCTCCACGAGACCTTGCTCGACTTCGGTGATTGTCGACATATAGTGCGTTTGGTATGTACCGGGCTATTTTGATTCTGACGAGGTGCATCTGGTCAAGGACTGTCACTCTTTATATGCATAATTGACAGTAGTGCGACATCCGCACGCATGCAGGGCGACTTCCCTTCAGTAGTCCTTTCTTCTTCTTCACAACCACCGAAGCGGCGCTGAGTGCCACGTTGAGGTGCGTGCAAGGAGATCTGGTGACCGACCGACAGTGGACACAGAGGAGCGACAGACATCCGATATCGTGCTACCGAGTGCTCTACTTGCCGCTATCAGCTGCTGGCTAACCCTCCTTTCAGGGTAGCTAATACCAGACTGGAGAGACATCGGTATGTGATTATATCTGTCCAGATGCATCAGGCCTTCTATCGTCACTGTTGCTGCGGCCCCTTTTCGCGGTAGGCAAGGGGTGTTGAGGGAATCGCTTCTCACCGCTTCTACCGTTGATTGTTCCTTACGAATCCACAGTTCTTTGATAGATGCATGCCCTGACATGTCACGCAGATACAGCATCGAAGTATGCATGCCCGGGGTGGAGCTTGCTGTTGGAGGGATGCAGAAGTGGCTGACGAGAATGGCCAAGTAAGAAGGATTAAGGCACGCTTCTGGTAGATCCGGTAACCCGCCGCCCGGGCGTGTTGACAAGTGTCCTCGTTTTAAATCAATTTCCATCTTCTCTTTCAATTCTTTCGTTCTCCACGCCACCATGCCCCTCCACCTCCCCAAGATCATCCACAGGCGCAGCCACTCCAGCACAGAAAGCCCCTTCATCAACAACACCCGCTCCTCCTCAGACGACTCTCAGCCTCTACCGGGCACATCCCCATCAGCCTCCTTGCAGAGTGCTGGCTCCCCCGTCCTCGCCTCTCGCTCGCCGAGGCCAGTGAGCTTCATGGAGCAAAGCCGCAGGGAGTCTGCCCAGTCCGGCTCGCAACTGCATGGAATTCTCAAAAACGGCGCCCCGTCTGTGAACGGGAGCGACAGCGCTTCTGGAAACGGGTCCTCAGGCGGATCAGCGCTGGCAAGCTTGCACAAGCGCATGGGATCGTTGACCTTCAATAGAACCGACACTATCGAGACCATGTTCTCTCTTGACGGAGACACCGACCGAGATGAAAACCCTCGGGACTCTACGGAACCCTCGTCTCCCTCCACTGCCGCCACCTCAGTTTCTTCCCTATCCCAGTTCTGCCCGCTACCCGATACGCAGGGCAAAGACTTTCCATTCTTCATGATGACACTCTCATCAGTATCCACACTCTCCTTCGTCGCTTTACCGCCACTACTGCGGACCATTGTCCTAGATGCGGTGAATCGGGCCTGGAAGCGAGGTGTCAGCAAGATCCAAGAGGTAGACTATCAACCGGAGTTGATGAGGAGGCACAAGGAGAAGGGATGCGAGGGTGGGGTCTGGGAGGTGACGTTTAGGGGGGAGGCTTGGATGCCCACGAGCTCGGAGCAGGTCTCGTAAGTCCGCCCCATCTCGCGGGCGCAGCCTCAACTCGCTCCCATTGAATCAACTCGCTGACCAATCATAAGCTCGAAACGGATTATCCTCTACCTGCTCACAGAGTTTGCTCGCCAAGGCTATAGCCTCACCTCCTCCTTCCGCACCTCTGCCAAAGATTCGGGCAAAGACAGTCTCGTCTTTTTGCGCTCGTCGGCGCCCCCGGACCCAGAACCTGTATTCTTTGCGGTAGCGTTCTACTCGCATGACAGGATCTGGATTATCGATGCAGAGGCGGAAGTGGGTCAAGCGGTGGAGGAGGGTATCAAGAGCTGGTGGATGGACGGCGTCCGAGACGCAAGGGTGAGAGAAAGACATTGCAGAGAGTTGAGGCTGCGCGGAGCTCCCTGTAAGTCTGGCAAACCAAGTAGGGACCTTCAGTAGCTGACCATAGTTGTCTCTAGGGTCGGCGCACACTACTCAAGGGCTCATTTCATCCCGAGTCATCCACTTGACCATCATGAAGATCATTACTCAGCGCGCCATGGGATACGATTTCGTTGGAAGTGTTGATATGGCGGATAAGGAGGAGGCTGAGATGCCTGTGACGTTCTATCGGAGAAGGTGGGGACCATCGACCAGAGCAGTGTGGGGCGAGGTGCCAGAGGAAACCACTGGATAGGGACTTCAGATCTGATAACCTGATTTGTTGAGGGCTTGGCGCTCTAATCTCAAAACTCAATCCGTCCCCCAAGTTGTTGCGGTATTTGTACTTACTTTGCTATTTGTACTCCAAGCCCATGTTTCTGGCTAAGTCCAGATCTGCATGCACCACAGAAGCTACAGATTGTCAAGGCCGACAGCTTCACGAGAGAAAAGATTACATCGCTGCGTCATGAAATATAGTCCAAATATATAATGTAAAAGATGCAGAAGACAAGGGTGCGATACCCAAGCTCAATGATGCAGTGATGCTTTTCTACGGATATGCCTGGAAGGATAGAGAAAAGGTAATGAGATAAAAATGAGAGATAAGAAATATAGCTGATAATAACGATACAAGTATGTGGGCGGAGCCCCAATAACAGATGACCTCCGTCTCTCTATTCTTCTTACAAATCATCAGGCTCTTCCGTGACCTGGCTAAACGATTCCTCAAATGGATCATTCTCCTTCTTCACTCTCACCCCACCATCACTAGATTCGTCCTCGTCTTTGGACTTTGGAGAGCGCGCCGGCCACTCGTACTGCGATAGACGCGGCGTCTCCTCGTTTGAATCTTCCGGCATGGACCACATGGTATCCGCGCTGCTACTCATCGAGTATGACGACGAGAGAGAAGATTGGCTCGACTTGGAGGCCGAGAGATCTTCCGTAGGACGGCGAATATTGATGGTAGGCCCTTGTCTGGCTGACATGGGGGGCGAATCGGTCCTAGAGTCTGGAGTCGCTGTAGCAGAGACTGGCGCCATCCGCGACCCGGGACTCTTCGAGTCGGAAATGGAGTTGTTGTAAGAGGACGTTGGCGATACGTAATCGCCCGGCCTCGATGCTCGATCGACCACATGGTTCTCGGGTTTACCGGCGGGGTGTAGCACCTCGGCCCCTTTGCCTTTCTCAAGCCTTTCCACCTCAACCTCCATCACGGCATTCCTCACGTCCGCAGACTCATCCATTGACAGATCCTTGGCCAATTGTCTGATGATATCGGGTATTTCGGAACCTTGCTCGTAGTATGCTCCAACGATGAATAGATCGGCGATGCCTTGGGCAAGACCAAGACGCACATCGACGACATCTTTGACCAGGCGAGGAAGCTGTGGGAGGAAGAACTCTTCAAAGGCGGCTTGATTGGGCGGAGGTTTGCAAAACTGCCTCAGGCAACGGACAAACGCCAGACGTTGTCTGAAAGAGGGAGAAAACCCCAGGTCCAGTAGAATCTGACGGAAGTTCTCAGCTGATTGCGAGTGGACCTCGACATTGAGAAGTTGATAGGCTGCAGGAATCTATTTTGTAGTGTCAGCAGAAAACACTCGATAGTGAGATGATCAATGACTAACACCGACTGTTGCGGCATCCCTCACCGCAGCGAACGGATCCAAGAACGCGTTTCTCATCATTTCCAACACTTCACCGATCCCATTCCAATATTGGAAAGTCTTCAGAAAACTGGGAAGATGATGAGCTAGCTTCTCCCTGGCTCGCCATCCACCCAAAGTCTCGTCTTTCCAAGCCTGAGCCAGATTTCGGAATAACTCCCAGCCATATTCGATTGGGACCGCACCAACGATGCTGTCAACGTGTTCAAATACCCGCTCGCGGATATCTTCCCCACAAGCAAGAAGGACGGTGTAGACTGGTAGGATATCTTGAACGACCTGGGTAGGGGTGAGGATTTTGGCAAGCTCGTGCAGAAACGCTGCCACAATACGCAAGACTCTGTCTCCCGCGCGATCAACCAATCGGTGGAAGAGGTCTCTTATTTCGTGCCATCCGTCGGAACCGAGTGTCAGACAGACGCCCGGGAACTGCGTATGTCAGTATCGATTTGAATACACAAGGGGTAAAGCTCACATTGAACATGGTGATAAGGTCCCACTCCGCTTCGTGGTCATCTTGTGCGACCTCTGAATCATCCCTGTAGATATCCAACAATGCCTTCGGCGGTCCCCTAGAGTCCTCGTGGAAGATGTAAATGACTTCGCCCAGCATCTCTAGGGCAGCCACTCGTACATAGTCATCTTGGCCGCTTGAGCCAGGAGCAAAGTACGAGTCGGGCGCGACTCTAGTGTTGGTCAAGGACACCATGGCTTTCACTGCAAACGAGCGGCGGTCGTCTATGGATTCGATTCGCTTGCACAGAGGTGGGATAGCACGGCAAACGGATTGTCTGACGTAATCATTCTCGTCTCCGCAGAAATGCTCAAAGAGTGGTATCTGTGATGATCAGCTGTCGTCATATCCAATAGCAGAATGGTGCTCACCATTTGAGAGACCTGCTCAGCGGGCACCTTCTTGACCAGAAAACTCATCGCCTCTGCGGCTTCTGCTCTCACAGTAGCATCTCCATCCCAGCTCCTGAGCACTTCATCAACGAACTGATGCCCGACCACCTCCGCCTCCTCATAGAACTCGCACACTTGGCCGATAAGATTGACACTGGTGGCTCGGCCAGTGGTGGCTTCGTTTAAGAGTTGCGCTTGGAATGCTTCTGGGTCGGGTGGATTCAAGTCCCCCTCTTCAGAAGACTGGGTAAAGTCGAAGTCTGCAGGCATTTCAGTCGAAAGTTGGCCCATGCCAATGATGATACCGCTGAGCAGTTCTCTCTCAACCATCTCCTTTTCTTCTCGAGTGAAAGGTCGGAGATCGTGCTGATGAGGCCCAGTCTGAGTTTGAAACGTCCGACGTTCGTCGGGTTCCTTGGCTAAAGCCGCCTGGCCCCACGTTTCCACTGCTAGATCACCGCCCTGCTCGCCCTTCCCCTTCAACCTCGAGAGAAGTGCAACAACTCCAGAGCGAACAGCCGTGGGGATCTCGAAATCTTTATCGGCTGGATCAGCTGATAGCAGTAAAGACCCTATAAGAGGCGTGAAAAAGCCGACCTGGAGCGCAGGTCGATCGACCAGCACACCCAGCTCATCCTTGCTCACGCCTGAGCCGTCTTCCGCATAAGGCTTGATTATGGGCCCTGGGCTATAGGCCGTCTCTTCAGACAATGTGGATCCAGGTGTGCCGAATTCTTCCTCACTTGGAGAGGGGGTGGCTGAATTGCCGGCCTGAGGCAGTTTATCTGAGCCTTGGCTGGAGGGCCCAGCACTGGCATTGGCTGCAATCGAGCCCGACGCTTGTCGGCTAGGGGGTTTAGGCTCGACAACGACAGCCTCTTCAGCGGCTTCGGCAGGGGTCGGCGTGGGGACGACAGAGACACCCTCGGAAGTGACCGTTACCGTTTCTTTACGAGGTGGTGAGGTAGACGGAGAGATGGGATGCGGTGAGGCTACTGATGCGGGGTAAGGTTTGACAGGAGATGCGCTATCATACCCTGCGGCCCAGTCCTCTTCCGCGTGATCAACTCCCTGTCCATAGCCTTCCGCATCGACTTCTTCCTCTACCAGGCGGCATGTGGAATAGAAATACCACAGAATTCGATGCAGCTCCTCTGCGAAAGCCATCCTCACACTCAAATCTTCGTCCATCGAGAACCCACTCAACAAGGGCAGAACATACTCGACGCTCTCACAGGGGTCAACCTCGTTCAGCAGATCCCCGAGAACGCGCGCCACATATGCGCGGTGGAAGGGATATTCGGACTTTGACAAGAGGAAGATACGCTCAAGAGTATTGAGGCCTTCGTCGTCGAATGTAACGTCCATTTGTGGTATGTCTTCAGCTGAGGGAAGGACATCTCCTTCATCCATCAAGGAGACATCACCGACATGGTCTGGTTCCACTGGTTCGCCGGGCCATTGATCAAAGGGGTTCTTCTCTTGGGCGTAGATCTCCTCTTCCTGTTCTTGCTCTGGATGCTCCTCAATTG
This sequence comes from Cryptococcus floricola, assembly GCA_006352305.1. Classification (NCBI taxonomy): domain Eukaryota; kingdom Fungi; phylum Basidiomycota; class Tremellomycetes; order Tremellales; family Cryptococcaceae; genus Cryptococcus; species Cryptococcus floricola. Next base: position 1,997,348 of record CM016931.1, on the reverse strand, counting down.
TTCCTTCTCCTATTGCTTGCTCCAGCTTTTCCTTTCCTTCCTGATCCTTCCTTCTCTCCAGCTCCGCCCTCTCTTGCAGATTCATTGTGATGGGACTCTCCACGACACCCTCAAACCCTTCGTTTCCCTGTGGCACCTGAAGCATAGGCAGCACCGTGGGTGACCGCCGGGGCGACTTCCGCTTGTGTGCAAGCCCCTCAGGTACTTTTCCTAACGACGTCGAGCCCCCAGCTGCAGGCAGAGGCGATGTGCCCATCCCTGGGGACAGTAACCCCGATGTCAGGCGCCTGACCTTTTCGGTCTCGCCTTCGGTCGTATCGCTCAAAGCACGCTGCAAAACAGGCGGACCGCTTCCGCCTAGCGTACCGGTACCTCGTCGGAGCTTACTGCCATCGTCAAAATCGCTGATAGCACGCCGCAGGACGGCAGGACGGGCGAGGGGAAGGAATAGGGGAGGTGAGGGAGAGCGAGGGTGGACGGGAGACGCGTGGACAGATTGATCGATAGGCGGGATATGAGGTGCGATGGATGGCGGCAGGGCGATGGGCGGAAGGGAATATGATTCTTGACCACTCCCAGGTCTATTGTTCATTTTTGGCCGTTCAATAGGCGGGGACCCCATCGGGGCCACTCTCGGGCTGCTTCGCGGGCTGCTTCGCGGTGACGGTCTAGGGGAAAGGTTGAAATGCAAGGGATGTGATGAATGTGCGAGATGGGCGAGAGGGGAAGGTGCGCGAGCTTGCGATTCGACAGGGAGGCTGAGGCTGGACGCATTGCGTACCGAGGAAAGAGAGTGACCTCTTGTTCGACCTTTGTTTGCAGGAGCTGCAAGTGTCGAAGCAGAAATTTGTGAAGCTGCGGTTTGAGGGGTGGTAGACCCTGACGTAGGGGGTGTATTTGACGACGAGGTCGATAGAGACCTCCCATGTTTGCTCGTTGACGATGAGGCAATAGGTACGGGCCCAGTCGATGGACTTGGCGCACGCAAAGGCGCCGCCTCCCCACTTGATATTGATCGTCTTCTCCGACGGTCACCTTTCAGCTCCTCCCCAGATTCTCCGAACGTAGGCGAAACGAGACCCTCATTCACTCTCGGCGACCACCGTGAGGAACCGCCTGAACTTTGTCCACTCATGGTTTTCGTAGGGGACGTTGTGTTATCTTGTGAACTGCGATGATACGCATCGTGACTTGGGGAGGAGGGCCGTCGGCCGGCGCCTGACACTGTACTGTTTGATACGACGGAGGGAGAGAACGATGGAGTGACAAAGGGCGAAACCGGAGCGATTGGGAAGCGTGAAGTACCAGCATCGGAGGAGGGCGCCAAGGTGCTACTGCGGTGGCGTACAACGACTGCTGCCGGCCACTGAAGAGGATGAGCGATGTACAGACATACCTCAAGCTCTTGAAACTCACCACACTATCCCAGGCATGCTCAGCGGGTATCTCTGCATCTTCTTCCAATCGCGCAAGCACTCCAGAGCTCAGCCGCCGCTGCGTCGGCCGCTCCTGATCCCCTTCATTACTGTCCTCGGCACTTTCATCAAACACCGACTCATTGGCTATCCCCGGATCAGTGTTGAAGGAGCTCTGTCTTGTAGCCATTCCAGGCTCCGGAATGGATGCTGACCCAGCGCGACTCCGACTAAAAGACGGTGTTGTTACAGTCGAAGCCTCTGATACCAGCCGCTCGCGCATCTCCTGCAAATGGTCGCCCCCTTCTGTTGACGAGATGGAGCTTGTTCCAGATCCCGGTGTAGTGACGCTCTCACTGGATATCCGTCTTATGGATGGGGATGTTGGGCGGAGGGGAGAGTATTCGATATTATTGGGAAAAAAGAAGGAGCCGGTTGCAGTACCGCTGCTCGAGCCCGAATTAAACCGAGAAGGGCTACCGCCGGGAACCGGAGGTGAAGCGATGGTCTCTGCGGGAGAGTCGTATGGGAACTCTGCTGGCGGGTTGAAGTCGGGTGGCGGAGGGGGTGGCGAGAGTTGCGAAGAATAGTCATCCGAGCCCAGTGACGCTAATAGGGGACAGTCAGCGTGGGTCAGCAAGAGTCGACGAGACCACGGAGACTCACACTTCGGGCTCGCTTGGCTCACTCTGTCGATAATGCCTGACGTCCGCTCTGCCATCGCAGACTACCAGTGAGGATGCACTGTGGGCTGCGAGGCGAGTGGCAAGGAGAGGGGGCGAGATATTTTATCCGCGCCCGTGAAGGAGTGGGAGTGGGCGGGGGCTGAAAGTATGTGGATGTAGCTGGGAGGCAGGCGCGTGCGATGGGGCCGGCGTTGGGGGCGGGATGTTGGAGACTTGAGGATGGAAATGCGAATTGAACGATGGAAAGTTGGGGAAAGGGTCGATCGATGGAATGGAAGATGAGTTACTCCGACACCACTTAATTATTAAACGACTCCCGCCGCAGATATTGTCACGCTTCGAATGCATGCACAATTTTCTTTCTCGTGCCCATCCCTAGGGAGTATGGATCGGTATGCAGGAATACTGGTGCATGTCCACGACGATCGGTGTGCAGCAGAAGATCAAGCTTGCTCGTGGAGCGCACCACGGCGGGTCAGTCGTTTTATTGACCCGGGTCGCGATGTCTATTCCTTTCGTCTCTTCCTGTATCACTCCGATACACCTTTGTGCCCCCACTCCAGCCTCGCCGAGGCCTATCAGTCCCCCATATGGTCCTGAAAGTCATCTATGAAGGGCAAGAGTCGTCGAGGCAGTAGACAATGAGCTCGTTCGAGACCCTTGCGCAAACTCCCAGCCCCTTTCGAAGAAATCTCATAGCTTTGAGAGGGACAGGGCGGGGAGAGTTCTTTGTTGCTGGGCGGTGACAACTTGCGGCTCGCGTGCGACCCTGTTGGAGCCCGTCAAACAGGCTTCGAAGAAGATTGAGGGAAACAGAAGGGATCCCGAATCGACCGAATCTAGACCTTTCTCTTTCGTCATGTTGAGTCGCAGGTGGGGGCGGGGCTCGCAATGGAGCTTGCGACCCATTCGTAATTTGTAAGGGGTTGCAACATGCCGGTAGTCCTTCTCTTCGTATGCCCAACGACTGCTTGTATTGCATGTAACAACTCACACGTACTTGTGCGTGACAAATCTACGACGCAGGCTCTGCAGGTCGGTACTACCACTACTAACCGCTGGACTCTCTTCTCGTACGCATGGGAGCGTCATCGCATCATCTCAAGGCATTTTCGTAAATTTCACATGGCCGGCCTGCATACACTGATCAGCAGGGACAAAGCGAGGCTACACAGATTCCAACTCACAGACTTCATACCATAGCTTTCAGGCTTGCCGCCCGGCAGATAATGCGGATCTCGTCCGAACAGGTCGAATGGGAAGCCCCAAGCAAATGGTGTAGCGTTGTTGAGCTTTTGAATTTGGGTTTCGGTCAAGACTATCTTGAGAGCCTATGAAAAGTATGAGTACATGTGGTTTAGAGCCATCTGGTGCACTTGCCTCGATGTTGGATTGGAGATACTCGGGTTTACTGATACCGACGATGGGAAAGATGTCTGCTACAACATGTCTCGCCCAAGCCATGGCCACTAACATCCAGACCATCAGCACCCTGCCATTTGCCCGGCGGATTCAACATACCATTTGCTGGTCTGATGCCTTCTCCAAGCTCGTCCGCTACTTCCTGGAGAACCTGCGAGACCGCGAGCTCGGCCTCAGTCGGGGGCACACCGTCTCTCCAGTAGGCTTGATCCTTCACCTCGTCTGGAGATTTGAACTTGCCCTGACCCAAGACGCCCCATGCAGCTGAGTTTGGTATCAATACTACCCGACAGTATCAAGCTCATAACAGAACAACTCACCGACACTCATCCCGTTGGCTCGGCACATGGGGATGATATCTCTCTCCATATCACGTTTAGCCACATTCCAGTTCCCTTGATAGATTACGAAAGGAGTGAGGGCATTCTGCCTGGCATACTCGTTCGCTTGAGCTACGATCCAAGCTATACCCGGGTAAGCTGACAACCTGGCAAGTGAAGTGAGTACAAACCCGGTGTGTCGGATATGCCAAGATACAGGACCTTTCCGCTCTTTACAAGATCATTCAATGAAAGCATCACCTCCGGAATGGACGCAGAATAGTCCCACCAGTGGACATACAGAAGATCAATGTAATCCGTTCGAAGCTTCTTGAGAGATGCTTCGACCTGCCCTCTACTACCTCAGCAAGATACACGTGAGCGCAAGTGAGAGGCGTACAGTAAGGCGAAGATTCTTCCTGCTGTTACCAGCGTAGTTGATGGGAACACCCGAGAATGAGTTTTCTTTGTTGTTGAGGGAGAAGGTGGAGTATTTGCTACAGTCGCTGATCAGAAAAGCCGAGCAAAACCACAACCTTGATCGACCCACGTTGCAATGACGATTTCGTCTCTGATGCCTCTCTTCTCCATCCACTCTCCGACGATCATCTCTGACTGACCATCTGAGGCACATTGCTATGAGCTTAAGCTATCCCACTAGATGAGCTAGAGACTTGCCTTGATAGTTGCTCGCCAAGTCGATGAAATTCCCACCCGCTTGGTGGTAAGTATCGAGCAATTTGCAGCTCTCCTCAAAATCCATCGCACTGCCTAGCCATCCAGTCCACTGTTCCCCGAAGATCGTTCCACCCAAACAGAGGGGCGATACTCGCACTACATGATTTGATTAGCCCCCTGTTTGCGCTCGTGTCTTGGCAGACAGATCAAAGGTTACTCGCCAGCGGCATTGGGGGATAAAAGTCGATAGTTTGCCAGCTCAGACTTTGGTTCAGGGGCTGGTGGATTGATCTCATCCCAAGCTATACAGAGACGCACCCATTGCTTCAGCACACTTGCCCTCGGCCTGATGAAGAGGAAAAACCCTCCTGGTACTCACTTGTTCGTTCGCCGGGAGGCGCAGGGGTAAATTCTGTAGAAGATGTGGGCTCGGAGCGGACCATCTTGAGCTAGTTCGGAATTGATGATCAGAGATGTAGAGAACATGAACGATTGAGAAGATTGTCGCGAGATATGGACCCCTTCAGTCCGGAGGCCAGAACGGTACAGCGGCCTTCCGAAGAACAGAACCGTGTCCAGTCTCAGCAATGAGACTAAGCAATGCGAGATGTGCTATTTGGTCACTGGCATGATGACCACTGCCATGTTGCTGCCTACCTGTGCCCAGTGCATGGCGTCCTTCGACGAATACCTGATCTTTATAAGTCAATTTGCATCTCCTATCGTATAGCCTTTCGGCCGTTGCCGACGAAAGACCGAGCAGCGACCATCAGTGTTCTGTTTGTGTCCTTTTTGTATATCTGCCATCTAGCAGACATGTCATTTCAGCCAAACTCTCCAGCCTATGCCAAAGGCTAGAACACGCAAGTCTCAAGATGCCCCACTCACCTCCTCCGACTTCCCTCCCACTCGCCTCCTCCTCCTCTCTCGTACTCTTGCCCCCCTCGCCGGCAGCTTCGACCCATTCCTCCCTCTCATACGAAGAGGCATCTTTCGATCAGAACAACACTCACCCGAACGACGATGCTGCTGCCCAGAGACCTATATTGGGGCTGAGAGACATCCTCTCGATGCACAGCCAAGACCTTGCCCGTAAAGCCGGTCTCAGCACTACCCGGGCCCGCAGCCCAAGAGGCGGAATCAGGGTGAACACTGCAACATATATAGGAGATGAAGAGAGGAGAGTGTTCGGGAAACAGGTCGTCATAGGAGGCTGGAAAGTTGTTGGAGGCAAAAGCTGGACGGATGTGGGGAAGCTCGGAGCGTATGTGGGTAAGTCGACTCTCTCTTTCTCTCACAGGCTCGTCGATAGAGAATGACGTTCAAGACCAGTATACGACATCGATATAGAGCTTGTGGATGTGCGTGGATTACGGTGGTCATAACACGCACTGCTGATTACTATCCGGAGCAGGGAGGCAGCATCAACATTCTCAGACGATATAGCCACTTTGAGTCATTACGATCAGCTCTGGTCAGGCGTTATCCCGTAAGTATCAGCATACTCAAATGGAACCAATTCATAATGAGGTATAGTATTTGCAAAGCGCCATACCCCTTTTACCGGGTAAACTGCACATGAGTACGTCCGCCACTTGTAGCCCGCCGCACAGCCTGCGCACAGCTGACCAGTTCTCCAGCCAAGTTCTCCCCAAAGTTTCTCGAAGATCGGCAAATCCGGCTACAGCGTTTTCTTAAAGCTGTCGTTCTCCATCCCGACATGGGCAGGGGTGGACCGGACTCTGTTGTTGGGGCTTGGATTATTGGGGATGGAAGTCTCTCTTGAGACCAGTGAATGACTGTGATCAACTTCGTGTGATGGAGCCCGTGCCCACATGTATAATGTACTTTGGTGACGTGTTGCCGCGCATAGAGATCAAGAGAGTACAGTACATACACATATTCTCGTGTTGTTGAATGAAGAAAGACTAAAACGAAGTTTTCCGCTCAGAGGCGTACTATAGACAATCGAAACATGTAGTGTACAATAAAAAGCCAATTATACCCAGACACTTCGAGGGAAAGGGAGACGAGCAGCAGTCTTAAGCCTTAGTGGCGACCTTCTTGGCCTTCTTAGGGGCAGCGGCAGCCTTGGCTATAATGAGGCGTCAGTATGTCTATATTAAGAAGAGGCTCAAACGCACCAGCTGGGGCCTTCTTGGGCGCAGAGGTCTTCTTGGCTCCAGCAGCGGCCTTGGCTGTGACCAGATGTTAGTAAGTTAATCAACATATAGAGGAGGCTGTGGGACATACCAGCAGGGGCTTTCTTGGGCGCAGAAGTCTTCTTTGCAGCAGGCTTCTCGGCCTTCTTCGCCACAGTCTTCTTGGGGGCGGCCTTGGTAGTAGAAGCAGCTTTGGGGGCGGCCTTAGGAGCAGCCTTGGTGGTAGTGGACGCCTTCTTCGCAGCGGGCTTCTTGCCAGCGGGAGCGGCGGCCTTGACAGCGGGCTTGGAGGCACTCTTGGTGGCAGTGACAGCCTTCTTAGCGGGAGCAGCCTTCTTGGTGGTAGGGACGACATTTTCCTTGTCGTCGGAAGCCTTCTTCTGTTATTAAAAAGTCAGATTGCATTCTGATGTACGAGAAGAGGCTTACCTTGGGAGCGTTCTTGACCTTTCCAGCAGTACCGGAAGGGAGAATAAGCTCGCCCTTCTCAGCTCCTCGCTTGATCGCGCTGTTGAGGTTGTTGATGTTTGACGCAGAGCTCATGTCGATCTTAAAAGTTTCGGCAAGGTACCTGTCAGACTTGTTAGCATGATGCGGCTTGTAGAGGAATGCATGTTCTTACTTCTTGATGGCAGGCCTGGAGACACCCTTGCGGACATCTTCCTTGTTGTTGGTGATGCACTCCTGCAAAAGAGAATGTGTCAGTTGGCTTTATTCTTTGAAGGCGCGGAACCTTTCCGAAAAGGAAATAACAGGGGCGTTGAGTGAGATGTGCCGATCAACATCCATGCATTCCATTCTTGTGGATGGGATATGCACAAGATGCCGAGATTGAGCTGATGAGAAGATGAAGGCTACTCATCGAGCAAGAGAGGGAAAGAAGAAGAACGACGCGAAGCGAAGGACGGCTCCGCGCGGCGGTTGACGAATGTCTGATAAGCTCCTTTCGACCGTGCTTGATATGGAGTCACCAAAGCAAGCAGTCTGCTGGAGACTTGCAAAGCACGCATGGATCATAAACAGCAGAATTATCTGCAGATACAATGAAGCTTGGAGGCGTAAAAGCGGAGAAGCGACGATGCAAAACACACCCGCAGTCCCTGTTCGGTGGGCGCTGCTCCAGACAAAACACAGCGCGGAAGCGACTTACCTGAATCATGGACAGGAAAGTGGGGTGAGGAGCAGGCTTCTTGGTAGCAGCGACGGTAGTGGTCTTCTTGACGGCCATTGTTGTTGTGGTTGGATGTTGTTTGGTTTGGATAAGAGGCGAGTAGTGGCGAGCTGTCATTGCGGGTGATGGGATGGCGAAAGACGCGGCAGAAGCGAGGGATGTCAGTGTATGCTCTGTGCAGCTCGTGGGGGGCTGGAGGGGTGCTATGGCTCGGGTGAAAGATGCCAAAAAGGTGAACATACCTTGAAAGCGGCGTGGCACGAGTTTGATTAAGATGGAAGGTGGGTGGGAAAAAGAAGAGGCGGGCGACGAGCCAGCTTTATATCCATTCCCCGCGCCAGTTTCAGAAAACACCAAAAACACCCCCATTCATTTCTAAATTCAATAACTCTTGTCACACGCCACATACACGCGTTCTAGCAAATTGAGGTCATAGAGAAGAAGCACATTTACCTCATGAATTTCTCTGGCGGTCATATGCATAGCAAAAAAGGGGTGAAATTGATTTAAACAAAACAGGTCACGTGCCTCGAAACCTCCTCGCCTCGACGCCTCGGCATTATCGCGCTCGCCCCATAATCCCGATTGGATCCCCTTGAGAATAGCATTCGTATATCGTGACCCTTGTATACCAGGTCATGTCGAAGGTGTCTGTAGAACCAGAAGCACACGGGAGATTATATGAGTTGATATCGGAGAGAGAAGCGTGAGGAATGGTCGAAGGGTGCTCGTCATCTTTACACGTCCTATATGCCTTCTTCTTTCCGCCACTTTTATCGTGCTTGCCGGTATAGAACCAGCTATAAGCCTTTGCTATATGTGTATCTGCAGGATGTCTTCTTGATTTCAAATGGGCTGAACAGCTGGTATGAGAGACATAGGCCATCCGATTGCTGAGCTGTTTCTAAAGAAGTCAAGCCCGGAGCACAGAAGCGGCCGCCCGAGAGCCTTGGGTTGGTTCCTTCCTGTATGTGGTAATATGACTTCCTGCGCCCTAAAAACTTGTAGGATTGTGGTGCACAGTGTATCATAGACATTACAGCAATTTTTGTAGCTGTACTTGGCACCGATCGCGAGCATTGCGCGGTAAGAACGACCTATCGACCCCGACGCGTCAACTCCCCGAAACACCCTAGGTGGACTTGACAGTACATATCTTGCACTAAATCCGATCCTCCCCATATCTCACACATCGATAGCCGAGTATCTATCACATCGATATACGACGCGTCGCAAGCGCCCGCGCCTCCGGTGACGGAGGGGTCAACGTCAAAGTCTTCAAGAATGGGTAAAAAGCAACAGTTTTTGTTTGGCTCCTTCAACAAACATTATCATCGGCGAGTGCCGCCCGTGCCTGACTGATAGCGGATGTTGACAACTTTTCGGCGTTTCTTTCAGAGTGGCACTCGAACATCCTTCCTGGTTCTATAATATTGCATGTGCATGTTTTCAGCCAAGAGATAACAATCCAGATGTACACAAGAGCACAATCATGTTGCATCGTGGCGACTTTTGTGCAAAACGGCGGTGGTGGCGGCCTCAAGGGCCTATTGATTCTGCTTGATCAACCGTGCTCGGGCGTCTCTTAGCTTGCCCCTGGCTTGCTCTCTATTCGTTTTGTTGCCATCTCCTGATTTCCAATTCATCGATCCCTTCTCTTCTATCCGTGCTACACGACGGATGTACCTTATCATTGAGACACTGGGCCATCCTCATCTCGCCACATTCGGCGCCTTTGAAGCTCATCTCTTCCCTCGAATCCCAATATACCCTCAAACTCTATTCAGTCACTTGAATGCGGCTCATGATCGTCCCCTTCCGTCGTCAATGCACCGGCTGCTGCCTCTACGACTACAACCTCCCGCAGTGGCAGATCTACTCTGGCCGTTGTTGATATCTCGCGTAATCATCTTCACCCTCAGCTTGGTCATCCTGCCAAATCTCTGATTGCATATACTCTCTTATTGTTTTCTTTCCACATTTCAAAGGCTCATCAGCGACATCCGGCTCTCTGCGAACCGCCGAGTGCGGATGGGGCTTTGCAGAGAGAGTATGAGTTATCTTGCTGGAAACTTCCATGCACAAATTGCAATGTTTCCCAATTGTCGACCAGGTCTCCCATGTGCACCCTACATGGCCACCACTGTGATGAAAGCAGACCAGAGTCAGCGCCTCGTCGAGCTTCACCTCAAGCGCCAAATTGCCCATCCATCGAGCAATTGTTGAAATCATGCAAGGTGGATTCAGCTGCCGAATAGGCCTGATGAGATTGTCGCCGCGGCAAACCGCCATCGGTGCATCTTCCCAAGCATGTCGGTAGCACAGGACCCCTCGATCCCAGCAACCAGCGAGGATATGCCTCTGCAAAGGACGAAATCAGGCGCTTCGGATCTTGCATTTCGAGGACGTTTTCAATGGTTCGGCCGTTTGGGTGGACGTTGTGGAGGCAGAGTGGTCATAAATGGATGCAGAATGATGCGGATACTATCTTGTACAATTTACACAACCTATCACTTCATTAGCACAAGACCTCAGCTTATACACGGCACAGACTCACCTTGGGCGCCAACATCAATATCTTGCCCCATCTCCCACCAGCTCCGGCAGCACCTCCCCTGATCTTCCTCAACTCTCCAGCCACAGCTCCGACTATCCTTGTGCCCAACATGTCTCCCTTGTTGTTCAGCAGCACCGCCGCCGAGTCATCGAATCTGACCACCGAGCCGTCCGGTCTTTGAAGAGTCTTCTTGGTGCGGACGACGACGGCGCGACGGACGTCACCTTTGCGGATTTTCTGAATGTTGGAGGAGGCATTGGGGTTTTTGATTACTTCGTTGGTGGGGATAGGGCGGGCTTTCTTGACTACACAGACAATCTCGTCGCCTAACAAATCAAGTCAATGGCGCCCCGCTCGACCCAGCAGTGATACTTACCGACAGTCGCGAAACCGGTGGACTTGAGTTTTGTCTTGACTTTGAGGACGTTGATGCACTCGACTGTCAAGGCGCCAGTGTTGTCAATGACCTTGCAGCATGTCAGCATATCATTGGGAATTTAGTCGCTGAAACTCACATTGAGGACACCCTTCAACCCGATCATACTTGTTGCTTGTTTCGATTTATGCTAGATGCGAGAAGTTCCGGGTGGCTGGGAGGGGACTGCCGTATCGAGATTATGATTCTGCTTCTTGAAAGTGCGAAAGAGAAGTCATTGACTTGACGCCTTTTTCGATTTTCCACTATGCGGCGTCCGCCGCCCATGCTTGTCCCTGCTGTTCGGACAATTATATGAACGACGGAATGTGGTTGCGTCAACCATCTCGGAACTCTGGGGCTCTGGCTCAGTGCTAATCAAATGCCCACCTCCCCATCCCACCCCTCCCTCGTATGGCCCCGCTCAGACGGCGACCCCTCACGTTGGCCACAAGTATCCGCCCCGAGCGACACAGATTGGTACTTTGAAGAAGTACCGGAGACTGATGGCAGATGGGCCAACTACGAACAGAGGACTGCCGAGGTCCTCTGCAGGCATTTGGGGCTGGATGTGGATGGTGAGTGTTCTATTGGCAGCGAGGTGGATAGAGCTGATGCGAATCACACAGTGACAAAGCAGAGAATGCCTCTGCCAGACGGTTATAAGGTGTATGCGCATAGAAAGAGGCAGGGGGATGGGTCCCTGAGAACTGATTACTATGTATATGTGAGTTCAAAACCATAGTATGGAATATATACTAACGCTGCTCAGGGAACAACAACGGCCCGTCGAGTATGTCTTTGAAGCTGATGTTGACACACGACTGACGATATCACAAGTTCCGAAGCACCAGAGAATTCGAACAACATGCCATCTGGCTCTTTGATACCTCCATACCCTTGGAAGAACACGAGAAAGTGCGTACACCTCCTCGCCCCAACGACCTTGCTCATCACGATATAGTGCGGTTGTCCGTACAGCAAATCCAAGACATCCTCCCGTCAATCCTTGCCCGCAACTCTCAAACGCCCCCGCTTATCTGCCGCTGTGTCCATGTCTCCCGCTTCCGGCGCATCCAAACGCCCTCGCCGCTCTCTCGGTGCTATCGAGCCGCGGCATCATAACACGCCTAGAAAGCGCACTCAGAGGCAGTTGACGCAGCAAATGTCGGATTTGGACGATGATATTGAAGACCCGGAGGGACCTGAAATACCGCCTACCGTGCCGGATCGCGCAAACGAGCTGCTTTCAGGCCAGCGTTTCCGTGAGTTCCTGCACAGATATATAGGCGTGTCAGCTGACTGGACGCAGGTCGCGGTGAGCTCATATGGTTCAAGTGCGGCCCCTTCACCGCCCCTGCCGGGACCGACGCCCAAGGTGTCGGTCCTATTGGTCTGTGGCCAGGTCTCGTGAGCAGCTATGACCACAGGACCCGGACCCTCTCCACCACCACCCGTGACGGCGACATGACCCAGGTCATTCTGCACTACATCGAATACCACATCCGGCCACTCGGTTGTCTGGACCCCAAGACGGAGGTGCGAAGAGACGCAAAGGATCTCATGCCGTGGCTGGGAGGAACAGGGTTGTTTGAAGGCGGGTTGGAGCAGTATGACTTGATTGGAGACCAAGCGATGGCTGCTCTGCGAAGAGGGGGAAACGAGGCGGCAGAGCAGATATTGTCGACGGGCGCAAAGACCAGGTCCGAGTTTGAGCAGATGATCAAGCTTTTGCCGGGATGGGGTGACAAATGGGGCAAGCCTATGAAATTCGAAGAGTTGGAGGACTGGGATGTCATTTTGATGCGATTAGCGTACGGGATCAGGCTGGCATCTGTGAGTAGATATCATTGGTAAGATGAACATTGCTCACGGCTCTGCAGAGAATTGCGTCTTGCTGGACCCAAACGGACAAGATCACGCCTTTGGAGGACGACCCTGATCTGACGGAAGAAGACCACATCGCTGTCAAGAATCACGAATTGTTCATGTACCAGGGCCTGTACTCGGGCGGCGAGAGAATATGGTTGGAGGATATGGTCAGGATCAAAAAGTCGCGGGCAGAGCTGTTTTCAGAGTCGCATTTGCTGAAAGGGTCAAATGGGTCAGATTCGAGGTGTATGACTCTCATCATCCGGTGAGTCGCTTGTACGTCTGGGGACTAGGCTGACATGCAAAAAAATAGCAAGATATGCGTGGTGCCAAAATTAGAGCTCAGCGCCGAAGGCAAACGCGAATATCGCTGCATTGTCTATGGAGATCTTTTTGAGCTTGAAGAACTTGAGAGCAAGTCGGATGTCGAGGAACTGGTGACGGCCACAGGCGAGGAAGGCATGGGGCAGAAACCAGTAGTAGAGGCATACACGCCGCCAAAGGGATTCCGATATAGGAAGCTCAACCCGGATGATTCAGAAACCATGACTGACGTCTGTGGTATGTCTTGTTTGCAGATGATCGGGATGCGTGGCTGATCAATGGTGCAGATATTGCTGGAAGGATGTATCCCGACCTCCTCGATTATGACACACAAAATTGGCTTATCGACCCTTTGAACCCGGAAGTGTCAAAAGGCAGGCAGACGCCCGACGATCATCACTGGTCACTCATGGGGCTTCGACCAGGGCTTGCAACTGCGTCAAAATCTATAACATGGAAAAGTGCGTCGTTCATCTGCTAGCCGTTAGCAAAGAGCTGACGCGTTCCAAATCAGAGGATTTGGCAAGCGTTGTATTCTTTGCTCCGCGGACAACTTGGGAGGAAATGACAAAGTACTACGAGCGGATTTTGAGGGACAGACTAGAGCTGGACAAGCTGGAAGGATAGGCAAAGATGTTTGTTTTGATTTGTGTATACGAGGTATCTTACTCAGGGCCCGATGAGCCCGGGAGTCGAATCAGTTGTAAAGGGGGCTTGGAATGCCATTGCATTGTTCTTTCAACGGAAGCCATCTGATGACGCAACGCTGCCACACCCTGAAACGCCGAAAAGAGGCTAGTGCTCGATTAGAAGTGTGATTGTAGTGGCATTAGAAGAGTTTGGTCCCGCTAATTGGACAACACCGACGTGCTTCTGTTGCATCTCGCTGTTTTCTCTTTCTCTCTGTCACATCCACATCTCCTGTACCGCCAGCTCTCATCCTCACCCAGTACCCTTCCACGCCATAGTACCTAGCCCCCTCACATCCCTCGACCCGTCACATCCGTACCCACCAACCCCCCTGACCCCCTCGCGTCCGTCGCCTACTGCGCACTGTGGCCACCTTTCAAAGACCCGCAGTCCGACCAGATCAGCATCCAATAAACACTCCCACCTAGACATACCACAGCACCGAATTCGCCATGAAGTTTTCCGGTTCAGCCTTGATCGCCACCCTCTTCCTCGCGTCTTCTGCCGTCGCGCAGAAATTCACTACTACCCTTGATGTCGATGTAGGTCATAAAGACGCGCATCGTATTGAAACGTAAAGAGACGCGTGCTGATCAGGGACTTGCAGGATGGAAACACCTTGGTTCTCTCCAAGCACACCAACGCCCGGGGCGCTACCGTCACTTCTACCATAAGTACCATTAACGGCGGCGACGACGACGACACTTCTACTTCCACAACCACCTCCGCCGGCAAGGACACCACCACGTCAGTCGATACCCCTGTGAGATCTAGAAGGACTTGCTGATATGATGTTGCAGTCAACGAATCGTTGCTTCTACTACAAGTAACGCGCCTATGAGGACCACCACTTATTGGGTCGACACTGGAAACGGTTACTGGACATACTACACCTGGACTGCTCCCACCACTACGTACGCGATACATCAGCCATTCTCCTGATCGTGCTGACAGACTTGTAGCGTCCCCACTGTCGGCACTGCCAACGTCGCCAAGGGTTCCGTCGCCGACTTTGAATCGTACCAGTCTGTCGTCAACGCCGCCGTCTACTCTTCTGCCGCTGCTCAAAATGACGGCCACAGACGGGCTCAGCCCGTCGGAATGGACGGTGTCTTTGGCGCGTGGATGACCTTGGCTGTCGGTGCCGTCGGCGCTGGTCTGGGTGTGCTCGCGCTCTAAGCTGCTGCTTATCTGCGCGTGGGAGATGGAGACCCAGGGGCGGCCAGCTGGGCATTGGCTCCGAGGATCGGCTGCTTGGCCTTTCTGTATCTTACTTTCTGCATTGTGGCGGACAATAGACCTTTTTCATCCTTTCTCTTTACTTTACGACCGCATTTTCATACCCTTGCATTCTAGCGCGCCTTCTTCTTTTCGCAAGATTCTGTTTGCTTTCCATAGTCTTTGCTCGAGGCCGTGTTGGTAGCAGGTGTGGTGACATGTTATGATACCCTTCTGCTATGGCAACGTACCCATTGTCAATGTATCCATTGTCCGTCAAGACACCTCTGTATCACCTCATTCCCAGGCACACCGGCTATCTCCTACGACGATGCTGCATCTGCGACCATTCCGTTCTTTTTTCTTCTGCTCAAAACCCACAAGTCGCGAAAATGGCCAAGGTTCAAGCATCTCCCTTCCGTCTCGCCCTCCTCCAGCTCGGCGGCCTCACATCCTCCAAATCCTCCAATATCGCCTCTGCCCGCTCTGCCGTCGCTGCCGCCGCCGCCTCCCACCCTAAACCCCAGCTCATCGTCTTGCCCGAGATCTGGAACAGCCCGTATGCTGTCAGTAGCTTCAGGGAATACAGCGAGAGGGTGCCAGAGGTGGGCAGCAAGTGGAGTGAAGAGGTGAAGGAGGGAGGGGAGGGAGAGACTGTCAGAGCTCTGAGGGAGATGGCTAGGAGTAGCGGGTGTTGGTTGATTGGCGGTATGTATAGATCGTCTCGGACATCACGCTGCAAGGTTAACGTGTGAAGGATCCATCCCTGAGAAGGATGACACGACCGACAACATCTACAACACATGCACCGTCTACGATCCCGAAGGTGCGTGTAAACGTCTATCAGGTCAAGGCGTCTTTCAGCACCTCACACTGACTCGTACGTATAGGAACCCTTGTGGCGACTCACTCGAAGGTGCATCTGTTTGACATTGATATTCCCGGCAAGCAGACCTTCAAGGTTAGCTTTTGACACGCAAGCTTACGGTCAGAGCTGATACTGGTCCGATAGGAATCAGACACTCTTACAGGCGGTTCCCATCTTACCACATTCACCACCCCCTTCGGCAAGATTGGTCTTGGTATCTGCTATGACATTGTACGTTCTCCTCGACCTAGTCATTGTGACTATGTCTGGTAAAGTGCTGACTGAGCCGCCCTCAGCGATTCCCCGAGATGGCCATGATCGCTGCCCGTCAAGGTTGCATTGCCATGATCTACCCTGCAGCTTTCAACACCACCACTGGACCCATGCACTGGACTCTTCTGCAGCGTGCTCGGTATGCCTATCGACTCTACAGTTTAGAGAGAGAATTGTGCTGACATGGTGTGATAGCGCTGTGGACAACCAGATCTATGTTGCCATGTGTTCACCGGCCAGGCATCCCGATGCTGCTTACCAAGCCGTGAGTGTGCTTCTTGAACAGAGGCGAGGCGTGTAGTAGACGTCTGATGCTTTCTCAGTATGGTCACTCGAGTGTTGTCAACCCCGTTGGAGATGTTGTCGTCGAAGCCGGCCATGAGCCCGAGACTTTGTATGCTGATATCGGCAAGTCTTTCTTCCAATTACCCATAATGGCTGAACGTGATACTGATGGAGCGATGCAGACCCAGAGCAGCTCGCGACCACCCGAAGGAACATTCCTGTTACTTTGCAGAGGAGGTTCGATGTCTACCCTGATGTCGCTGCTGGTAAAGAATAGGGTGTGAACAAGGGGGAGTCAAGGGTTGATGAATACCTGTAAAGTGGAGAAGATTGGTGGAGGAGATGATGATTTGGGGATCTTTGACTGAGAGTATAGCAATAGAGCTAAAGCTGTCTGCATAACTTTATGACAGCCCAATAACGAGAGGCTGATGGGTGACAACACCCTTGATCCACATTTCCTATTCTTACTCCCTCTTATCGCTACCAATCCCCACATTCCCCGTTTCCGTGATATTCTTCCTTCTGCAAGACACGTCGCTTGATCATGGTCGCGGCGCACCACCCCTGGGCGCTCCCCTGCCCCTCGCCGCAAACCCTCCTCGTCCACCAGGTCCACCACCTCGCCCAGGAGCTCCACCGCCTCTGCCTGGTGGTCCTCCACGTCCTTCATAGAAAGTCAGCACTATTCCTCTCCCACTTTTCGAATCCTCAAAACGTGAATGAAGAGACAAGACTCACCACCTCGACCTCCAGGTCCACCTCGTCCGCCTCTACCGCCGCCACGTTGACGGCTCGCTGCTCGTGCCTTGTCTTGATCTTCGGCAGCTTGTTCCAGGATGTTGTCTGCTATGCGGAAGTACTTGATCTACAGGCAAAAGTCAGTGTCTGCTCCCTTTCACTTGATTAACCCATTCGTGCCCTGCATCCCTTCATACCTCCACCCAAGGAATGAAATGAAGACTCACAACATTCCCCTTGATGAACATCTCCTTCATCTTCCAAAACCTATCTCCATCCGCCGACGTTTGATACACCTCTCGCAACGTAACATTCATGAATGAATCACAGTCGACAAGATGGCCGTTGAATGTGACACCGGATTTCAGTTCCACCAGCTACGAATAAAGGTATCAGTGGGCTGTGGTGACACAGGGGATTGACGGAGAGAAAGCGACGGACCATGGGTTTGCCTTGGGCGGCATTGAGGAGCGACAGCGGGAGCTAGAGGTGGTGTCAGCATGTGGGAAGCGCTCTGTGATGGAACTCACCATGGCTGTATGCTAATAGAAAGCAGTACGGGGAGAGATGAAAGACAAAAGAATGGGAGAAAGAGATGATTGCTTTCACAACAGCAAGATCGAGGTCAAGAGCGCATTCGGGAGTGTTACGTAATGTATTCCAAGTGCAAGAGATCTTGCACCTTTTGTTTTTGTTTTTTCTTGTATGCATAAGCTATCCTCTACTCACAGCTCATTATAGTCTACTGGAGGCTCCGGGGGCATCAACGCAGTTTCAAGAAAACAGGAGCATCCCAGGATCAAGACTTGCCCGACGCGTCTATAGAACGCGTCCACTTTCGACAACATATGGCCCATCGACCATGACATCCCTCCCGGCCCCCTCTCCCTCCCGAAACCCCTTTGCCAAACCAGCATTAGCTACGGAAGGAGCGTCATTCGCAAAGAGCGCCATCTTGCCAACTTTTACAAAGAAGGCGACGCTGGTATCGGGCGACTGTCAGACGCCTATTGAGAAGCGCCTTCTGAATGATTTCGGCAGCGCTCAGGGGACACGGACAAGCTGGAGATTACTATGGCGTGGTGGGCTTGAAATTGGGAAAGAAGGCTGGCGCCTAGATGGTCTGTTTCTCGTTTGAGCGTACTGAACATATCTGACTTTTGGTGTAGGCATAACATTCTTCGCTCAACTATCATTTCCACCGCCAACACCTTCGAAAAACCCCTTCGCCTTCCCCACACCCCCACCATCATTCTCTCCTGCCCCTTCTTCGCCGTTCCATTCCCTTCCAGGCGGTACCACCGACCTGTGCTTGTCTCTAGAGTCTATGCGCGGACGCAAGTATCTCCAAGTTCGTGATGTCGTCGATCTGCCCGACGGCGAGGTTTTGGAAGGAGATGAAGATGATGCCGGTAGCGGAGTCCAGGTATCAATCTCGGAGCAAGCGCCGCTGCTAGCTGGGTATGTAATAGGATTACTGGGGAGAGATGGGTCTTTGTCGGCAAATGGGAGGACGAAGAAGGCTATCGTCATCGGGCTAGGCGATGAGGAAGTTGGTGCGTGTACCACCCTATGTGTCTTTCGACGAGAGCTGATGAGTTGGCAGAAAACACTCTGAAATCGACTATTCTCGTATACGGTCAACTTCAATCTTCTCTCTCCAATGAATCCTCAGAAAGCACCTTGCGTCTCTTCGTAGGCCGGCGCAAACCCCCACCACCGCCCCCGAGCGAAAAGAAGATCCGCCCAGGAGAACCTCTCCCCCGAGCACCCCTCTTCATACCAGCAGACCCCAAAAAACCCTTCCGTCCCTTTGCACGATCATTCTCCCGCACCTCCTCGACATCCCAGACTCAACCCTCCATCTATGCCCCGCCGCCTTCTGCTTCTGTGCCCAGTATTGGCATGGGCGTGGGGGTGGGTAAAGGGAAAAGCGGACAGATAGCGCCTGTATCGGGCCGTACACCCGGGAGGAGGGGAGAGAAGCGCGCGAGGCTGGGTGAGGCTGGGAGAGAGGAGGATAGGAAGAGACGGGCGGGGAAGATTGTCAGTCAACCTCGTCTAGATGATCGGGTGGAAAGAAGAGATCGCGAAGGTTCTGTGCGTGTCAAGGAAGAACGCGGGCCGAGCCTTGCGCCCTCTGAACATTCTTTCCGAGCACCGTCGCTCTCGCGCCAATCCGTACCGCCGGTGTCTGCCTTTGAGCAAGGTCCAGGAGATGAGGAAGGAGATGAAGAGGATATATTCGGCAAGAGGGCGTCGTCGATGGCGCCCAGTATGAGCCGGGTGTCGTCTGCTGGGGGTAGAAGTGAAGTTGGGCCGAGCGTGGATGAAGTTGGTACAGCAGAGGCGAGTGGTAGGAAGAGGGTCAGGGTGCCTCAACAGGTTTTGGATAACAAAGCTGTGAGCCATGATCACCATTTTGACAATGTCAAAGACTAACAGAAGGGAATCAGTCGATACGCAAGCAGACATTGTTGCTTTTAGAACTGCGAGGCATCCCTCGGACCCACGACCTGTTCAAAGACATCTTTGGAGTGACCACCAAAGGAGTCTACTTTGCTTTTGTACGCCATTCTAATTTATATGTAGAAGCCGGAGCTGACAAGGAGAATCAGAGAGACCAACTTCAAGATCGTCCGGTCTCTAAAACCGATATTCAGCGAATAATCCACGGTCATTTGGATATGTACCTCCAATCTTCTTTGCCCTCTATCCCACCCCTGCCACAAGGAGAAGGTCAAGGGGAAGCGTTAAAGTCGATACTCGAAGTCAAACAAGAAGAGCTCAGTAAGAGCGGGAGCGGGGTGACATTGCATTTGCACGAGCATGGCGATGGACGTGTCAAGCTTGAGGCTGTGGTGGAAGAGGAAGAGTTTTAGAATCTGTAGCATATTGTAGGCAAGCATTACAGCATTGTTGGCATTGATCAGTTGTAATATCCCCATGCATATTCATGTCTTCTCAATAGTTCTTTCCGCTTTCGACCCCTAAAACCCCTACTGGATGTCCTGGGTGAGAACAGTCCTGTATCGGACAGTAGAGTTCTCAACGGCCTTGATGGCCTTGGTAGCGTCCTTCATGGGGAGAACCTCGATCCAAGGCTGGACGTTCTTGTCGGCAGCGAGCTGGAGCATCTGCTGGACCTCGCCCTTGTTACCCAAGTGGCTACTGCTCAAGCTAGCAGCATTACCGCTCAAAGCCTGACTGGTAATGTTGGCCAAACCTTCCTCGGGCATACCGACAAAGACAAGCTTCTTGTCAATGTCGAGGAGGGAGAGGAAGTCGTTGATGGGGAGCTTGTTGGAAGAGGCGGTGACGATGATGAGGTCGAATTCGAGCTCGTGGCCCTTGGCAAAGTTGGGGTCGGCGGTAGCGATAAAGTTTTTGGCACCCATGGCGAGGGCGTCCTGCTTCTTGTCGTCGGTACGAGAGAAGACGGTGACTTCGGCGCCGAGAGCGGTACCGAAAAGGACGGCGTAGTGGCCGCTATAACCTTATCAGCTTTGCGCCCTGCATTATCACAAGAAGCAACTTACAGACCACCAAGACCGACAACACCAACCTTCTTGCCGGGACCAGTACCGTTCCTCACGAGAGGGGCAAAGACGGTGATACCAGCGCACAACATGGAAGCGGCTCGGGTAGACTCGAGGGCCTCAGGGATGAGGAAAGTGAATCGCTCGGAAGATCGAACGTGGGTAGAGTATCCACCGTGGTGCTCAGAGCCGTCGTACCAGTGGGTGTTGTAACCGTGGACGGGCTGGACACAGTAGTTCTCTGCTTCCATCAGCTCTGGACCAAGTCGGCTATAGAATGGACTGACCGTTGGGACCCTTGCAGGGCTTGCACTCGCCACAAGAGCCAACCTGGGCTCCAACACCGACACGGTCACCGACCTTGAACTCTGTGACCTTGTCGCCGACCTCGACGACCTTGCCGACGACTTCGTGGCCGGTGACGACAAACTTGGTCGCGAAGGGGCCCCACTCGCCGCAGACGGTGTGGTGGTCGGAACCACAGACACCACAGCACTCGACGGCGACAGTGATGCGGTCATCGGCGAGAGGCTCAAGCTCGTACTCCTTCAAGTAAAAGTTCTACGGCGGGTCAGAGAAGAGAGAAGATGGAGATGGGCTACTCACGGGGTAGTCCTTGGGGCTGTCGATGGCATATCCTGTTACGTTATCAGCCTCGAGCATACCAGAGCACCCGCACGATAATACTCTTATCGCCTCTCGGGTCCACGCCATCGTTGATTAGATTACGTACCTTTAGCGTGGGTGATGGCCATGTTGCTGATTGTTTGTTGGAGTTGAAAGAAGAGATGAATGAGAAGAGGTGTATAAGTATACTTTTCAGATTGGTATTCACGAAAAAGAGTCCTCGATTGGTACTCCATCCCTTCGGCTTCTCGGCCCGCCACTTTGTCGGTGTAAATACGGGATCAAATCGCGTGTGGCGGTCTCGTTCAACTCCGTCTTATCTTGCTTTCCTGCTCGTATCTCTGTATGTCTATCCTCCTACATGGTCACTCTTATCACCGCTTGGTACATTACTAGGTGCTCCATCATCACGATGCAGTTGCTCAAACAGCCTTATTGAAAGCTACTACTACAACGCCGCATCTGCCCTTGGTCCTGATTCTCGCTGATCCGCAGCTTCAACTCTCTCCCTCTTTCCCGCATTTTGGCTCAGCAGTCACGCTCGATATCATCCCTATGAGACGACTGAATTTCAACGCATCCCAATTAGAAAATATTACAGCCTGTACAGTACTATATTATGTGGCGGCTGTCTCCGGGCCGCCCAGAAGCCGCTTCCTCCTCCGATAAAAGCCCGACAGGTATGTTGCATTTCTCTATGTGTGCCAGGCAAATGCGGTACCTCGATGACTAGCAATAGAAGGAGAGCATACAATACTTCATAATGTGAAATACTGCGACTCGCCTATTGTGGCCTGATTAGCGGAGGCAAATGTCGCTCAAGTGCATTACAAAATATCTCTAATGCCGACCTCCACTTTCTTTGTTCGTTGTTTTTCCGACAAGACGACAAAAGACCTGTATACCACGCCATCAACATGAAAGCAGCCCGAAGAGTCCCCTGGTCCTCCCACGCAGAGCTGTCAGAGCTCTATGACTATCTCTTTGCCCCCGGGGCCGATCGCGATAGTCGTCGCAGAGGACTCGCCAGGGTATGTTCCTTCTTTACGGACAGTATATCCACTAATCGGTCATAGATGAGCATCTATATCTCGTCCCCCTCCTGCCCCGCTTTCATTCATCTGCTTCATTCGCTAGTAGCTGCCGAGCTTCTGCCCTTCCCACCCCCTCGAGGCGCGGAAGAGTCGCAGAGGATGAGGATGATGATGGCCATGGCTATCGTGCGCTTTGTCAATGGCCTCGTTGACCCTCTTCAGACTGGTTCATACGCCAGACCTATATCGCATTTGGCTGCTAGTCTCGGCCTTCCCCCTTCGTTAATCGCCCTCCGTCACCGAGCGACGCACGAAGATTTACCACCATTACCGCTCTTACAACAGGCTATCGCACAGTGTATCTTCTATCTTCACCAAAACTCTTTCCTCCCTCTGCTCTCTCTGAGCTACAACAATGGTCAAAATCTAAATGGCGTCATGTCAGAAAGAGACGTATTGGCCCAGAAGAGAATAGACAGTCTGCTGCGGCGCTGGAAGAAGGTCATGAAGACCCGTTTGAGGGAGAAGGAAGTTAGAGAAGAAGATGTGAGCGGGTTGGAGATGAGAAAGGTCAGGAGAGATCTCGAGGGAGAGGTGTCGGGGGTCGATGGGATCATCAAAAGCTTGATAGAAGTGGGGAGTCTTGTCCCGCTCGCCAAGAGGCAAGTGTCAACTCAAGGCATGACAGCCAATGCTAATCCGCCACAGAAAACGAGCCTCTCCCCAATCCTCTCTACCTCCTACTCCGTCTCTCAAGATCTGGCTGCCTCTGCTCACCCACTTGTCTGCTACCACCCCCTCCTTCCCTTCTTCCCTCGCCACTTCCATCCTCGACCTCCTCCTCAACCCTTCCGACCTTTCCACCAACCTGCCAGCTGGTCGACTCGGGTTCAACGCTCAAGCTGATATGATCACTCTAGGCGAGCAGCAGGAGGACGATGCTAGAGAAGAAGAGGAGAGCTACAGGTGGGGTCTGGGTGTTTGGTTGCTTTACCTCTGGCGAGAAGACGCCGAGGTTGAAGGAGCTTTGGGACTTGACGCGGAGGAGAAGACAATTCTATACAGACGGTTGGCTATTGCGCTCTTGCACAAGCACGATGACCAAATGTAAGCGTCCCCTTGTCCTTTACCTATCAATATAAGCTGACGTTCTGGTAGCTTGGTTCGCCTCCACGAGTCACTAGCCAACATTGACGAGAACCTCTACGACGTGATTACCAGTCTTTCAAGCGCTCTGCCTGACCCAGAAGATGACAAGGGTCTGGACGGACTCGATATGGATGTGGATGATGACGAGCTGGAAAAGGGATTGGGAGAAATGGAAAAGAGGCTGGCGGAATTCGAACGACAGGTGAGCAAGGGTCCTGC
The DNA here is from genome assembly GCA_006352305.1 of Cryptococcus floricola. Lineage (NCBI taxonomy): Eukaryota > Fungi > Basidiomycota > Tremellomycetes > Tremellales > Cryptococcaceae > Cryptococcus > Cryptococcus floricola. Next base: position 1,973,683 of record CM016931.1, on the reverse strand, counting down.
ATCAATTGTCTAGCCTTCTGACATGTCGCCCCAGAATCTTCCTGCCCGACAAGCGCCTCGTGAAACGACCTCCCGACCTTCAAACTCGTTGCCTGGCTGGAAACGGCTGACGACAGAAGAGTGGACCCCATCACCCATCGGCTCTGCTATGGCTTGATGAAACATGCATATGCTGCCACCCTTTATATAGACACAAACATTGTGCTGAGCAGGTTTCGAATCACAATCCATTCTTTACTTCTACGCTACAGTGTTGGTTTTTTGATAGATATAACTAAAGACTATTGATACAGTTGTGAGAAACGGAATGATGAGAGAAACGGGAGAAGGGGAGACTCTATGTAGAAAGCCATGGGCATCACTCAACAACTCAACTTTCTTCAGATGATATCAACACCAGCTTGCTTACAACGAAACTATCCCCTTGAGGCTATGCAGCCGCCCAACCTTGCACCAAACCCTGCTGCTGCCCCGCCAACGGCACTTTATCCCTCGCGCCCGCATATAAGGGCTCCCCAGTCGCCGGATCCTGCACATCCTCATCCCCCGCTACCGGCTCCTCTCCTCCCCACACCGAGAAACTCGCACGCTTGCCATGATCATTCGCCAATGATGAACTCGCCATGCGCTTGCTCCCCGCCCGGGCTTCGGCCGATGCAGCAAAAGCTGGAGTGGTAGATTGCGAGAGTTTGGATGCGAGGTGAGGGTTGGTAGACATTTCCAGACCCGGTGTGAGGCCAAAGCTGGGTATCCTCTCTGGCGCAAGCGTCTGGTCGAGTGCTGTACGCTGTACGACGCTCGGCATCGGTCGGCTCGGCAGTGGCACAGCGGCATCGAGAGGCAAAGCGCTCTGGCTGCCCTTCGACTTGCTCTTGCCAAGACGAGAACCAGGCGCACCAAGAGAGAAAGACGACTGCCTCTGCTGGATCTGATCTTTCCAACTCCCAATATCCGGGATACTCCCACCCCCTTCTTGCTGACCCTGTCCGTGCCCTTGCTCCGAAGGCACCTGCACCCCAATGTAAGACTGCGGCGCATGCGCTTCACTCGCTTTCGGCGTCATGCCGTTCAAGAAGGTGGAGAAGAAGTTGGGGCCGTTGATCATGGGCGACTGCAAGTCTGGCATCGAGTTGGACTTTGACAGCGTCCTCTTGCCCAGCCCTGGCCTCGGGGCGATCTCGTGTGTAAGGTCCAAGTCCATCCCAGACCCATCGCCTTCCGCCACAGGCGCAAGCCCAGTAAGATCCATAGGTTCTGACATGAACACTTTCCACAGATCCTTGACATCTGACAATGTCGGCATGATCTGCTGTCCCTCCGGCTGGAGCTGAGCAGGCTGTCTACCGCCTTCAGGCGACAGCTCTGAATGGACCGAAACGGCCGACTCGCTGCCTTGGCGCATCCTCGCGGCGAAAGCCTGCTTTTGCGACTCCTCAAGCGTCATCTGCTCCAAAGCGTGCGCCCAGGCAGTCTGGCTCGACCTCCTCCTGGCGTGGCCCGGTTGATGCCCGGCGCTTGCACCAGATACAGAGGAGTTGGAGTCAAAGATGCAGCTCGACGTTACGGAAGAAGACAGGATGGAGCTCGTATCGTCGCTCCTGGAAAAGCTGTCCCGCATATGCCATTGCTGCTGCCCCTGAGGGTCGTTCAGCTGCGAGCCCGAGCCTGCGAGGAACGGCAGCTGGGATTGCGAATGCGACGGAGAGATATCTTGATGGGTGTGAATGTTGGGCATATTCGGCTGGAAACCGAGTGTACCCTCTGGGCCTTTACCCTTTGTCCAGAACAGCGCAGGAGCAGAAGTAGACGTCGCACTGATTGCAGAGTTATGGCTCCCCCGTCCTTCGACGGGTTCATCCATCTCTGAAGGGCTATCCGTATTGCTCACCAACGACGGCGTTTGCAACAATCCCATACGACCCGGTGAGATCTTGCCGCTCGCGTTCGCGTTGGGAGGTATAGGAGACGCCGGAGCAGGAAGAGGCACGTCGAGCGAGTTGGGAGAGGTGTTGTATGCCTGGCCCGTAATACTCCCAGGAGCAGTGGTGTCCGCGAACGACAGAGACTGTTGCGCTACCATATTCGGAGGCCACGTACCTCCCACTGTCGTTTGCGGGAAAGAGCCCCAGCCGCCGATACCGTGTGCAGGGCCATGCGACATGACAGGTGACGGGTTCGGATTCGGTACATTCCCCACATTGGGGGGTAAAGACGACACTGACGGTTTACGATAGACGACCGGCTCTGTCGGGGCGATACTCGGCATCTGCATTTGCGTAAACTGCGGAGACGGCTGAGTACTGCTGTGAGGCGAGATGGACATGTTTGACGGGCTGCTGCTGGGGAACGGCACCACTTGCGCAGGAGGCAAGGGCGGACCCATGTATGAGGAAGGTCGTTGGGGCTTGCGGTATGAGCAAGTAAGGTTGCGTTGCTTGCATCGGACTTGTATGACGTCAGCTTTTCATCCAACCCGAAAAAAAAAGAAAAGAGTTGGCTCACGGCATGGGTCGGCAAAGTCGCATCGCACTTTCGAGTGATTGCACTGATCACATGCCCTCTTCTTCGTATCCCACTCGTACATGCTTTGGGAAGGGATCTGCTGATCCATAGACCCTGACATGTTGAGCGGCTGCGCGGTGAAGGGCAGGTCGAAAGCTGGCTGGAGAGGGTATGTGGCACTATGCACCGGCGGGTTGACAGGCATCGGTCTGCCCACGCTCTGGCCGTATGTGGGTTGAGGCGACATGGTCATCATCCCGAACGTACCCACGGACCCGCTCGGGTTGGCGTTCCACGACTCTTGCGGTACACCAGGTTGAGCGGGAGGCACGGGATGGACAGCGAGGAGGGGGTGATGCGGGTACATGCGTTGGGCTTGAAGTTGGGGTTGTTGGATGACGTGGCTCTCGCTTCGTGATCGTTCACGAGCAGCTTGCTGTTGCTGTTGCGCATGCGCTTGCTGCTGTTGCTGCAAGGCCTGCTGATGCTGATAATCTTGCTGCTGCTGCCGTTGCTGCTGCTCTGCAATGATCTGATCTCGATCTAGACTGGAATGCGCAGATGCAGGTACCGACTTGCGTCTTCCCTTCTTTGCAGGCTTCTTATCGACCGGACCAGCATCAGGCGAGCGATGGGCCTTGTTGACATGGCGGGATAAGAGATCGCTGTACGGCATCAGCATGACCTCACACGAGCAGGATGGTTACTCACCTTCGAGCAAACTTGAGAGGACACTCTTTACAGGCATAAGGTCTGTCGCCGGTATGCGCTCGAAGATGCCGGCCGACGTGCTGGGGTCGAGTGAATGTGGCTGAACAGAGCTGTGACCGCTGTCAGTCAGTCGTCCAAAGACAGCCTTCGCATGATGAAAGGATGATCGGCTGCGCCTTCTTTCCTAAGGATACCAGGGCGGGAGAGCACTTACAGGACACTTGTGGTCGCCGCCCATGGTGGAATGCAGACGAGGACGCGCTCAACGGTGGGATACACCTTGTGACGCGAAATAAGCAGGAGAGGCGTACTCCTTTTGTGAAAAAAAGATCACGCGTTGTGTCCGGGTGGGTGGGCGCTGGGTGGGAGGACGGTACAGGGACAAGAGTGGCGAGGTGCTCCAGGCGGTAGGGGAGGTGAACGACGGTGGAATGAGCTGGAAGCAGCGATAGGGGAGTGGTAGTAGGGGAAGAAGGGAAGAAGGGAAGCGGTCGAGCAGTAGTTGAGGTGGGAGTGGTTGACGTGGACGTTCCACGGGTGGAGTGTGGGTGGGTGTGGCTGCTACTGGGACATCTCCTGGAAGGGAAGCAGAGTGGGAGTGAGGGAGACGGAGTAAGTGGGAGGCATCGCATACATCCTTTGTGAGGTTGAGAGAGTGAGTCGCGGTGACGTCACCCAGCCACTACTGCGGCACCCATGATCCAGGCGAATCCGCCGTGGCTGGTGATTTCATCGCGCTATTCCAGAATCTAACAAACCTAATCCAGACGTCACTTCAATTCAACCAGATCTAGCCCCGCGCATAAAGCCCACCCTTCCAAGGAACAGATCACAGATTACATGGAGGAGCCGCACAGCCGGCCCAGGGGAGGGGGCCTGCTGCATGCGCGGGGGCAGTCTGTCGATTTTCTGGGTATTCGGTTGACTTCGGTATCGTTCCCGAGTGTACCAACCTTGTCTAGTTCTATCCCGGTTCTCGGTGATGCTCATTGTCCTGGCTGCGCATGTTGTACCACTCGTGTGTATGTACCGTGTGTGCAAGGGGACCCACGGGAGGTCTGCCCACAGACGGGAATCCACTTGTGGTGACAGACCGGACAGGTGATGGAAGTGATGGAAGTGATCGATACCTGTTTTTTTCTTCAGGTTGCCGAGGTTTACGAGGTTCATTCAAGCGCCCAGAGATCCTAGAGAATACCACCATCGTCATACATCTCTTCACAAGGCATGTCTCGCCTCCTCAGCCCCCTCGCTTATTAGAGCGTCGAGGTGAAATGGGAGACAGAACATGTTGGTTGGTCTATTCGCCGAGGCGGTGTGAGCGGGAGGATTACTCTCGCGATCAGGACGTTGAAACGTAGCTAGTCAAGCTGGTCGCTGGTCGCTGGGATAGCTCCTGACACACACATGAAACAACACCTTTGGTCCTTCTCACCATACATATGCTGCAAGAGATGGTAGTCCGCGCTGAATGGGACAACGCCTCGATCAGTCGGGTTTCAAGATCTCTTAACGCCGCGCACGCCGCGATGATGACATCGCCCACAGTCCAAATGGTCTCGAATGTTATCTACAGATCGGTATCCTCGTTTTTATCTGATAAACATTTGCAGAGGCCAGGATGAGGTATCGGCCGTACCAGAGACTACCGTAATGATGAAAGGTGGCCGCAGCATATCACAGCAGCTCTTGTGTGAGGGTTGAGTAAACGACGGTAATCGACGGCCGGATCATCGCTGGATGCTCATGAAAGATCCAGCACATTTACAACTTACAGGTGCATATCGAACCCAGGCGCGTGACTCGCACAACTCTCTTGAGTCTTGACGCAGAGCGCGAGGATCAAAACAAGCGTTCAGACCAGTGGATCATTCTACACGACGCCACCGAGCCTTATCCTCATAGACTTTCGCTTTAATTAATGAATCTTGACAAGCGTGAGTGGTCCATGTACACTCCTCTATCAGCCCCTCTTTAACGCCGGAAGGGGACATGTCGCTGATCATACTTTTTGGTTGAAAATGAGTCGTGTGACTGACTGACTGTCGTGTACCAGCGAGGCCTAGAGGTAGATGATACAGAAGCTCTATCGGAGACGTGTTCCCGAACGATTCGAGAAGATTCGGCTACATCCGTGTCCAGATCATCGAGTGACCAACTGTCTACCCAAAGACTGCATGCATCAGCATCCCTCAACGTCGCGTCCACCAGCCAAAGTGCCACACGTACTCCTGTACACCCAAACAAAACGCCGAGACCCTATGACGCTCTCCGAATTTGCTCCCGCTCCCTTCTCGGTGGGCAGCGCACGGGGGCCAATTGGTTGGATGCCGAACGAGTGTTTGCTTTCAACGTCCAACAAAAGGTTCTCCTTACGCTTGGTATTGTACAAAAAGGCCTTTTAGCCTAGAGCCGTCGTACCCAACCCTCTCAAGCGTAGCACGTGTGACCCCGACACGTTGCACCTGACTGTGAGTCCCGCTCTCGAAAGAACGAAGAGAAATTCTGCGCGTTTCGATGGAATCAGAGGCCGCTTCGGTCAAATGATTCAAGAGTCGTTGGTATGGACATGGAATGGACATGGAGATGAAGGAAAAGTGTTGACAAAGCGCTATAGGTGGCATAGAAAACCCCTCGGGACGACGGACTTCCGCATCCCAAAAACCCATTTCGCCGCCTGCCCCCTCAATTCGCAATGACCACCACCTTGACCCAAAACTACATGGCCCCGGCCGCCCCTGTCCTCTCCAAGCAGCCGTCATGGGCCGAGCAAAACTCCCTCCAGTCGAGGACGACTGTGAACAATATGGTCAGGACGCTTGACCCCTCGGCGCAGCTGCCGTACGTGCCCGACATGGCCCTCCCGACCCCGCCAGCGACGACAGCGAGCATGTTGTCCACCGACGACGCTCACCCTGCCCTCGCCAACGTGGTCGATATGCCGGTGCACCAGCTTATCCAGCAGACTATCGCGACTAGCACCGGTGTCGACTTGGACGAGTCTGCATTCTTTGCTGCCGACTTGAGCGCGGTCTACCAATCTGTCCAGCGATGGCGCGCTTCGCCTATCGGGTCGCGTGTCGAGATCTTTTACGCGGTCAAGTGCAACCCCTCCCCTGCGGTGCTGCACTTGCTTTCCCTCATGGGCACTTCGTTCGACTGCGCATCTTCGTCCGAGATCAATCAGGTCCTCGCGCTTCCCTCTGCGCCGGCCGGGGACAGGATCATCTTTGCCAACCCTTGCAAGCCCGCTTCCTTTATCCGCACCGCGGCCCAAAAGGACGTGAGCATGATGACGTTTGACAATGCCGACGAACTCTACAAGATCAAGCGGATCTACCCGAACGCCAAGCTCGTCTTGCGTATCCTTACAGACGACTCCAAGTCGCTCTGCCGACTTGGCTTGAAGTTTGGTGCGCCCCTCGATTTGTGCCCCGGTCTTCTCAAGCTCGCCCGCCAGCTTGGGTTGAACGTCATCGGTGTCTCCTTCCACGTTGGAAGTGGGTGCAAGGACCCGATGCAGTTTGCCGATGCCGTTTGGCGCGCGAGAAAGGTGTTTGATATGGGTAAAGAGGCTGGGTACGACTTTGGGTTGTTGGATATCGGAGGAGGGTTTGAGCATGAGACGTTCAAGGAGATGACTGAGGTGTTGAACGATAGCTTTGAGCTCTACTTTCCTGCGAGCAGCGGGGTGAGGATCATTGCTGAGCCTGGACGATTCTTGGTGTCCAGTGGTAAGTCTTTTCCATTGTCAAAAGACAGTCAGACCTGACATGCCCTAGCGTTCACCTTGGCGACTTCTATCATTGCCGCTCGTCGAGCCATTGGAGCCGAGGCCGGCAAGGAACAGGCTCAGGCCGTTGCTCAGGAAGAGGCCAAGTCTGCTGACGTGATGTGTAAGTTTTACTTTCAAGAACGAAATGTATCGATCTGACATCACACAGACTACATCAACGACGGCGTTTACGGTTCTTTCAACTGCATCATGTTTGACCACCAAATCGTTCACCCCCACCCTCTCACCATCGCCCACGAGCGCGCCATGGTCGAGCCTCCCTTCCCTCCTCTGCCCAATGTGGCGGTCGACGTCGACCTCCCCGTTCAGATGGGTTACACCGATGTTGAGACGGCCAGTGTCTGGGGACCTACCTGCGACTCGATCGATTGTGTGAGGCAGTTGGTGGACTTGCCTAGGGGTATGGATGTGGGTGATTGGATCGGATGGAGTGAGATGGGGGCGTACACTCTGTGCGCTGCGAGCACTTTTAACGGGTGAGTATCCCCTTTGTCTTTCATGGGTACAGTTGCTGATCTTCTACAGCTTCGAGAAGTCTCCTGTCCTCTGGACTACTGGTGGACACTCTGAAGACGCCTTGGCTGTGCGAGCGATTCTCGACTCTTACAATGCTACTTTCCTCAGATGACATCGACTACTCCCCCATATAAAAAAAGGAAACGAGTAAAAAGTAGTCATTGTCCGTCTGGGAATATCACGTAGCATCTAGTAGCCGATCTTGTTTCTCGCTCATCGCTGTATACAAAATGAATCTGTAACATACTTTCATCGGACAGTCGAGTGCACAGACAGGATAACGAAAGCCATTGTGCTTCAACCCGGATTGAGTCAGAGTCATGAACGGCTTTGGAAACGCGGTGGCATTAGTGGACAATTTTGGCGCAATCGACTTTGGCGCGTGCCTTGGCGATAGCTGAAAGTGCGCTTTGACTGGAAATAATTTGAGCTTGTGTAAACAAATCCACCGCCACAAACCACTCCCGTTCCTCTTCTTTCCATTCTCGTTGATGCTCCCGACGCTCAGGTTATTCAGAATGGCGAGCACAAGGACTTACAGCGTGAGTGGCTCGTCCCCAGCGACCAACCCGACGTGCTGATAGACCTGCAGGAAGCGGTTTCTCTGCTCAACACCTGCCAGTCCAATGCTGCTACGTGAGTCAACAATCATCTGGTCATGGAATGCTGTTCTGACAATTGGGTATAGCATTGAAGCTATCCGGAAATCCGGTGGACGACTGAACGAATATGCGGTCGCTGAAATGCACGACTATCTTCGTCGTATCGGCTACAAGGTGAATAACCCTCCACTCAAATGTAACTCCTGCTGACATGTAGGTAGCCCGAGGACTTGAATGCGCTCAATGTCGTGCACATTACCGGTACCAAGGGCAAGGGCTCGACTTCAGCCTTTACCGAGCGTGTCCTTCGCGCCCATATGCCAGAGAAGAAGATTGGTCTCTACACTTCTCCTCATCTTTGTGCTGTACGCGAAAGGATCAGGGTGAACGGAGAACCCATTTCCGAAACTGAATTTGCCAAATTCTTTTTCGAAGTCTGGGACAAGCTTGAGGCGGACCCCAAGGTGAGTTTGCAGCCACCTCGAGTTGCTCTTTGCTGACCGACCACTCTATCAGCCCCTTACCGAGCAGACCCCCCAATATCCTGTCTACTTCCGTCTCCTCACCCTTCTCGCCTTCCACGCCTTCCTCTCCCTCGGCGTCTCTGCTACCGTCCTCGAAGTGGGTATCGGCGGTCTGTACGACTCGACAAATATCGTGCCCAAGCCTATTGTGACCGGTATCACCTCGCTGGGTTTGGACCACACTGCAGTACTGGGCAACACGATTGAGGAAATTGCTAGGAACAAGGCAGGAATCTACAAGAAGGGTATCCCGGCTTTGAGTGTCGAACAGGAGCGAGGTGGAGAGGTGTTGGAGGAAATAGCTCAGGCGAACGGCGTAAGTCACTCAATATCTGACACATGGCCATGGCTGACTCTCCTCTCCTGAAGGCGATCTTTGAGGTTGTCCCTACTATCGAGCCCACACCTCTGGGTCTTCCCGGAGCTCACCAACGCATCAACGCCTCTCTCGCTGTCGCCCTCTCTTCCAAGTTCCTCACTCTCCAAAAGTATCCTTTCCAGCCCGCTCAACCTCCCTCCCTTATCCCCGCCTCTTTCATCAAGCCCCTCGCCTCCGCACACTGGCCTGGAAGATGTCAGCTGGTCGAGCAAGGCAAGACCACTTGGTTGCTCGATGGCGCGCACACCGTCGAGTCGCTGAGGTCTTGCGGAGAATGGGCTTGGGGGCTGGAGAAGAAGGTACCGGAGGTGTTGATCTTCAACTGCAGTGGTGGCCGAGCGGCGGAGAGCTTGTTGGGCGAGCTTTTGGAGGCTGGTGCGAGGACTAGAGGTACAAACAGGGATGAAGTTGCGAGCAAGTTTGACAGCGTCATCTTTTGTACCAACGTGACCTACACCGATGGCCATTTCAAGTCTGGTGAGTCGAGTTCTGACGATGGGCTGGATACGCAACTGATGGTATATTCAGACCTCGATTCCAAGGCCATTGACCCCAACGATCTCTCTCAACTCGCGACCCAGAATGCTCTCCGCGACGCTTGGCTTCGCCTCAACCCTTCCTTCCCTGCCGACCGGGTACACGCTCTTCCCTCTATCCAGCACGCCATCAAGATCGTCAGAGATCTCGAGGACAAAACTGTGCTTGCGGCTGGTAGTTTGCATCTGGTGGGAGGAGTCATGGAAGTGGCTGGGTTGCAAGAGGCGTTGAGTATGGAATAGACAGCGAGGGGTTTTGTACACTTCAACAATGATTTTTTCATCACGCGTATTATACGGGCTTCCGACTATAGATGTACCATATGTATACATTCGACGTATCCTTTTTAGATGGCTTTGACCCTCATGCTTGGTCCTTGAGGTCAACAGCCACATTCAACAACAGTGACGATGCGTGCCTGGCCAGAAATCTCAAGTGCATCCGCGTCCTCATCTCTTGTTTTTCTCCACGCAACTTGCCACGCATCCGTTGCCAACCCCCTCAACGCCTCTTCAACCTAGAGACAACGGGACATGGCCCCCGTCTCCAACGCCTTCATCTATCTGACGGCTCTCTTCCGGCCTACCCTTTTGCGGCCACATCTTCGCGTGCCGAGTGAGTGGCCTTGGGTGAACCGCTTGAAGAGTCATGTCTCACAAATCGGCAATTAGGTATCGCCAATGTGGATTTTCAGGCTTTAAAGAGAGAAGGATATAATGCGGTCGTAATAGACAAGGACAATTGTCTGGCAAGTCTTGTCTCTCCGCAAATGTATAGCTACTAAAACGATGTACTCAGACACTACCCAACAAGGACTACATCTGGCAACCATACGAAGTGAGTGTGATCGGACAAAATGCAAGAGTCTATTCACTCATACCATGAGCAGACTGCTTGGAAAGATCTCTTGGCTACTTTTGACCGTGGACGCGTTCTTGTGGTTTCAAATTCGGCTGGTACATCAAAAGATCCAGGAGGCATAGCTGTACGTCCTCACAAATCCACTCGAGACTGGAGCTGATCTGATTCACTGACAGGCTGAAGCCGTTTCCCTTAATCTCCGCGCCCCCGTCCTCTTACATGCCACGCCCAAACCCGGCTGTTCCAAAAACATCCTCTCCTACTTTGACGGCAAACTCGGCAAGCCGCACACCCTGCGGCATGATATCGCTTCCGCTGGTTTGAAATTGCTGGAGGAGGAGAAGCTGGATGAGGCCATAGTGTGGGAAAGGCTGGCGAAACAGCTTGAAGGGCCTTTATTAGGTGCCGCCCCGACGAACGGGCACGAGGAGAAGAGTGAAGGGAAGAAGGTGGTAGAAGGAGGGGTGGATGGCTTCAGAACCTCTCCGTCCCCGGAGAGCATACAACCTCAAATAGTCAAGCAGACGCCGTCACCAGAGGAGCTGCGGATACTCGTGATAGGCGACAGGCTCTTCACAGACACTCTCCTCGCCGACCGACTCTCCCGTCGGCTGCGCCCATCTCCCAGCAAAGACACGATACCCCATCCTCTCCCCAGCGTTCTCTCGATCTACACCACATCCCTTCCCAAACCTCAAGATGTGAGGCCCCTGAGATGGCTCGAGGAGAAACTCTCTAAAGGTCAAACGCAAGGAGACTTTACCCGCTTCATCCTATCCGAAAAAGTGGATACTGCAGCTCTAGACGTTTCAGAAGCTATCAAGCCTTCAAGGCTGGCAGCGCTGAGATGGCTGACGCCTGCGAAGTGGAGAGAGATCGAGGTGCCGCCCATGACTTGGCATCCTCGGACTTGGAAGCTCGTGCCAGTAGCAGCTGCCTTCGGTGGGCTGACGGGGACCGTGGCGAGGATTCTGTGGACGCAAGGAAATCGAGGAGCAAGTTTTACGTGGATCAAAGCGAGAAGATGGGTGGCGCAGAGGAAAGAAGACAGGGAGAGTTTGGAGGTCGCAAAGGAGCTTGAGACGTCGACGGCAAGCCGGGTATCTGAAGCAAGAGAAGAGAAAGTAGCACCTACCGCTTCGTCATAGCCAGATGTCACATGATCATTCATAGGGTCATGGAGAACACGACACGCTGAGTACTACTTGAGTACTCCTTGAGTCCTGAGTCTGTCGCATGAGGTGTTACTCCTTCATTGACACTTTACATACACAGGATGACCATACAAATTCTTTACTGAAACTGATACATCACAACACTCGCCATCTTCCACACAAGTCACATTTCGATCCGATCATCTTGTGATGGGAGGTATCTTGGGTCGACTTAGCAGCTCAAAAGTCCGCTTTGGAGCCGTCACTGCCCGACACAGGTCAGCCCATAAGTCCAAATGATTATAACAGTTTATAATGCAAAAGCGAACTCACTTGTTCCACATCCACCCGGAAGTCTCTTCCTTGGTGCTGGTGTCGATCAATTTGACGATACCAGCTGCGTGAAAACGCTTCCGTAAGCACTGGGCAGAGAAGGATGAGATGAAGAGACACTTACGGATAACATCATCAACAGTCTCTGGCTCGATAGGAGGCTTGCCAACGTCGTCCCAGGACTTGCGGGCCCCCTTGCTAGAGACATGCTGTCAGCAAATTTGAAGAAGTACGAGGGGTTACCAGTGAGCGCACGTGTTGACTACACCAGGATGGATAGTGAATGCTTTGAGAGTGGGCTCCTCGTAGTGGATTGTACGAGTCTAAATGATGTATCAGTATATGCTATAAAAGATTTTGGCGTAGCTCACGAGGTAGTTGACTGCCGCTTTGCTAGCTCCATACAACCCGATATGCTCCCAGAAGAAAGTCCTCTGCAATGACCCAGCAAGACTAGAGATGACCACAAAGGTCCCATTGTCCTTCAACAGTGGCCTAGTAGCTTGGTAGAGCACGAGAGGTCCACGGGTATTGACTTGGTAAACATAGTCGAACTCGGTGGGGGAGGCTTTGGTGAGGAGGGCGCCAGAACCTGCGGTACCAGAGTTGGCGACGACGATGTCAAAGTGGGTTATGTTGTGTTTAGTCTTGAGCTCCTCGATGACCTGTGGGATAGTGTCAGTGGGATTCTTGGTTATACGGGGCTACGCACATCCTGGAAGTCGGTCAGAGAAGATTGATCAGCCTTGACTGTGATGACGTTGCCTTCGAGATTGGGACCCTTTTCGGGGCTACGAACGGCAGCGACGACGGTCCAGCCTTGTTTGAGATAGTGTTTGGCGATCCCCTCGCCAATACTGTCAATGGATCAATAGATATATAGGAAAGGAAATAAGTGGCAACGCCGGCTCACCCTTGAGAAGTACCGGTGATGAGGATAACTTTGTCTTGGTTGTTCGAGGTCATGACGTGAGATTGGCTGTAGATTTGTATGCGCTAGCTTGACAGGGTATGAAGGAGCGTTTTCTCAGCTTCAAAGCGTGGTATATATAGCTGAATACACACCATGGCGCAACAGATGCTTGCTCAGCTGTCCTGTAAGGCACGATGACCGTCGGCGACATGACAAAACGCTGCTGCCAGAATTGATCAGCTTCGTGCGTACTGCTATATGTGGATCTATATGAAGCTTGATGAGCAACCAGGATGACTGAGGGAATCACTCTGAATCATCAAATGCCTGACCGACGGTCATCATCATCACCATGGCGCAATAATGGACGCTTGTTTAGCTGTAGTAGGCATGACCGCGGGCCCACCGCTGACAAAATTCCCCTGTCCGCTGTATAGATCAGCTTCCTACGGGCCGCGGTTTATGTACACTTACTCTGTGATCGACCAAGTGATATTTACAGATGTATCAGTATGCTCAATGCAGGGCAAGTAATTATGCGTTATCACATGAGGAAGAGACTGTGAATAATCAGGGTCGACAAGCGCGGGCGCCGCTACTATACCGTGGCCTCCGCTTGGCTTGTTGAAGCTGTCGGGGCATTCGACGGCGATGAACTACTATAATTAAGCCACTTAGATTGTACTGTGTATGAGCTCAAGAGTCTGTACTGACCTTCTCTTCATTTGTATCTTGCAAGAGCTGCTCTCCAACAAACCTCAACTTGCTCGGTGACCCGAACCGTTCGTCATAACTTTTGTAGCCTCTGTTCTGCTCTGATCTGTTGCATCAACTTCGCAGCTCAAGACAGTAAAGCCACGATAGCACCTTGCATTACCACACCCTTTTGACTAATAAACTTTTCAAAGGGCTGTCTTGCTTACCAAGTACTGTTGTACGGTAGTAGGTCGTGTGACTGGCGGCGACCTCCACTCCCTTATCGTCGCCAGATCATCAGATGAACATTCTTCCATTTCCTTTCACTTTTCGCAGATACTACTTTCTTCTACTCTACCCAGACACAGCCATATCCAGTACTGCCCCAGCCAAGACTGAATGCCCCCCTACGCCCTCATCACGCCCTTCCTCATCCGCGCCCTCCTCCATCTCCCCTTCCCTCAGACATTCTTCCAGCCAGACGAATTCTATCAAGCTCTCGAGCCGGCCCACCAGAAAGTCTTTGGATATGGCTATCTGTCTTGGGAATGGACTGACCTGCCTCGGAGGGTGGTCGAAGCTGCGGTGGGGCTGGGAGAGCAGGGTGTAGTGGAGAAGTGGTGGGATGAAACAGTTGTAGGCGGGAGGATGAGAGGGTGGATATGGCCTGGGTTGTTTACCGGAGTGTATAAGATCCTTCAAAGTGCAGGACTTGATCAAGGAATCATGCTTGTGAGAACTTTCTCGGTAGAGCCTGTGCCGTGCTGATCATCGAGGACAGACTTTGGCGCCGAGAATAGTCGGGGTCATTGTCGCGGGCCTGACGGATTATTACACATACCGACTGTCTTCCAAGATGCTTGGACATGGATCGGCCCCAACGGCAGTAAGTCACCACGTGGAGAACTGCTTTACGGAGAATAGAGACTGACTTGCTACAAAGCTCTTCCTCTCTCTTACCTCCCTCTTCAATGCCCACCTTCTTCCCCGCGCCCTGTCTACCTCTCCCGAGACTCTCCTCACTTTGATGGCCATCTACTACTTCCCTCTACCCCATCCCGTCCCCACCGATATCGAAGACCTCAAAAGGGGAGCGCGGTTGATACCTGTAGGTAATCGCGGCAAGAGTGCAAAAGAGGCAGAAGAAGCGGAGATGGAGATTTTGGGCGTGGAGGATTCGGATGCGACCTTTTGGGGGGTCAATGAGTTGGACTATGTGGTGATGGATAGGACCGGTCCGGCTGTGGAAAGGTGGCCTGTGTATGTTGTCACATGTCGACAATCGCGAGGGAGGCTGATGGGTGTTACAGGCATAAGGATAGATTGGCGCTATCTATCGGACTAGCTGCTTTGGCTATCTGTGTTCGACCTACAATGCTGAGCTTCTGGGCGTTCTTGGGTATCAACCTGCTTTACAGATCATTCAGATCTAAAGGGTTGTTATCAGCCGTCAGAGTCGCTGTCGTTGCATTCTTGAGTTCGTGAGTGGGCACCACTCGTGACCGCCGTCAAGCTGACATTACGTAGTATCTCCGTCTTTGCAGCCTCGACTGGCTTTGACTATTACATGACGGGACGCCTGTACTTTCCACTACTCACATTCATCCACCAAAACTTGTTTCTCGACATCTCCTCCTTCTACGGCCGCACCACGCCTCTATACCACCTCACTCAGAGCTTGCCGCTCATGCTCTTCCCTATCTGGATCTGGTGGGCGAAAGGTTTCGCTGCTGCCTTACTCCCTTCTTCTATCCTACCTGCCTCGTTGTCAAAATATGACAGGCAAGAGGGCATGACTATCCTCGCCCGCGCCATCACATTCACAATCACCACCCTCTCCCTCAGCCCTCACTCTGAATGGCGCTTCCTCCACCCCCTCCTCCCACCTCTCCTCCTCTTTGCCATCCCCTCCTTCTCCCTTTCCTACACCCCCACCATCCTCGGCGCATACTTTCCCGTCCGCTCTTTCCGCCAGTACCTCCGCATGGACAAGATCCCCTTTTACACGGTGCTCTTTGCTGGTGTGGTGCCGTTTGTATACTTGAATGTGTGGCATGGTGCGGCGCAGGTGGGTGTCATGGATGTACTGCGGAGTGGGAAGCTGGGGGAGGTGCAAGGGCTGGTGGTGCTGGGGCCGTGCCATAGTGTGCCGTGGATGAGCCATTTGCATGAGGATGTGCCGGGATGGTTCTTGACTTGTGAACCTCCCGTCGGGTAAGTCTAATCTAACAGTACTGCGTGCACATGACATGCTGACAGTATCATAGAGTCGATGCCAGTACATACCAGACCGGACAAGAACTGTTCTACGCCGACCCTGTCGGATACCTCTATTCAACCTTCCCCGCCCCTCCTTCTTCCAACGCACTCACCAACCTCACTTCCTACCCTTCCCATGTCATCCTCTTTGGCGAGCTTCTCTCCCGATCTGGTTTCCTCCTCATGGATGAAACGGATGACTCTGGGCTACAGATGAAGCAGAGTACGGTTGAACAGGCGTTCGAGATGCTGGGGTACGGACAAGTTTGGGAGGGGTGGAATGGGTTTGATTTGGCGCAGGATGAGGACGAGAGGAAGGGAGGGGTTAGGGTTTGGAGGAAAGAGTAGACCCCTCGGATTTTCGGATTTTGAGGGGGTTGGATAGTTGGATCGAGGTGGTCGACGCTCTCGACCAGCGTCCAGACCAGGTCCAATGCGTATAGGCACCCGACTTGGACAGCAAAGGTCCCGAACAATCGAAAAAGAATGGGGTCATGACCAGTACGAAACAAGGTTGTAAAAATTATAACGATTGATGCAAACGTCTACGAATTGTCTTGTCCCGAGAACATTGCAGCAAAGAAGGAACAAAAAGAAGATTGATCTGACTTTTGCGTCATCTGAGTTATCTCCCAGGTCCCATCAACGGTCGATCAACTTGCATGTCCAATTGACATATTTGTGGCTGGTGTTGTCGCAGGGGATGCACTCGGCTGTTGCAACAAGAACAAGAACAATCCTTGACGTCAGCATCTACAGACGACTCACCCGACATCCTTTCATCCTGCAAAGTCCGCCTTCTTCTCTTGCTCGGAACGAGCAGGGCAAGACGTCATGACCAGCCATGACTCCTCAACGTGTCATCAGCCAGCGGAACTTCACTTGACCACGCCTATAAAGAAGGGGTGTGTTCTCGCCGTTCCGCATATCCTCGTTTTCTATAAAAACACCATCAACCGCCATTCTTCTCTCGCCTCTCAAACCTTCAAGCCAAGCAGTCCAAGATGGTCGCCGCCAACCGTCGTTCCCCTCTGACCCTCACACTCGCCGCAGTGGCAATGTTTGTACGCTCCTCCCCACGCGTCGTTCCAAGTATTGCCGCTGACTTTTGGATGGCCATTGGTAGATTGCCACTCTCTTCTTCTGGCTCTCTGCGTTCAGCGTGCCCTTCATCAAGGGGATCCACTACATCCACACCCGGGAGAACGACGTCAAATTCGGCAACTTTGGGTGGTGTGCCGGGCCACCCAACACGGGTTACCCTGGGACGGTGTGCTATAAGCATGTCGGGTGCGTCTTCTCCTCCATCATGCTGGGATTCTCGAGCTGACAAGGGTATTAGATACGACTGGTCGCCTTGGCTCCCTGGAAATGAGCACACTACCGGGGCGTTGATGCTCGTGGCTCTTACCGCCGCTTTCGGCACGCTCGCATTCTTCAGCTTGATGCACAGTATCATGGACTTGAGGAGTGGCATGTGCTCCTTCTTCCTTACCGTACGTCCATCACCACCTCTCCCAGTCTAGCTAATAGGTACCTCAGATTCTGACCACTTTCCTTGCTACACTCTCATTCTTGCTCGTGGTCATCATCTTTGGTACTGCCCACCGCCGCTTCAAGCGAGACAACCTCGACCCGCATTACGGTGCTGCGTTCGTGCTTGTCATCCTCGGATGGCTGATCTTGCTGGTTACGCCGCCCCTGGTGACTATCGGGTGGTTCAGAGAGAGGCGATACAGAAACAGGCCTGAGGGGTACCGCGCCTAGAAAGTTTTGAGTGTTTGTGGGGTTTGTGATGTGAGATGATGTTGAGAGAACGATCCCGTTACGAGTATTGACGACATGATGATTTACATTCCTTTTAATGATGATAATGAGTGTTTCTTTTTAGCTATATGCACATGTTCATGCCCTTTGTACACAAGCACTCGCCTGCCTCTGACCCTTTCCTTCACACAATGGCTTCCCCTAATGGCTACAGCAAGGAGAAAAGACCCTAGTCCTCGTCCTTGTTCTGGCTCTCCTTCTTGGACCAGTCCAACCAGCTTCCGACATAGTTTCGGATAGACTTGTAACCCTTCTCACCGGCGAGCTCGGCAGCGTTGGCAGATCGCTTGCCGGAGCGGCAGAAGAAGATGATGTTCTGGTCGGGCGAAGGCTTGGAGAAGGCAAATGCCTGCGAGTACGAGTCAGCGAGATGTTGACTTCATAAGATGACTTGTAAGATGTAGATGACTCACCCGCTGGAAGTCTCCAGGGTTATAGTTGCTGTCCAAAGCATCCTTGAGCTTGGACAGGGGCAAGTTTACAGCCGAGGGGATAGATCCCAGGGCAACCTCATCAGGCTCACGGACATCCACCACCAGAATGTTCTGCATCACTCATCAGCAACTGCCTCGCACCCCGTCTGCATGTACTCACGTCGGAAGGCTGCTCAGTGATGGGTTTGAGCTCCTCGTAGCTGACGATGGGGTTCTTGGCCCACTCGGAGACGGAGGGCTTGGACTTGCGGTCGGCAGCTTCGTGGACTGTCTGGGAGACGACCATCCTTGTAGGCTGGGCTGTGGTGAATGCCCTTTTGGGTCGGAGGAGAGTGGCCCTTTTGGGGAGTTGGGCAGCGGCGAGGGCGCGGAGGGAGCGGTGTGCGAGTGGGCGGGAGAAGGACATGGCGACTTGGGGGCGACAGAGAAAGACGCAAACTTCGGCCGCGGCGAGTTGCGAATCACTTTCGGGAAGAGCACGCAATCCATTAGCGGGACCAAATCAATCTGTAATGGCGATTAGTCTGGCCTCGCTTGCGATCCTAATCACAATCCTAATGGACCATAGCGATCAATTGTTGTGACGACGATGGAGGCGGCAGTATAGAGTGTCAGTGGAAATTGAATTCACTACAGAGAACAGTCTTGGGATGTTGCTGGAGTTTACCCATGACCCCATCTTAATCTGATAAAGGAGAATCAATGGCTAGCAAAGCCATGATCGCCTCCAAAGTCTGACGTTGGTGGCGAGCCGTTGTTGTCCTCTCACAGCCAAGGTACAAGACAAGAAGGCGACGGAAGCCCCAAAAGAACAAAAGAAACCCAAGCAAGCTTCAGCTATATTCAAGCGAGAAGATGGATGCCCTAGGTGCTCGGGTGCACAGGCAGCAGAGATGTCTGCGCAGAGTCCAAGAAGTAGTCCTCATCTTGGCAGGTCGAGCAACATCAACAATCACATGGACCGTCACGCCGTCTCCCCTCCCTAACCAGTTCCAGCTCCTAATTGTAACCTCCCGTGACGCAAGCTGTACACCCACCGCAACCCCGACGAGCCCCCGGCACCAAGCAGCGACAACCCTCGTCGGCTTTCCGATAACAGATCAAGAGAAGGGATTCCATTTATTTTTTCTCCGACCGTGCCTTTTCAACTTCTTATTGTTCTTTTCCTGTGACCCTTTCTTGCCCCAGTCCCGTCCTGAACTCGCCCCCCCCTGCACCCTGCCCCTCCTACAGCGCCACATGATCCACCCCGGATGAAGGAAAGACAATTGTCGGAGATAGCATCAGAGTAATCGGGCGCAGCCATCTCCGAAGCACCAAATAACCAGCTAACAGGGGCGGCACATGAGTCAGTTTCTGCGAAAAGAGGCGTTTCTCCTTGTGCATGGCCCTTGGATCCTTGGAGCCACTTGGGGTTGATATGGTGGGTATGCAAATGAGGGGAGAGACATATTCTAGGGCTAGTGCGTTTTCCCGACTTGCGCCATCTTTCTTTGTCTTTCGTCTTTCTCTCTTCTTCTCAGATTG
Organism: Cryptococcus floricola; assembly: GCA_006352305.1. NCBI lineage: Eukaryota > Fungi > Basidiomycota > Tremellomycetes > Tremellales > Cryptococcaceae > Cryptococcus > Cryptococcus floricola. The sequence continues at coordinate 1,954,112 of CM016931.1, read as the reverse complement.
CACTCAACCCAGACCACCCCCGGGCACACGGGCAACGACTACCAACGGAACCGATAATCACTCTTGTTGGATTAGACTTTATCTATTCTCTTTACCCTAACACAGCTCTAGTAGCACGGTAGCACCCCCTCTTCCCTAAACGGTGACATCCTACACCTGTCGATTACTCTTCCCTTCCCACCCTTCACGCTTGACAAGTATATATCACAACTAGGGAGTGACATGCGGACAGATTTCTGCGGACATGTCCGCGTCCGCGTCCGCAAATTCCGCGTCCGCGTCCGCAAAATTTTGTCCGTGGCCGCATCCGCGGACACTTTCGCGGACACGGACAGCTGCTGCAAAATTGGGGTGTCCGTAGGTGTCCGCGACTGTCCGCGACTGTCCGCATGCATGGGGGTGATATTTTCAGTCTCTTGGGAGGACGGGCGTGAAAGTCACTGTAGGGCAATTGGGCGAACGACGCGGCGGCGACAGAGTTTGCCCGGAAATCGCCGCACGCGACGCGCACTGCGCATGGGCTTCTGCCGCGCGCGATGTATTTTCCCAGTTGGACAAACCACCCACATCAGCATCATACGGCTATCATACTTTCACCCGTCTCCCCTAATATGCCCAACAGCTCTTTGACTAGCTTGATTATGCATTTCCTGGTTCCCTGTTCTATTTCTTATACAGGTATGTATGTTGTCCGCAGTGTCCGCGATGTCCGCACTGTCCGTGGTGACCGCGCTGTCCGCACCCTGTCCGCAGTCCTCGGACAACCTTGCGGACACGGACAGTCTCAAAACCCCTCATGTCCGCGATCGCGGACAGCGGACAACCCGCGGACTGTCCGTGTCACTCCCTAATCACAACACCACCTCCCCATTTCCCACGCCCCCAATGTCCCCTATCAACATGTTTGCCATCTCCCTCGCCCCTCGCCAGCCTTATACCCTCTCATACCACCTGTCCACCCCGTCCAACAAGGTGGCAGAGACCATCGACCCGGCGTATCCTACCATCTTGTTTTGTCATCCGCCTTGGATTGACGGGTACATCTTGTGAGCTCCATCTCCTCCTCTTATCTACAGATTGCTGATGAGGATGTGTAGTTATCCGCAATTTGAGGAACCAGAGCTGCATGAGAATTACAATCTGCTCGCTATCGACTTGCCCGCCCACGGTTCGAGCCATGTCGATTCTACGCCTGCTGCGAGGTATGAATGGCACCGCGCAGCTGAGACCATCTACTTCGCCCTCGTTCGTCCCTTCCCCTGTATACCTATGCACACGGCTGACGAGTGGGATAGGAAGCGCTGAATGTCGCGCCAGTCCATGTCGTCGGCGTCGGTTCCGGCTGCCTCAGTGCCCTGCGCCTCGTCCTCGCTCACCCCGAAGCTTGTGAAAGCCTGGCACTGGTGGGGCCTCTGACAGAGCACGAACCTGTCGCTGTAGATGAAGCCTTCAAAGAATGGATCGACGTGAGTGTCCCTCTTCCCCTCACACGCTAGAGGACTGAGAGCTGATGAACTTGAGGGGACAGTCGCTCAAGGCGGCAGTGGCTGAGAAAGACAAGGAAGCGATCCATGCGCTCAACAAGTTTTCGATCGAATTTTTGACGGATCAGGAGGGGAATCCTGTGATTGCGGATTTGGCGGAAGAGTATGGGCAGATGGTGGAGGCGAGGCTGGACTCTGGCGAGGTGCGTCCATTCAAGCGGTTGGCTAGACGGGACAAGGAAGGCTAACGGATAGGGACATAGATGGAGTTTGCGTTACCGTATTACTGTGATTTGTTGGAGGCGAGGAATGAGCTGCCTACGCAAGAAGAGATGGAACAGCTCTTGTGTCCTCTTTTGGTCATCGAAGTGAGTACGCTCATTGTCACGCAGGTTCATGCTGATATTCTACAGCAATCCTTCATTGAAAATCCTACGCCTCCTGCCAATATCTACACCAAGGCTATCGACGCTATCAACGCACGAAAGTTCCGCGAGGGGAGGGTCTGTTCGGCCAGCCGTCTGATGATTGAAGGTACCGCCCCTTCCAGGTGGATGTCGCTGGCCTATCAAGATCCGTAAGTCTACCTATGATATCCAGAAGGGAGTAAGCTGACTTGAAGATAGTGTCAACCTCGCCCTCGCCGAGTTCATCAGCACCAAAACCACCCTCTCTCTCCCTCCTTCCCCCGCCAGCCCCTCCGTCGCGCGTCGGCCCAGTACCCCGCGGGACATTACAGGTTTCTTCATCCCGCCTCCTCCCAAGCTCGCCCCGGGCAGAAAGACGTTGGGCGAGATGATGGATGAGCTGGAGAAGAGAGGGGAAGGGGTGAATGTTGAGGTGGAGGTGTTGGTACAGATTGGAGAGTAGGGTGCGATGGGGAAAGTGCTGTGGAAAATTAGAAATCAAGTTGTCTCTATATATCTTTTGGGTTTTCTGGTTAGTGTTAGTGTTATATCTTACGAAACGAAGAAATGTATCGGCTCTCATATGGTTACTATTCCGTACTCTGCCTCATGGGCACGCAACAGCAACACATCCTTGGAGTGGTTGAGTGATGTGGAGGTGATGGTACCTTGTCGCCACTCTCCTCTTTCCTGTCATGTGTACCCTGTTTCGGCGCCGCAGGGATGATTGAAAGCGTGTCATGCATCCGCACAGAACATCATTGACGTCACATGAGAGTTCCCACAGGACGACGGTGGGTTGCTCGGCGCGGTATATATAGAGGGGAGAGGGAGCGTATTTCTTCTCCCATCAGCCAACAATCCCCCTCTTCTCACCTTACCACTGCACAAGAAACACCCACGCACCATGTTCGACAGTGAGTCTCCCCACCAACACCCACAGTCCCCGCTCACTCTCCCCAGAACTCCGAGCCAAGATCAACTCTCACCACGACACCCACCCCCTCTCCAAGCAGCGCGCCGAGTTCCTCGCCATCAAGGGCGACACCCCCCTCGAGCGCAAGGCCCACTTTACGCACGAAGTCGTCGGTGCCGCTGCTGCCTACGAGGCCTTCCGGGCGTTCGAGAGGAACGGGTCGCATGATGCTGCTGGTACCAAGATTACTCACGCCAAGTCCAAGGAGGTAAGTAGGAATATGCTTGAGGAGTGAAGACGAGGCTGACCAAAGTGACAGGTGATTGCGGGATTGGCGGCTGGTTATGTTGTCAAGCTCGTCGAAGAGAGGAAGCTCCCCTTTAGTAAGTGTTCAGTCAGGCTCATTTTCCGGGAGCCCGTCTGACCCTCATTTAGCTTCCGAGAAGGACAAGGCCAAGTTTATCGCCAGTGCCCAGGTCGACGCTACCCGCGACGCCAAGCGTGCTGTCCGAGAGTCTGGTCTCTACGAGCACCACGAGCTCGAGGCCATCGACAAGGACGAGAAGCACGCGTTGAAGGTGTTGTAAGCGAGATGACATGTACTTCTGAGATTGGTTAGTGCAGCGAGGATGACGACTGAGACGAACGTGACGACTATGAATCATATAAACAATCCCGAGTTGAGCAATGCAATACAAGACAGACATGAAAGAGAAGATAGATGCGCCACGAGTGGATATCGCCGCATATTTCCGTTGCTCTATGGCTTCGCGCTTGAAGCGTCATTACAAGCGGTCTCTCGAGAGCATCTATATCCCCTTTCTCTATAAACACCACACGTACCCGCCCCCTGCATCGCTCTCAAAGGCGCGCAGATATACCCCAAAAAGAATCACCGCAAAAGCTCCAAAAACGCGCTACTCGGCACACCTTCACCTCCCAACACCCTTTACCAACGACAACATCTGATTCACAATGGCCGACGTTGATATGAATGGAAGCGGCAAGGACTTTTCTTGGGCCACCAAGTGTACGTATCCCCTTGCTCAAACAGTGAGAAGAGATACAGAAGCTGATTATCGCGGTGATATATAGCTGTCGAAGGATGGATCATTTCCGTGACCAACCTCCACGAGGAAGCTACCGAAGAAGATTTGAAAGACTTCTTCGCCGACTTTGGACCTGTCAAGGGATTGAACATGCCCCTGAACAGACGGACGGGATATGTTATGGTGAGTTGAGAGTTGGTTTGAGAGTGAATGATGGAAGTGGAAAAGGGTGTACAGGGTTGTCTGGCGTAATGGCGGGATGGCATGCAGTGGTTAGAGATAGAAGTGGAAGACATGCTGATGAGTGTCATAGGGTTACGCGTTGATCGAGTACGAGACTAGACAAGAGGCGGAGAAGGCTATTGCTGAGACGGACGGGACCCAATTCCTCGAACAAACCATCCACACGTAAGTCTCTCTTTCTCCTCTCTCTTGCTCTCGTCACAGATGAGGCACTTGTGTGCCTGGGTGAATCTCTGCTGTTTCATGATTTGGCTGGAGTTGCGGAGTTGCTGGAGTACATTGCTGACGATTGCCATGTAGCGAGTTTGCGTTCTCCAAGGCTCCCAAGGCACCTACGAACCGCAGAGAAGGCAGGGGTAGGGAGGTGTCACCAGGGAGATAAGGGTGCGCAGAACGATTGCGAAAGTTCATTCATGGGGTTTATGGAAGGGGAGCGGATAATGTGAACTATAGAATCATGTACTTTTGGGATAGCAACGGGCAAACTATCATGCATTATTGTAACAGATCCTATTATCTTCAGATCAATGGCTTCACTCTCAAGTCACGTATTGATGCATATATAAGATGCTATTACAAAATTGTAAGCCCTACTATGAAATCCAAGCCATATTGTGTCGTATTTACTTTTCGATACACTCTTCTCGAGTACGTTATGATAATTTCAGAAACCTTGAAAGTAGCAGGCGGAACGCCCTGTCTATATGCTCAAATCTGCCCCAGTGGGGAAAGCCATCTCAAACACATCCGCATGCTCCTTCACATGCAAGTCCTCTCCGTCTTCGCCTTTGACCTCACTCCATATCTCTCCCAGGCTATCACAAATGCTCTTCAAGCCAAACAAGAACCCCATATCAGGCTTGCCCGGATGCTTCGGTGGGAACCTCGCCATGGTAAGACCGGTAGCTTCGTCGATTTGGGTGTCGTACCCTTTGCCTAAGTTGGGTGGATCGACGTGGTCGGCGGGGAAGGGGACAAAGTCGCGACCGGTAGTCGTATGGGCGAAATCGACCACTCGCACATTCACCTCACCTCGCATTCTGTATTGGTGGCGAGCACTGGTGTGGGAAGAGGACAATGGGTGCGGCTGGTCACGTCCTCGCGATCGAGACCGAGAGCTGGCACGGCGAGAAGCACTTCGGCTTCGACCATCGCCTTGCCCCTTGAGCTGCTCGTGGGATTGCCAAATACCATCTCGTGCCGGGCGCTGCAGGTCTTGGGCCGAAGCCGCGCCGCCTTGCCCTTGCTCCTCATCTTCCTCCGGCAAAGATCCCAGCTTATCCGCTCCCATCTTGCGACTGTATCCTTCTTGCACTTCCTTGTCGCCATCATAGATGAACAGCAAGCTGCAGCCGTAGAAACGGAAGCCGTCGAGCTGGTAGATGATGGCCGCAAGGTTGTACAACTTTTGCAGGAGAACGGGTATGTGATCAGGGAGAAGTGTGTCGCCATCAGAGAAGAAGGCGCGGATGACCGAGGTGAACTCCGACGTCTTGACCTCACGGCCACGGTACTTGTTCTGGGATGCGAAAGATTGGTCTTCGTTGGACCAGACCTGCAATTTGTGTTAGCTGGGCTTGCACCAAACAGGATGTGGACTTGCCTGCATCCCGCACATCCTGACACCCAACGTCCTGCTCGTCGTCGTATCACACTTCTTCCTCTGACTTCTCTTCTTCAAGGGCGTCGCATCATACCCATACTGCCTGGTGCCCATCTTGAGATCAAGGACGCAAGGATGTTTGAGTCTACCTGTGAGGTCTTCCATGAAGATGAAGAGCTCTTTCTTGAGCTCGCCCCGCTGAGACTCTGTTGGTGAATTGGGCTGGGTGATAGAAGGGAAAGGCACGGCGGATCGTGGCAAAGAAGGTGGGGCAGACGCAGCCTCTGGCTCCGCCAGCTTTGTGCTACTCCCATCATCCTTGACAGTCGTCATAGGATGCAAGGCGTTCCCCAGTGGCACCTTTCTATCTTTCTTCTTGATCTCCAAAGTCGGCAGCTCGTCATCCAGGTCCTCCATATCAAACATCCCTCTCTCCTCCGAGTCGTCCCTTGCATGACGCCGTTGTTGCTCCCTCGCACTCCCGGTAGACATTGCCAAGGGGTTGCAATGGCCGGTCAGAATGACATCGCTTTTGGTCCGACGAATGCCATCATCCGCTTGGAGCTGCTGACGGAGATCCATACTTCCGCCCCCGTTCGTTGACGTCGACAAATGTCTCCTCGACCTCCTTGAACCCCTCAGCGATCCTCCATATCCTTCATCCCCTTCATCATCGGCCTCGTCGTCACCATGCCTATGACCCAGACCTTTGCGCCTCATCTTTTTCAAGATGGTTGCAAAGACGTGGTCTTTGAGCTTTGTGTTGACTGTGGTGGAGCCGGTGCCACCGAACGGGTGTGGCGAATTAAGACCAGTGGTCCTGAGGGTGGGGTCGCTGGTCTGGGAGCGGTGGAAAGCGGGGGTGGAAGAAGCATGGTGCAGGTGTGCGCCCCTTTGCTGAAGCGACGTCGAAGGGGATGGGGCAGGAGTCTGAGGTTCTTCGACGACATTCTCTCTGATGGCTTTCGGAACAGCCGGAGAGCTGAGAGCAGGTGCTCGAAGGCTGGGTGACCCGCCGCCTCCGAAAGTTGAAGAATGCCATGAACTTCCCGGAGAGCCAGAACCGTATCGCGCGTACTCTTGCGACTTGGCCGACGAAGGGCGCAGCGTCTTTCGCGAAGAATCCTCATCGGAAGTCTCCCAGGGCCTTGCGGATCCCGACCGAGATCGAGATCTGTCTTCGCCCCGGAACAGCCACTCTGGGACGACATGCCTGTTAAAGTCTAACGAGACTTCTGGAATTTCGACACTTTCACGAGTATGGCCCGACGCGTGGGATGCGGTCGAGAGACCAGTCAAAGCCTGGTGCAACATCGGCCGGGGGGCAATCGCGGGTGAAGAGACGGGTTCAGGTGATCCGACATTGCGAGGGGAGTCGACGGGAGTTGTGTAGCCCGAGTAAGAGAGGTAGACTCGGCGATAGTTGACCATCATGACACCCAAGTAACGGGGAATGAAGGGGAGCAAGGCAGGGGCAAGTTGTTCCACCTCCTCATAGAAGATATTCTCATGAGATACCAGTGGCTGATTGAAATTAGTGAGAGTCATATAACAGCGATACAGACTTACCTTGCAGACAGCTCTCCTCGTAAACTTGTAGATACTGCTATGCCCTCCCACTGCATGGCCGAAAGGCAGCAGTGGAACAGTCATCCTGTCCTCCTGCTCCCTCTCTCCATCCTCATAATCACCGTCACTCATCCAATCCCTCGCATCCGGATCAGATTCGAAAGACTCTGTGCTCGTCGTTGTCCAGCTCTCATCGTCTTCGTCAAACTGCTCATCATCGTCCACATATTGATAGTCCTCGTCGCCTTGTTCCGTCGGAGATACATGACCAGCGGAAGAAGACGGTGAAGGCGAACGAGGAGGGTAATGAGTTTGCGATGGGCCACGAATAGGAAGAGGGGAGCTCGGGCTCTGATCGGCGCCGAGGGTCTTGTCGGTATTGCGCGAGCTCGTCGTCTCTGCTCTCGCTCGAGGTCTTCTGACGTCTTCCTCTTCTGTCTCTTCAATCACTTGCTCCCTCTCCTTTTCCTTTTCCATTTTCTTTATTTCTGCTTTCAACCCAGCAGCTGCGTGACTCTCCTTGAACAACCCCATGCCGATACTCCCTTTTCGCCCTTGCTTTACCACAGTAGTATTCTCGAATTGCTCCTTGGCTTGAGAGAGCATCATTAAGGCTTCCTTAGGTAGAGGCATTTCCTTGCCTTCGGTCCCCAGACGAAGAGCTTCCCCAAACGAATTGTCGAAAGCATCTCCCAACCCCAGTTCCAGCTTGGGCGTTTTATCGTCTTTGCCTTTGCCCTTTCCTTTGGGTAGAGAGTACTCTTGATCCATCGAGTAGTGGGGTAGGTAGAAAGATCCGTCCATGGAGGAAGTTGGACGAGAAGCGGCACTGAGTGAGTTGCTCCTCGCCCGACGAGCCCTAGGGCGAGCTGAAAATGTGGAATTGTGGATTCTGTGCAAGCTTTGAGCTTGGGAGAATGAAGACGAGGCGGGACGATTGGGTCGGCTGGTTCGACTGGTATGAGATGATTCGTCGTCGTGTTCATCGTCATCATCATCGTCCAGCCCTTCGACGGCACCAGCACGAAGGCTGATCGTGGCGCTGCCGACCTGCCGCATCCACGCTTCGCGGTCCATATCACGCTCCTTCCCCTTGCTTGGCTTTCTACGTAGTGTAGGTGAAATGCCATCTTTCGAAGTGGTGATGGTTACGCCTGGCCTCCGCTTGGGCGATTTAGTCGGTGACGAGGAATAGGCAGACGATCTCTCCTCTTCCTGATTCTTTTCTCGTTTGTCTTTGCTCCTGGTCTTTCCCATGCTAACCCGCCTATGAAGGGTAGGGGACGGGGCCAGGCCCCCATGCATGTCCTCCGCCACACTTCCCCTCCCACTCGTGCCACTGTGCTCCTTGCGCATAGTCGCTGAGGGCGTGGAACTCTTCACAGGGGAGGCGGATCTGGGAGTTTGACGTGAGTGGGACAGGTGTGGGAAGTGGGGGTGGCCGGAAGTGGTAGAGTGAGCATGGTGAAGAGGCAGGGGAAGGGTGTGTTTGGTTGGAGAGACGGAGGAGTTGGAGGGCATAGGGGTGTTTGATGGCGCTCAATTGGTAAAGTGAGTGGCGGCTGATACGCATTCAGCTCCGGCCATACTCGGTACATAGAAGAGACTCACTGTTGACGTAGGTAGTGCGAGATTGAGAAAGACACATGCCAGGCAGGTCAAAGTTTAACCACAGGCAAGTCGTAGGCAACAGGAATCACTGCAGACTGCAGATATCTGAGGCCGCCTCGATGCTTTATATACCCACGCAGGATCTGTGGGAGGATGTCAGTTCTGATCGTCCATCATGGCTGGTATCGCTGTTGAAAGTTGAGAGGGAATAGGAGATACGGACATACAAATACAGTACAGGGTCAGTCACCAGCCAGATATGCGGATCACCAGGGGCCGGTTTTGAACGTGTCGCGCCGGGAATCTCAATGCACGTTCGCAATCGGATGAGCGAGTGGCAGGGGTCGATAAGGGCAGTAGGGGGATAATACGAATATAGGGGATTACTGGCGGCTGAGAAGGAGAGATAGGATATATATGGGTTGTGAATGATAGAGAGGATTGAGTTCGGCGCGTCTGGCGCGATGGCGGAGGCGGTGATGGCGGCGGTGGTGATGATGGAGCCGGTCGATAGGAGCATCTGCCAACTGCCCCTCCATGCATGTAGAAGGACATGCATGTACTTATAGGAAGGTATCTTCTGTACACGCCTGGAACTCTATCGTATACGCCCAACCTGCTGCTGCCTACATCTATGTGCTCTGGAGCGGGTCTATGCTACATAACACCCATTGATCCTCGTCTGCAGCTGATGGACCATATCTGTGCTTCTCTTCCACCTCCATAGGCCCCTTGTGATTGAGACTGGACGACTACGAGCCTCGTCGTCATTGTCCCTACTTCTCAAGGTGCCGCCTTGTGCGCCGTATGGTCCTGCACATGCCCACCTGCTGGAATCATGCATGGCCGTTTCTCGCAGATGATCGCGACGCTTCGCGTCTTCATCCTGGTGCTTTCCTTACTGTTCGGAAGACTTGAAGAAAGCTTTAGAGTCGGTACATGGTTGGGATCCGCGAGGCTGGGAGTGGGGCATTTCCGCGACAGAAGCAAGATCAAGGAGACTCACCAGAACCGCTTGAGGCTGATTGTCTCGCCCGATTCTTATCGTTTGAGCTCCTAAAAGTTTAAGAGTCTGTTTCTTCCGAAGGGGACTCTCACATGATAGAAATGTGAAGGAAAGACTGGCTGAGACCTTTCAACCGATCTTCTCACCAGGTCCGCTTTCGTTAACTTTGGGGTTACTTTGGGGTTACTTGCATCATTTGATGGTATGGACATGGTCGAAAGGGACCTCGGTACTGTGTTTGTACACCGGCCCGCAAGATGCGGGAACGTAAATCCATGGTCAGTGAACACAAACGGCCCACTCCGCATGATTGAGAGGTCTCCAGAGATCACCGATATCTGAGAGCTTTGAGAGAGTATCAGTCGTACACTAGAATACATATCATGAGCAGCGTAGATAAATCAAATGAGAAGTCAAAAATAGAACCACTTGGGATAGCAGATCCCACTACCTCGTCGCCTCCCGCCACTGCACCTCTAGAAGAACTTGGTGAACAAGCCTTCACGCCTAGTTGCAGAGGGTTTAGTGTCCTTTTGGAGGTTGACGAGGCTTTGTAAGGACATCATCACCTGTATCTGAGGTCAGCACAAAGAGCATGGTCGTTGTTGGAAGAGTCACGAACCTGCTCCAACTTGTCTTTTCGCTCCTGCAAGTCAAGGTGTTGCTTGATCTTGGGGTTCTCCCTCGCAAACTTTGCAATCTCATCTCTCTGCCAAGCGATCAGCGCCTTTCCCCTCGACAATAATGGGACGACTTACATTCAGATCATACAAGATCCGCGAGTCGATCTCCCTCGGGAACTGGTAAAAGAACTGCTCCAACAGCTCGATGTTGATGAACATTGTGCTCGTGTACGCCAGCTTGTCGGCAACGACAGCGAGGAATGCCTCGGGGCAGAAAGCGGATTGGTCGGGACCTTGGTAGCAGCGGCGAGATCGCAACGCTTGCTGACGGACCTTGAGCATGGCGAGGCGATTGGAGAGGAGGAGCGCGTTGCGACCTAAGCATCTGTCAGATTGACGATCGGGTCACCAGGCAGATATACTCACCGTCAACAATCTGGGCCTGAGAGTACTTGTAGGCATCTAGTATTGACGCATCACCAGTGTCTTCACCCTCAGCAGCCCCACCACTGAGCCTCCTCCTTCTCCTCTCCTCTTCCCACTTTTCCAGCTCTCCAACATGCCTCAACAGTCCCCCCAACTTTCTCGCACCCCCTACCCTTCCCCTGATCTCGCCAATCTTTGATTCACACCTCTTGATCTCCTCCCCAAACTTTTCCTCCGCTCTGTCGCGGCCCAAAGCCCATTCGCGGTCGTCAACCTCAACCTCGTATTTGTAGGGCTTGATGCAATTCTCAACTTGGTCTGCCGTGATGCCCATGCGCTCACGCAGGATACCGAGCGAGAACTCGGTGATGCGGTCGGTGACGGCGGGGTGGAAGGTGAAAGGCTCGCCGGTGGCAATGGAGCTGATGAGTTGACGGAGACCGTCAGCGACGAGGGTGGTCGAGTCTCGCCCAACGCCGGATTTGGTGAGGAGCGAGGAAGCAGTCTCGAGCTTGTAGTTCCAGTACGGCTCCAAATCATCACCCGTGACCCGCCTGTCATCCCCAAGCTTGGTCAAGTCTACCGTCCTCGGGTCATTCCAGTACAACTGTTCAAGAATGTCCATCAACTTTTCATCCAGCATTCCCTTCAGCTTTGACCTGACAGCCGGCTTGGTGAATTGTGTAGTGTACTCTTTGAAACGGGATTTGAGCGCGTCGATGGTCTCGGCCATGTAGGATTCAGAGGTTATTCTACGGTCATTGTATTGGACCTTGAATTGGTAGCTGGCTTCTTCCAGCTCGAGCTGGACGGCATTGTTGATACCGTGCAGGCTCGAAGCCATGCTCGTCTCGAGCACATCCATCAATCGACGACGGAGGGTGTCGGTCCCAAACAGCTGCTTATCGTTGAAATGCCTCGAGTTTTCACCGCCAAAGAATTCTTCCTCTCGCTTGAGGACAGCACCAGTGACGTTTGGTGACTCTCGGTCTCCCATGAAGGACCTGATCACACCGCCACTTGTAGGAGGAGCTTTGCAGACGACGCCGATGTATCCCAGGTGTAGAGGGTAGCGCTCGCCGCGGATTATTTGGGCGCCTTGTTCAGGCTTGACAAGGTCCATCTTGGTGATGACACCGATGGACCTCGTGCCAAGAGGATCGACTCGTCGACTGGCTCGGAGAGCAGGGGAATTGGCGAGGTCAACATCGGCAGCACAGACAGCGAGGATGATGTTTGGTTCTCTGATATACTTGTCACAGAGCGATGAGATCTTGTCCTTGAGACTTTCGGGTTGGTCCATGGACGAAATCTGGATATACCCTGGAAGGTCGATCAAAGTGAGATCAGGGACGTGCGGGGAGTGGATCTGAAGTTGGATGGGGTCATCCGAGACGGCAAGCTCGGGAGGGACAGAAAGGTTGAGGTCGGTGAGGGTCTTTTGGATAGTGGAGAACGACGTGATCTTGCCCATGCCAGGCATGGTAGGGAACACACCATACTCTGCAGGGGTTGTAGATGAGGAGGCAGCGCTGGATGGAGTGTGGATGAGGGTCAGCTCAATAGGTCGACGAGTGACCATGTTGTCGCCCCTGCAGACGTATGAGCCGGGTTCTGTATGCAGTAATCAGTAACTTGGACTTACTTTGGTAAGAACTCGTGGCCGACGATGGCTTCCAGGACACTACTCTTCCCTGAGCTCTGACTCCCAATCACGACAATTGAAGGCAGCTTAAGAGCGTCGCTCTGATCCACACTCAACAATACCGACCGGATCTCGATGAGCTTTCTGGTCAATTGCAAAAGCTGGTGCTCGCCTCCGCCACCAGACGAGAATGGGTCAGAAGCCTCTTCCTCCGCTTTCGACACTGCCGCCGCACCAACAAGTCCCATAAGCGCCTCTTCCCCACTAGGACCGTTGTTGTTGGGCTCTCCTGGCCCCTCTCCTGGCCTCCAATTCCTGCCACCTTCGTTGCCTCCACCGCTATGAGACTTGTCTTGCCCTCCGCTGAATTGGGACGTGAAAGCATCCCACCAGTCTTTCGTACCTTGCTGGAAGGAATCAGCGCCATTTTGGACGCCCGAGGCAGTGTCCGACAGTTTGCCTTGTATAGAAGAGCCGAGGTTGGAACCAAGATCCGCGGTGGCTGAGAAAGTGTCGGCCAAGGAACCGTAGGCCGACGAGAATGTGTCCTGGACGCTGGAAAGCATCTCTGAGGTAGCATTCCTCACACCTGAACCAAAATCAGCACGTCTCCAACATTCAAGATCTCTCGACTCACCCTCGAGCTTGTAGTTTGCATATCCAACTCCACCCGCGCCGATGGCAGCACCGTACAATGGGATTCTGAAAGCTCTAGCCACAGCTCTCGGGATGGTGGAGAACGATATGGCCCTGACATGGACATATCTCGCCGCAGGTGTCGTGACGACCCGGGTGTTGAGCTGTGGTCGTGTGCGGTTGTGCAGGTAGGGCCGTGGGAGCCGCCGAAGCATGGTTCTTGCGGTGGACATGGTGAGTGTCCTTGAGCGGCGTTTGTGCTGCTATGAAGTCGCTCGTTGGGGTCCAGGGGATACTGAGAATGGGATATAGATACAGATGAAAGAGATGGTTGTGCTTGGGAGTATCGATGACGGTGGCAACTCGGCACGGGAGCGGGATCAAAATTTCGGCTGCAGGTGTATCAACGAATGCAGATTCAAATGTTGGCATCTTTCATCAAGCATCTGTATTCTGGTACAATCAATCCTTGAACGGACAAGTCCCAGTATGTCTGGAAGACTCGCATCTCTCTCGACACCCAGCCGGTCAAGAAGCTCTCCTTCACCATCTCCCTCGCCTGCCCCTGCGACTCCCTTGCGTCAAACGGAAACGACACACCACCGCATGCTCAAGCTTGTCATCACGGAAGTAAAGAATGTTATCAGAACATGGGACGAAATTATAATATTAGAGGGATATAAAGCCGCGAAGGGGTGTATAGACGAGACGACAGAGATGGAGTAAGTGCTATGAGCGCGAAATTTGTACTGAAGCTGACATGTTGTAAAGTAATCTGTTGGATGTAGAAGAGAAGCCAGAAAGACCAGAAATAGGACCTCACCTTTCAGATCTATACGGGCACAGAGTAGCTCTCCAAGCTGCCATGGCCAAGCTGGTAAGGCCGCGCCCGCTTGACATTGTTGACATCTGCTCATGGTGTGCTGCAGGATAACAACCTTGGCAAGCTGAACCAGCTCGCGGACCAGGCAGACAAGGTGCTACTAGGGGCATGCTCTAGAGAGACTTCAGACTTTATATTCGTTGAGCCGCTCTGGCTTACATGGACTCTTGAACATTTCGGTGAGCTCAACATTTCGTATCATCATACATACCTGAAGTTAATCATGTCTCTAGTCAATTCCATATCATCCCTAATACCTCTCCACACATCCCACCTCGCCGAACTCACCATTATAACCACCACCATACTCGACCCCGCCACCTCCTTCGACGACGCCAAGTACAGCATCGAAGCATGGCGAGACCTGGCGAGTGGTGGTGAACGGTGGGATGGAGTGAGAGAGTGGGAAGATCTGGTCGAGTTGGAGCTCACTCGGGGAGAGTTGGTGGAAGAGGACGAGGATGAGGATAATTTTCAGAAGAATGGGAAGAAGAGACGGTAAATGGCGGCGAGAATGGGAAAGGCGGAACGCGCTCATGTGCAACGCCGCATCAAAAGGCTGCTTGTCTTTGAGCTCTGTCCTTGTTGAAGGGGGTCTCGGATTTGTCTGCTGGCAGATATAGCTATACGTCCCACTCGTGGCTACTGTTGGTCGACATGGTCAGCAGTACATCTCGCACACAGTGAGGATGCTTATCAAGCCCCAGCATGGCTGGGGGCTCCCTCGGTGGCCGACTGCAGCGAAATAGCACCATGCATCAGATCCATCGAGGTACCAATTGTCACACTTGGAATCACAAGACGCTCTTTTTTTGAGCTCAAAGGACCTCTCTCAAACTCGTACCTCTTCCACACCAACTGGGATGCTTACTTTCCTTTTCACCGAAGCAGATCAACACTACAAAGCTTCACAATTGTCCATTATCTGTATGTAACGATATACTCAATTACACGTATCACAAGACATCGAAATCCGGAAACAGTTAATCACTATAGAGGTCGAGTTCTTCTTCACTCCTTGCTCTCCTCGTCGCCGGGGTAGACGATGGTGTAGACTGAGAAGACGGCGTCAGTGGCTGTCATGGCGGTATGAAAATTGGGCAGCCTACCTTGGTGAGGGTCGTCATTGCACGCTATCAACAGTTGCACACTCATCAGCACCCCGCCCGCGAAATGAATCATGAATACGTACCGAAAGAGCGAGGACCGCTGATGGTCTCCTGGATGCACTGTGTACCACCCAAGACGGCAATGTGGTTGTCGTCCGTGTAGTACCAAGACTGTGCGTCGATACCCGGGTAAGACGTCCAGATCTATATATCAACCAGTCAGCCTATCACCTCTAATCTTAACAGGGCAAACGAGACATACCTTGAACCAATTCCCATCCTCCTTAGCAGTACCCGAATCCAAAGCCCACTCCGTCCCATGTACAAGTATACTCCCGCTCCCCCTATGGATATCCCAAAGCTCGCCCTCAGAACAATAGTTGGAAGTGAGGTTGGTACCGTCGTGCCAGTGCTCGTTGTAGGGGGTGAGGCACCAGGCGAAGTTGCCGACTTCGTTTTTGAGCTTGACGCCTTGGTAGAAGTCTTTGTCGGAGCGGGGGAGGGGGGTGGCGGAGGTGAGGGCCAGGAGTGGGAGGAGGGCGATGAGAGAGAGCATGGTTGGATTATAGTAGGTGTGTATTGGTGTGGGTGGGTGGGATGGAGAAGATGGATGAAGGGGCAACAGGGGGCATATATACCTCTCGGCCTTGTGAGATGACCATATACCCTGCCACATGATACCCACCCTCTCCCTCGGCGACACCGCTCAGCATGTCGCAAATCGTCACACCTCTTCTTCTGTTCTGTCCAGCGGCCCGCTGTCAACTTCCGCACACAGCCTTCAGCTCGTCGTATCGTCGCCGAAGAAGGCCGAGCAGCGAAATGACGGGGGAGTTGGCGGTCCGGAGGGAGCTGCATCACTCAAAAGCTGAATGAGAACGAGAAGCAATGGGCACTGGATACCTCAGTCGCCGGCGAGAAGAAGCTGATGATCTTGTCGAGATGCTTCTTGATTTGCACAGCATGTACGGTCCGGAGGACGTCGGCAGGAGGGTCGGCTTTGCGGTGAATGGGGTACGACATGTGCGACTCGCATGGCTGTCAGTGTATGTACGCTACATGGATGTACGATGTTGACAAGTATCACGGGGCCAGTGAAGTAGGTTCGAAAGAGGCGATGATACTTCGAAGAACGACTCTGCAGTGCAGCCTCGGATCACCGAGCTCGATGTGTGATGGAGGAAAAGATTTCAACATCAGCCGAGCACACTCGATACCATGGCCATGAGCAGCGCAAGCATGTGGAGAACCTGATGCTTTCAGGATGGGGGGAAAGAGGCGAAGGCTTGCATGTGATTGCTGGAATCCGCAAAACAGCTAGTGGTCCATCTCGCCGTATCCGACCCTTCATCCGCCGCCAGCAGTGGTGGCCACTGGCATGTTTTCGTCAGCACTATGTATATTGGAACGTTTTTGTATCATGATCTTGAGACTTCTCTTCTTACAGATACACACTCGAGTCATAAGAGCAACCATGAGATCTCCAAACAGCGATATGATTGTCGCCCAGCCGCGTTGATCGAGCTCACCTATGCACATGTCCCAAGGCTCGAGACCCAACGTAAAGGTCCAGATTTTTCCAAGATAATTTGCTAATGTGAGTCACCTCCCCTGGCTAACCCAATGACGTTGATCGACGACGCCCCGAGACTGTGGTAAGCTACTCTTTCGGCTCTTGACCACTGCCCTACGGCTCGAAAATTTCACCTCAAAGAGGTATACTTCCCGGACGGGAGACGGAGGTGATTTCTGCCGGAAGGGCCTGTGGCTGGGGAATGTCCTCTACTTGGCATGCATGGCAGGATAGACATCGGCCAACTTTAAGTAACTGCTTGCCGCTTGCGGGTGGATCGTTTATCGGTTTCAATTTGGGCAACCGTCATTCCGTCTCTATCGCCTCTTCCTTTCTCTTTCTTACAAGAGACCATTCTGCCACCCGCCATGGCTGCGGTATCCCTCACGCCCCCCGGCCCCACAGGGCCCTCCGACGTCCCCCTCCGCCCCAGGCTCGCCTCCCCCACCATCTCCCGCAACCCCTCCTCCTCCAGCCACTCCACCTCCTCCATCCAGGCAGCCCCCATGCGCCCGCCTCCTCCGGAGACGAGGACAGCCGCCACCGACAAGTCGCAGATGGGCAGCCGATATGCCAGCGACGCCGAAGACGATGCGCATTATGACGGTCCCAGGACTGGACCCGCAGGCGGAAGAGGCGGCGGGTGGACACGAAATGGTCCCCGGACCGTGACGAGCGCTGCGAACCTCAACCAAAGTCCTCAGCCTCGCTATCACATTCCGCGATCAGGTGCCGCATCGCCTCTTGACACTCGTGGGCGCTTGACTGCCCCTTCGTCCCCTGCCAATTCGAACCGCCCATTGAACGGCAAGCCCCGTACTCTCTCTGTTGATGCAGGGACCAGCAGGTCCCATGACAACAGGAGTCGTTCCCAAGACCGCGATCGACGACAGTCGCATTCCTCCAATGGCTCCGGCAGCCACAAACCTGGTCCAGAAGACTGGATCAAAGAGGAAGAAATCGGGAGTGGGGCATTCTCCATTGTCTACCGGGTTGCCCCCGCACACGAAGCGACATCTCCAACCTCGCTGCGCCCTCCGAAAAAATACGCCATGAAGGTCATTGACAAAAACTTCCTCGTCAAACACAAAAAAGTCAAATACGCCATGGTCGAACGCGATGCCATGATTCGAATCTCTGAACCTATACTGATGAGGGGGCACCGAAGAGCAATCTCGAGCTCCTCCAGTGCAGGAAACAGTTCCAGCACGACCGTCAAACCCAGAAAATCTTCCGTCAGCATCATCGCTCCTCCATCTCCCAACCTTTCTGGTCATACATTGACTGGGACAACACCCACCAGCGGCGGCAAGAGCCATTCTCGCGATCGTCTTTCCATCGCAACAACAACCAGTGCCGGCTCGTCCCCCGTCCTCGCTGCTTCCATTGGGACCAACGCCCAGCCGTCTCCTGGTAGCAGCAAGGCTCTTGCTGGCAGGCGACCTAGCAGGTCTGCCGATCCTCCCGAGATGGTTCCAGAGGTGAACGAAGTGCTACTGCCCACTCCCATCATCTCCGAAATGGAAGGCAGGTCAAGGCCACCTTCTCCTGTGCGAGAAGAATCTGCAGAAGGTCACGAGTCGCTCCACGACAGTCCGCAGGCATTGCAAACCCCAGTCGTAGAGCTTGGCCCTGCCTTGCCCTCTCTTCCCCCGAGTGCCATGGATTCTCGCTCCTCTTCTTTGGCCACTGCCGACGCACCTCCTCTGACCCCCGGTGCCCGTCCCCCGCGAACGCCAAAGAAGAGGAGGCAGTCTCTCGCTACCTTCGAAAAGTCTGCCAAGTCTACTCAGACTGTTGTGCCATCTGGCCGTGCGAGGCAGCATCCTGGGTTTATCAAGCTTCATTCGACCTTCAATGACAGAGTCGCTCTTTGTGAGTCGTAATGTTCAGCCTGGAAAGCGGTTGCTGATGCTTGAGCAGACTTTGTGATGAGCCTTGCAGCGCAAGGCGACATGTATGGCTTGATCAGGAAGTGGGGGTCTTTCGACATCAACACTGCCAAATACTATGCGGCGCAGATGGTGGACAGTTGCGAGTTTATGCACCAGGTCGGTGTCATCCACCGTGACCTCAAGCCTGAAAAGTACGTCTCTCGCTCTTCCAAGAGGCCGTTATCTGACTTTCTTCTAGCATCCTTATCGATGACGATCTCTGTACAAAGATATCCGACTTTGGTAGTGCTAAAATCTTTATCGATCCTCCCCAAGCATCAAAAGATATCGACAGAGAAGAGCAAGGGAGCAAGAGGTCTTTTGTGGGGAGTGCGGACTATGTCAGTCCCGAGGTCCTGAGAGATGATCCGGCGGATACTGCGTATGTCCCCTCTGTAGTAGCTGAGGTCAAGCTGACTGTCTGCGAAGCGCCGATATTTGGGCCATTGGTGTCATCCTTTACCAGATGATTGCTGGCAAGACGCCTTTCAGGGGTGCGACAGACTATCTCACGTTCCAAAGGGTACTGAGGAAGGAGATGGAGTGGCCTGAAGGGTTCGACGAGGACGCAAAAGACATGATCGACTCCATCTTTGTGAGTGTCCACAAGTGGCATCGAATAGCTCGGCTTACGTTTGTGCAGGATATTGAGCCCGCCAATCGACCGACTGCCACGGCTCTCAAATCCCACCCGTTCTTCAACACCATTGATTGGTCTACCATCTGGACTTGTCCTGTTCCCGATATCCAAACTGGCATGCGCGCCCCCACTGCCACTCTCGCAAACGTCGACATGAACGACATCTTTGGCGGCGTCTTTGATGATGACGGAGACGGCTTCGAGTACGAGTATGATGATGACGAACCCGGCATTCACCCTCATACCTCCGGAATCATTTAATCGCTATAGAGGTCGGTTCTTCTTCACTCCTCGTCGCCGGGGTAGACGATGGTCCAGACTGAGAAGACGGCGTCAGTGGCTGTCATGGCGGTATGAAAATCGGGCAACCTACCTTGGTAAGGGTCGTCATTGCACGCTATCAACAGTTGCACACTCATCAGCCCCCCGCCCACGAAATGAATCATGAATACGTACCGAAAGAGCGAGGACCGCTGATGGTCTCCTGGATGCACTGTGTACCGCCCAGGACGGCAATGTGGTTGTCCACCCTCTCCTTCGGCGACACCGCTCAGCATGTCGCAAATCGTCACACCTCTTCTTCTGTTCTGTCCAGCGGCCCGCTGTCAACTTCCGCACACAGCCTTCCGCTCGTCGTATCGTCGCCGAAGAAGTCCGGGCAGCGAAATGACGGGGGAGTTGCGTGTCCTGAGGGAGCTGCATCACTGAAAAGCTGAATGAGAACGAGAAGCAATGGGCACTGGATACCTCAGTCGCGGGCGAGAAGAAGCTGATTGTCTTGTCGAGATGCTTCTTGATTGCACAGCATGTACGGTCCGGAGGACGTCGGCAGGAGGCTCGGCTTTGCGGTGAATGGGGTACGACATGTGCGACTCGCATGGCTGTCAGTGTATGTACGCTACATAGATGTAAGATGTTCATAAGTATCACGGGGCCAGAGAAGTAGGTTCGAAAGAGGCGATGATACTTCGAAGAACGACTCTGCAGTGCAGCCTCGGATCACCGAGCTCGATGTGTGATGGAGGAAAAGATTTCAACATCAGCAGTGCACACTCGATACTATGGCGATGAGCAGCGCAAGCATGTGGAGAACCTGATGCTTTCAGGATGGGGGGAAAGAGGCGAAGGCTTGCATGTGATTGCTGGATTCCGCAAAACAGCTAGTGGTCCATCTCGCCGTATCCGAGCCTTCATCCGCCGCCAGCAGTGGTGGCCACTGGCATGTTTCCGTGAGCACTATGTAAATTGGAACGTTTTTGCATCATGATATTCAGACTTCTCTTCTTACAGATACACACTCAAGTCATAAGAGCAACCATGAGATCTCCAAACAGCGATATGATTGTCGCCCAGGCGTACTATTCGAGGAACGCCACCGTACAAGCGGATGGTCGTCGTCCGGATGAGCAGCAGAGGTTTGTCAACAGTATTTATCGTAACTGTGTGCTTTACTGATCCCTGGTTTGTAGGTATGATTACTACTCGAGAGTTTCTGCACAGGCAGAGCTTCTTAGGCAGCAGCAGAGGTAGGTCGTCGGCTGCACTTACAGCGTAGTAGGCTGACCAGCATTCTGTAGGCAGCATATCAAACCGGACGCCACTCCGACCCAGCCCGACCCCGTCACCTCTTTCAGTCAGCCAAACAACCCCTACTCTCAAACAAACACCACCGAACCATCTCCCACCAGACAGCCCGACACGCGACCTTCATACCGCTCCCGGCGTTCTGCCCAAGCCATCGCTCGTCTCAAAGAACTAGGCTACGACCCGCAGAGCCATGTCTTTCCGCCGCCCGGCTGGAAACATATCCCACAGACCGACAGGACGGGTTTGAATCATGTAGGATATTTTCCTATGTCGAATGATGCGGGTGTGCCATTGCAGCGGGAGAAGGCTAGTAAGGGGAAGAAGAGGGAGCAAGAAAGTCGGGCGAAGGTTGCGAGAGAGGCGTGGTGGACAAATACTACTAGCAGCGGTCAATAACTAGTCTTGGCGACAACATGTAATACACGTTCGTATGACTTTCGGTCTGGCGAAACTGCATGAGAGCTACAAGCACCCGTACAAGGAACCCGTTGACCATCCTCTCTATGAGAAAACGGCGGTATCCTCTTCTTCCGGTGTCTGACTCGTGTCTTGTCATCGACGGGCTACTAGCCGCGTTGATCGAGCTCACCTATGCACATGTCCCAAGGCTCGAGACCCAACGTAAAGGTCCCGATTCTTGAAGCTTCTGAAATTTCCCAAGATAATTTGCTAATGTGAGTCACCTCCCCTGGCTAACCCAATGACGTTAATCGACGACGCCCCGAGACTGTGGTAAGCTACTCTTTCGGCTCTTGACCACTGCCCTACGGCTCGAAATTTTCACCTCAAAGAGGTATACTTCCCGGACGGGAGACGGAGGTGATTTCTGCCGGAAGGGGCTGTGGCTGGGGGATGTCCTCTACTTGGCATGCATGGCAGGATAGACATCGGCCAACTATAAGTAACTGCTTGCCGCTTGCGGGTGGATCTGTCGGTTTTAATTTGGTTCCGTTGTCATGTACCGCAACTGTCATTCCGTGTCTCCATCGCCTCTTCCTTTCTCTTTCTTACAAGAGAACATTCTGCCACCCGCCATGGCTGCGGTATCCCTCACGCCCCCCGATCTCACAGGGCCCTCCGACGTCCCCCTCCGCCCCAGGCTCGCCTCCCCCACCATCTCCCGCAACCCCTCCTCCTCCAGCCACTCGATCACCACCGTATCCTCCACCTCCTCCATCCAGGCCGCCCCCATGCGCCCGCCTCCTCCAGAGACGAGGACAGCCGCCACCGACAAGTCGCAGATGGGCAGCCGATATGCCAGCGACGCCGAAGACGATGCGCATTATGACGGTCCCAGGACTGGACCCGCAGGCGGAAGAGGCGGTGGGTGGACACGAAATGGTCCCCGGACCGTGACGAGCGCTGCAAACCTCAACCAAAGTCCTCAGCCTCGCTATCCCATTCCGCCCTCCATTATCACGTCCTCGGCGTCTCCGTCTCCGATCCTGACGAACCGCTCCAGGCCAAGACAGGAAGCCGCTGGCGGATCACCTACGACTTCTCGGGGGGCATCTTTTGCCGCGGCACCGGATGCATCGTTGGATGGCTCTGCACCCTTGAGGGTAACCATATCTATTGATCCTGAAGACCCTCACAACCATACGCACCATCCGCGATCAGGTGCCGCATCGCCTCTTGACACTCGTGGGCGCTTGACTGCCCCTTCGTCCCCTGCCAATTCGAACCGCCCATTGAACGGCAAGCCCCGTACTCTCTCTGTTGATGCAGGGACCAGCAGGTCCCATGACAACAGGAGTCGTTCCCAAGACCGCGATCGACGACAGTCGCATTCCTCCAATGGCTCCGGCAGCCACAAACCTGGTCCAGAAGACTGGATTAAAGAGGAAGAGATCGGGAGTGGGGCATTCTCCACTGTCTACCGGGTCGCCCCCGCACACGAAGCGACATCTCCAACCTCGCTGCGCCCTCCGAAAAAATACGCCATGAAGGTCATTGACCAAAACTTCCTCGTCAGACACAAAAAAGTCAAATACGCCATGGTCGAACGCGATGCCATGATTCGAATATCTGAACCTATAACGATGAGGGGGCACCGAAGAGCAATCTCGAGCTCCTCCAGTGCAGGAAACAGTTCCAGCACGACCGTCAAACCCAGAAAATCTTCCGTCAGCATCATCGCTCCTCCATCTCCCAACCTCTCTGGTCATACATTGACTGGGACAACACCCACCAGCGGCGGCAAGAGCCATTCTCGCGATCGTCTTTCCATCGCAACAACAACCAGTGCCGGCTCGTCCCCCGTTCTCGCTGCTTCCATTGGGACCAACGCCCAGCCGTCTCCTGGTAGCAGCAAGGCTCTTGCTGGCAGGCGACCTAGCAGGTCTGCCGATCCTCCCGAGATGGTTCCAGAGGTGAACGAGGTGCTACTGCCCACTCCCATCATCTCCGAAATGGAAGGCAGGTCAAGGCCACCTTCTCCTGTGCGAGAAGAATCTGCAGAAGGTCACGAGTCGCTCCACGACAGTCCGCAGGCATTGCAAACCCCAGTCGTAGAGCTTGGCCCTGTCTTGCCCTCTCTTCCCCCGAGTGCCATGGATTCTCGCTCCTCTTCTTTGGCCACTGCCGACGCACCTCCTCTGACCCCCGGTGCCCGTCCCCCGCGAACGCCAAAGAAGAGGAGGCAGTCTCTCGCTACCTCTGAAAAGTCTGCCAAGTCTACTCAGACCGTTCTGCCATCTGGCCGTGCGAGGCAGCATCCTGGGTTTATCAAGCTTCATTCGACCTTCAATGACAGAGTCGCTCTTTGTGAGTCGTAATGTTCAGCCTGGAAAGCGGTTGCTGATGCTTGAGCAGACTTTGTGATGAGTCTTGCAGCGCAAGGCGACATGTATGGCTTGATCAGGAAGTGGGGGTCTTTCGACATCAACACTGCCAGATACTATGCGGCGCAGATGGTGGACAGTTGCGAGTTTATGCACCAGGTCGGTGTCATCCACCGTGACCTCAAGCCTGAAAAGTACGTCTCTCGCTCTGCCAAGAGGCCGTTATCTGACTTTCTTCTAGCATCCTTATCGATGACGATCTTCGTACGAAGATATCCGACTTTGGTAGTGCCAAAATCTTTATCGATCCTCCCCAAGCATCAAAAGATATCGACAGAGAAGAGCAAGGGAGCAAGAGGTCTTTTGTGGGGAGTGCGGACTATGTCAGTCCCGAGGTCCTGAGAGATGATCCGGCGGATACTGCGTATGTCCCCTCTGTAGTAGCTGAGGTCAAGCTGACTGTCTGCGAAGCGCCGATATCTGGGCCATTGGTGTCATCCTTTACCAGATGATTGCTGGCAAGACGCCTTTCAGGGGTGCGACAGACTATCTCACGTTCCAAAGAGTACTGAGGAAGGAGATGGAGTGGCCTGAAGGGTTCGACGAGGACGCAAAAGACATGATCGACTCCATCTTTGTGAGTGTCCATCAGTGGCATCGAATAGCTCGGCTTACGTTTGTGCAGGATATTGAACCCGCCAATCGACCGACTGCCACGGCTCTCAAATCCCACCCGTTCTTCAACACCATTGATTGGTCTACCATCTGGACTTGTCCTGTTCCCGATATCCAAACGGGCATGCGCGCCCCCACTGCCACTCTCGCAAACGTCGACATGAACGACATCTTTGGCGGCGTATTTGATGATGACGGAGACGGCTTCGAATACGAGTATGATGACGACGAACCCGGCATTGACCCTCATACCGGGTTGAGGCACTCGCCATTCTACGACGCCGAGTCTGCCGCCCGAGCTGTCGATAGCGTCGACAACCCTGATCATCGCAACGTCTACACCCCCACAAACTCAAACCAGCTCGACCCGCCCCGTCCTACCTACGCCTACAACACCAGTAAACCTCTTCACTCTCGAGACAGCAGCGAGGCGAGCAAGAAGGGTAACGGGAGGAAGCTTGGGAAGGGGCGAGGATTGAGTCATGGGAGTGAGAGTTCGGGTATGGCGAGGAATACGCTTGCGGCGTGGTTGGATAGTTTGAGGTTTGAGAAGAAGGCGGGGTTGCACGGGATGCGTCGAACGAGCACGAGTGGTTTCCCAGAGCATTTGCATGGGCAGAAGCCCGACCAAGGTGTGGGACGTGGTCTCTGGGGTGTAGAGCCTTTGAGTGACGAGGAGATCAACAAATGGTAAGTGTCTAGGTACTTCTGTGCTCTCCCCGCTGACCATGGATTCAGGGCACCATATCTTCACCCCAATGAGAATATACTTTGTACCAACAGGTTGGACACTCGCGCTGTCAATTCACGTCTCCCTGCCTTCACTGGGTCCTGGAAACCGAGGCAGGTGTTGCTTACAGACTTTCCTCGCCTAGTCTTCATCAAAGCCGATGAGGATCCCGCCGAAGAGGGCGAGCTCTTGACGAAAGGCAAGAGTAAAGAGAAGAAGGAGAGGAGGGAGAGGGAGAGGGAAGAGATGAAGCTTTCCAGGGGCGAGGCTGTCTTCGGGGACAAGGGGTCACTTGCGACGAAGGTGTCCAGTGTGGTCTCCAAGAACACAAGGACCTTGGTGGTCTATACGGTGAGTCGGGCCTCAGGGTGGAGAGGCAATTACTGACGTGACAAAGGCTGCTGTCGATTTTTGGGTCCATCTCGAAGACGCCGAGCAGAGAGACCAGTGGGCCAATGTCCTTCGTCGACTCGACGAGTATATGCCTCTTCGCTTCGTGGATTGACGCTTCAACACCCCACTCCATCACGAGAATCAACTCTGTAAATTCACTATAATCATCGAACGAAAAGAAAAGAAAATCACAAACGAAACACGAATACTGGCACGTTTTGCATCCATTGTCATACACAAAAAAAACAACAACAAGCATATGCTGTCTTGTTCTTCTACAAGGCACTTTTGTTCATAGTCTTTCTTCATCAATCACAATCAAGTATTCTGTACTTTAGGTGTAATAATTAATCTTAGTGGTGAATGTGTTAGTTTCTATAAATGTAATAGGTTAGTGTGTATGCGGAGGTCAGGAAATCGTTAAACAAGCAGATTAGGATGTAATGCACGATATGTGATGTGCGTGTCGATCACCGTACACCATGCCCAATCAGTACCAGAGGCTCGTGAGAGTGAGACGCTACAGGAATGATCCTGCAAGCTGCAAAGCTCATGGGACAACATGATGATGGTCATTATGCAAGAGGTCACTATAGAAGATTGTGTATGTCGACGTGTATGCTCCTTTCCTTCCCTACGTCTGCAGATGACTCCCCTTTCTCCCCTCGCCCATTCAAACAACAACTGCTCTACTAGCGTTCCCAGTTCTCCTCACCGTCTCAAAGATTCTAAACAAACTGAGCACCATATTACCGCCGTACAGCAACAACGCCAACAAGCTCAACGCAATGCACGCTGCCTGATGACGACACACCTGTCTCGCGAGGTGCGAGGCTGTGACGGATGTGGGCAGAGTGATACCGAGGGAGGTGGAGATGAGGTCAGGAGAAGTGACGCCGAGAAGGTTGTCGGAAATGGCAGTTGTTACCAAGGAAGAGTTGTCGGCGAGGGTAGCATTGGCGACCGCCTCGGCGGACTCTTCCAATTCGGCAATCATCGAGGCATAATCTGACGCTAGCCCATTCCTCCACCAGGCCGCACCAGCAGAACATTCTAATGGTGTCGCGATCAAGTCGTTGATTGACAGACTCAATGCAGAGGACCAGAGGGCGACGAAAAGCAAGTCGAGGCAGACCCAAAGCATCTTGGAGCTAAGCCCCCAAAGACCGATGGGCTTGCCAAAGTACTCTCGGTAGATGGCCATGAGGCCGTGGAAGATGGTGGTAGTGGCGTAGGAAATGATAAGGGTTGTAGAGGAGCCGAGGACGCCGGGAAGGCTGAGGGAGATGAGGTTGAGACGAATCTGGATTGATAGTCCTTTGAAGATTGTCAGTTTTGCCTTGTCTCAAATCTGAGTGGACATACCTAGAGCGATCACAACCACGATCAGATTGATCAACCTCACCCAGATAGTGACCCTTGCATCCAGGAACAGTACTCTCTT
The DNA here is from genome assembly GCA_006352305.1 of Cryptococcus floricola. Classification (NCBI taxonomy): domain Eukaryota; kingdom Fungi; phylum Basidiomycota; class Tremellomycetes; order Tremellales; family Cryptococcaceae; genus Cryptococcus; species Cryptococcus floricola. Next base: position 1,927,143 of record CM016931.1, on the reverse strand, counting down.
CCACCTCTTCCTCCAACTTAGATTCAGATCCATCCGTTTCTCATTCGGCCTCTGTCTCTTTCCAAACAATCGGAATCCATTTCTGCCACCACGAGAATAGCCAAACGCGGAAGAGTTGGAGCCGTGTTCATCCACGGTAGTGTCTGTGATTGTTGCTCGGGAGGTGTGACGAGCGAGATTGGCATTGTTACGCAGATGAGCCGGATCGGGATGTAAGAGCGCAAGGGCATTACCGCGAGGTTGGTCCGCACGCAGCTTCTCTTCATTTGCCTCGTTCCCGGCCTTCTCCCCGGATCCACCCATTCTATCATTCTCGCCATTCATCCCATTCCAAGGATACTCCCCCAAGCCCTCTCCGCTATGCCTCGGCGTGAAACCCAGACCACTAGGCGTGGGCGGTACCATAGCCTCGAATCGTTTTTGCTTCTTTGCCTTGGTCCTCTTGCTTCCCCCGGCGGTCACGGGCTGTTGTTGTTCGGCGGATGACTCTATATCACCCTCGTGCGGACTGGGAGGTATTGACTGGATGCCAGGAGCTTTAGAGCTCTTTCTCCGCTCCTTCTTCTTCTTCTTTCTGCTGCCCCCTTCTCCTTCAGAAGCAGTCCCAGCACCAGCGGCACCTTCCTCAGTCACACCGAACGCGAAACCCCCAGCTGGCGTCGACCCTTGTCGCATCTTTTGCGGCTCCTCATAGTACCCATACAACGCATCCTGCCAACTACCCGCATGCGGCCACCCATTCTGAAAATTGTTTGCAAAGTGCTGTGTGAGCGGTGGTGGTAGATTGATACGCAGACGATGGGAACCTTTGCGTTTGTATTTGAGAGCACCGGGAGAGTTGGAAGGGTCGTTCGGGTCTTGCCCTGGAGTGAGGTTGAAGTTGGTCTGAGCAGGGTCGGGGATGGAAGTAGATGTGAGGGTTGAGCGAGGACGGGGTCTGGCGAAAGGGGATGGTTCGTGGTCTGTCTCTTCCGACTGCTCGTCCCCGGTACCTGTATCTCGGCTTCTAAAGAAGCGTGGGAAGGCCGGTGCAGTGAGCTGCCGCCGCGCTGTACGTCTTGTAGGCGAAGCAGTGGGCGATGCCCCTGACACTTCCCCTCCAAGGACGATCGGCGCTTGGGGATCCCGCAAAGGCTGATCGACGAGGGTCGTCAGCCCCGGACTGGGAGAAGACGGAAAGACTGGAGAGGTCGGGGAAGAAGTGGCAGCAGGAGCAGAGTCCATACGCTTCAGAGGCGGCTTGCGCCTGCCAAAAGTCTGACTCTCATTTCCGTGATTCGACTTGATCGGACGTAAATGTGTCGCCACGGGCTCGAGCCTCGTGGTTGACCCTTTCTTGAACGCATTCGACAGTTTCAAGGAAGGCGTGGTATTGTTTACAGAGTCAGCCCTGTACGCCGAATTTCGATTATACCCCAGGATACGTGACGGTGAAGCCGTCCGCCGTCCAGAGGGACCGGGTGTTTCCTTGGAACTCTTCCTCGAGGCGCTGAAATAGCTCGTTCTCTTCTTGAGTCTCCCCTCCTCTCTCCCCGACTCTGCCTCTGTCACTCCTTCTGTCAGACCTCCCTCATCTTCCCTATCACTTTCCTTCCCGCTCTGCCCCTGCTTGTGTTTCAGCGTCTTGTGCTTGATCCTCGCCATTCCCCTCTGGGTAAATGTCCACCAAGGAGGCGTCTCATCAGAGGAAGAGTCGTCGGCAGATGACTGATTGGATGACGAATCAGAGTAGCGATAACGCATGGCGCGGGAAGAGGCGGTGGTGATGGTCGGGAAAGGGTCTGCGGCAGCTGATGGAGACTGCCCTTCGGCTGGCGGGAGGGGTTGTTCAGAAGGTGGTGGAGTCGGAGGCTCAAATATCGCCATAGCTATGCACCTGGTCAGCTTTTTGCATTCAGCAGAGACAAGAGACATACGAGGAACAGTCCGTAGTCTCCTACTAGCATTCGATCCACCCGCCTCACTCCCACTTTTCGGGCTCAACGCCCTCTCTGATACCCTCAGACTCCCACCCCCACTCCTCGCCGTGCCCGCTGATACAGCCGATTGCGGCAAAACCAGGTCTACAGCAGACCCCCGCGCAGAGGCAGGCTCATTCCTAGCATCTCGCCGCCGGCTTGCCGACCTGCCCCTGCTCCCCCTGGGAGAGTTATCTCTAGGAACCGTAAGGGAGAGGGGGAGGGAGAGGTTGTTGCGGGGGTGGGAGGCGGCTGGGTGTTTGCTGGAGGATGCTTCGGCGTTTGTATGTTGCATCGCACTTTTGGAAGAACGACGACTGCCGATTTTAAGCGAACCCCTCGAAACCGAGGTGTTTTTATAGGATGCTTGCAGAGAACAAGAGTCGCTGGGGGATTATACACTTTTGGGTTTTGAGGAGGGCTATGATACAGGTGCTGGAGAGGCAGTGTCAGTGTTCGGCCACGTTACGGGGATCAAGGCGGCGCACTGTACACACGAAAGCGCGACGGAGGCGACGCGACCAGGGGGCGGCTGTGTGTATCACGTTTTCAGGTCGCTTCGGATATACTTGAACAGATCGGGAGAAGCAGGGGGCGATTATTGAGAGAACAGAGTTGTTTGTTGAATGGCGAGGGGAGGTGGGAAGATGGGAATGACGCGGTCGCCTTTAGAGTGGGGAACTGGGTGGGGAGGGCGGAAAAGAGCGACAGATGTGGTTCAATGGCGAGGGCTGAGTTATAGGGCGGAGGGGATAGAGACGGAGATAGAGATGAGAGAGATATAGATGAATGGAATGGGTGATGCAAAGTGCTCAAAGGGAAATGTCAACAAACTAGCGAAATTTGATCCCGCAGCTTAACGTAACAATCAAATGAATGTCGGCCCATGCTCGCACTTGGCAGCTATTTTTTTGAGCGTGTCAATGCCACCTGCTGTCTGTACCCACCTGCTAAAAGCATCAATGGGGCTCGAGCCGCCACCCATACATGTACGTGCCAAGACCACCGACCGACGACGCGACCGACCGACTGCCACAATCAACAGATCTCAAAGGATCTAACATACAGTACTCGTACTTTCAGATTAGCTATAAACGTATAAACGTATCTACGACTTGGAATAGATCACAAGGACTCTGACCCCGGTATACTTGGGTATGTCCTTCAAATTTTGCTGCCACTGGTATAGTCTGAGGAGACATGACCGACTCAACGGCCGCCGGGCCGTCGCAGCCATCTACAAAGCCCGAGGAATAGCTGGCACGGGGCCTCTTTGATGATGTTGCCTATTCTGCCTCTCGACAGATCATCAAAGAGAAGAACTGCTGCAAATGAGGTTGCATAAGGAGACCATACAACCTGGATCGATAGGAGTAGTAGAAATGCAGGGCTTCCGAGAGACATGAACAGGGTGAATGCCAAAGGTGTCGCGCATGGCCTCCTTATCTTATCAGGTGAGGCATCCCTGCCTCTTGATCATTCGGTATTGCTACAGATACATGCGCCGAAAAGGGCAGTAGGAAGGCAAGGCAAGAAAAGACAAAAGAAATGGGCGGTTCCTAGTGCGTCATGTCGAGAGGACGTTAGTCACCAGAAGCACCTTCAAAATGTCCGATCGGTCGCATTGGTTGTGCCCTCTTGAAATGGCCCAGCTGTTGCTTGGTGATGACACCTCGACAGGGCAGAGATGGCGCAGCAAGGGGGTTCGCGACCAAGTGCGCCATGTATACCATCATCCCCGAAGTACAGGGGAGATGCAAGGCCAGGCGCGTCCGAAAAATCTTCACAAGCTCAAAGCTCAAAGCTTATGACGCGCAGAGACGGGAACGTTGAAAGAGGGGTGCTGGGAGAGTTGGACGAAGGCAAGTGATGCTGCCGGCTGCGAAGGATGCTCTCGAGTGGGCTTGGCAGCTGGAGATGGAGTGGGGCCAGGGTTCGTGCAAGGCCCGTGGGATCGCAGAAGATATAGCGTGTTGTGGCGCTGGGAGGACAAAAGAAAAAGTGACGGCAGCAGGGACTGCGTCCTGTTGCCAACGAGGCGGCTGCAACAGCAGTGCAACAGCAGGAGACCTCGATGCATGCATGGTGGTGCTCTGGCCCTCGGGTGGTAGAGGCACCCGATGTGCATGCATAGTGGACGGCAGGCCCAGTCGAGGCGAGGAGAGAGAGATAGGCGTGCAGGAATTCTCAGGGACTGTTTGTTTAGGGGGGTTGCTTTTGTGGCCAGACTTCATCTTCGACTTCCGTACATCTCGCAGCATCTCTCATCCATCTTCTCTTCTCTCTTCTCTTCTTCGTCTGTATACATCTCTCCTCTCCTCCTCCCCCCCTCCCCGCCATGTCCGCCCGTGGCAGCACATCCACCTACCACCCCCACACCGTCACCATCCTCGAGTACTACGAGACAGCCCGTGTCTCGCCCTCTGCCGTCGCCTCATCCTCCACCCGCCCCATACCGTCCTCCGCAGACCCTGCCACCAGCACCCACAATGACGAGGCTGCCTACACTGGCGCCGCCTCCTCGGCCACAGACTATGGCTCCAAAACCTCTGCCTCGATCGACGGCAGCATAGCCAACTCGACCGTCACTTCCGTTACCACCTCTTCCACCCCATCCACCCGGCAACCACCCCTGACCATCGGTGCTGCAGTAGCCATCGCCGTCGTCTCCTCCCTCGTAGTCGTCGGCTCCATCATCCTTATCGTCATGTACACCCGCCGTCGACGCAGGATGAACAAGATGCCGGGGAACGTCGCGGTCCCGAAGCGCAAAAAGGAAAAGGGCGGAGGCAGGCCGTTGGAGAGGATCGAGACGCCAGTACCAAAGGCTGTCGCGCAGCTGCGGTCCGAGAGGAGCTTGCTGCCACAGCCGTCGCCCCCTCGCATGTCCCAGCGTGAAACGAACGGCGTCGTCCTCCCCACCCATCCTCGCCCCGCAGCACACCCGAACCCTTCATACCAATCTCCCTTCCTCGACCCACCTCGATCTTCTCTTACGCCTGCTACGTCGCGTCACAGGCCCGAGTCGACGTACACTGACGACTCGGAGTTTGACATGCTCGCTCAAGACGGCTCGTCTTACGCGCGTACCTTGTCCACTTATAGTGAGGGCGTCAACTCTGAATACTCGGAGAGGGATCTGGGAACCTTTGTTCCCATGACTTCCACCAGCGCCCACGGGCACTTTTCCGATACGATCGCCATGTCTACCCGGCCCACACTGGCGGTAGACACCAAGAGCGCGTCCGGTCCTTCTGACGAGGGTACCTGGACATATACTGCCGTCGACTCGTCTTCTGCTGGCGGTTCCGGACCAGGCTCAGGCTCGAGCGGGTGGAACCCTCTCCTGACGGCCACCACCCCATACTCTTCCACCACGCGTACCCTCGTTTCTCCTTTCGCCGACCCTCCATCCCTTCCGCAGCCCAACACCGGCTCCGGCTCATTCATGGGTCCATACCTCAACCACCCCTCGCCTTCTGTCGTTTCAGACCGCTCATGGCGAACGGAAGATGACGCCCTTCTGATAGCTCGAGGTGCGGCTCTGGATCGGGAGAGGTCGGTGAGAGAGGGTGGGCTGAGAAGAGGTACGACGATCGTCAGACATCTTGATGGCGGGTCCGTACCGGGGAGAGAAGAGGAAGCTCAGGATGATCAAGAGGTGCATCTGCCTCCTGCTTATGGAGAGCTGTATCCTCATTAAGGGGTGAGGGAAAGAAAGGCCCGTGGCCTCGCCAAAAAAAAAGTACGTCATCCCTCTCGCCCATCTCTTTGCCCACAAGCTGACAAAAAGCAATAGGTGTATTCACTCGTTATAGAGATAGACGTTCATTCTTGTTGTTTTGTTTCCGGGAGACATCCTCCCATAGTGGTTCGACGGAGAGAGAAGAGAAGGGGGAGTGTGGGCGGCTTCTTACGCAGAGCGATAGTCAAGTCGAGAGGGAAGGAGGAGAAAAGAGCCGGTGCTCTTTTTTGATACGCTATCATACAAGTAGTTTTATATTATAGACACGTCAAATCCAGTACTCGTATGGTATACCATGTACTTTTGCGTTGGATTGAGCGGGTGTTTGATTTGTCTTGATCATGGGACTGCGGTCGAGTTGTGGCAGATCGTTGCATGTCGTTGATGTTCATTAGTGCACATCACTGGAAGCTCTCAATTGCGTCGACGTATGTCCCGGCCTACTGCCCCAAGATTAGCCATTATGTGCAGCGAAGCTTAAGCAACTGTCCACTCTCGACTGTCATTTGTTTGAACACCAATGTTTGAGAGTCGTCATACCAGTCTATGAGTATCCGAGTGGAACGTGTATAACGGCTCGAGAGTGAGAACAACCAGGTGGAGAGTGTATGCTCAGCTAGAGAGACGTCATTCGAGCAGATATTGGCGTGAGGTGGGAATAGGATGCGAGCATGCAAGGTGATTGAGGGCAGCTGGGCAGTACAAACGTTGCACATTTGTCTCTTTCCACCCGCTGCTACAAGCATAGACCAGGTGCATATGCCCAAGATCAGTCTTCTCGTCCCTAGAAACCCCTTTCAGATAGCCAATCCTTCACATCCTCAACATGATGCCCTTTGATCTGTATGTGTCCATTCGTCGGTCTGAGCGTGGCTCTTGGGGGCGCAGTGAAGGGGTCGAGGTGGTTGGCGAGAAAAGATTCGTTCAACTGATCTCTCAGTGTCTTGAAGGAGAAACGTTAGCTTGGCACTCTATAGGCTTTACGTCTGGCTTACAGCACCGCTTCCCTAGACAAAAAGTCAGCGAATGTCTTTCTACATCATCCATGTTCCACTTACTTCGATTTTGCGAATAATAGTAGTCACCTGACCTCCATTCCTGAACTTGGAATAGACAGGCAACTCTCCTCCCTCGCTCCTCATCACATGGTACCACTTCTCTCGGCCGCCCACGATCTCTTCCAGCTCGCCTTCCTCAGCCAAAGCAGCCTGTCCCCTCAGGAGAGCTTCGTACTCGGCATCCAGAGGAGCAGCGGGCTCTTCTGCCAGAGGAGCAGAGGTCGAAGAAGAAGAGGAGGCGCTTGTTGAAGGGGCTTCGTTTCGGAAGAATGGGGTGGTTTGGAATGACCGGGCGAGTACGAGGGGACGGAATGAACAAGTCGCAATGGGGCGAAGAGTCTGAGCAGATCTGATGATAGCTTGACGGGCGAGCATGGCGTGGTTCTGGGACAAGTCGAGAGGTATGGGTGATTTTGAGCCGAGCGCGAAATGTTCGAGGAGATGGACGGGCTTTTTGATGATGGATTTTGATTCCGTTACCTCCACTTCCATCATCATGCACGATGTTCACTTGACTTTCTTTCTCTGATATATAGATCTCGTGCCAGAATATTCAAGAGCCCTCCTCTTCAACTCATATCAACAGTTTATCCCGCTACTTTTACTAAAACAATCCACACCTTACCCACCCACAATGTTCGGTTTCGGCTCCTCATCCTCTGAAGCAGAGATCGAAAAGCCTGCCCCTACGAGGGAAGAGCGCAAGCAATGCTGGGCCTCGAGAGATATCTACCATGGGTGCCTAGACAAAAACAAAGTTCTGCAAGCGGGGGACGAAGTGAAGAGGGATGGAAAGGGCAATGTGGTGGCGGGGAGTGTATGTGACGGGGAGAGGCAAGCGTACGAGGGGAGCTGTGCCAAGGCTTGGGTGAGCCACATTTCGCACGGCAATTTGTTGGATGATACTAATTATGCTAAAGATGGACTACTTTAACAAGAGAAGAACCCTTGAGCTTCGCCGACTGGCGACGATCGCAGCGGCTGAGAGAAGCGGGGATGCCGCAAAGGTGGACGCTTGGAAGTCTGTCCCTGGAGCTGCCAGATAGCCGGCGAGATATAATGAGAATGGAGAAGCATAATAATGAGATATCGACATATGGCATGAATCTATCACCCCTCTCTTCATCCGTTGGCCCTGGTGAAACGATATGTTCTTGATGCTACATGAAGGGTCCGTGTCTGACTATGAATGCTGCACTTGCGTTCGCGATCGCTCCTTAGCCTCCATTGTACAGTCGTCTACTCCCTCAAGAGTTCCTCGAGCACCTTGGAGTCCAGTCAGCGTTGGTCTTCTCATTGACAAAGTTCGCTTACAGTGTTGTAGTTGGCAGGGTTGACGTTGTTGCCACGGTAGTTCTTGCTCTTCAACACTTGAATCTGCACCGGATCAGAACAAGTCTAAAATCGAATCAAATCCCACTCACCACTCGATCCCTGGGGAAACCCATATCCGTGAACGACGCAACATTCTCCTCAGTCAATCCAGCCAACTCAGCATCGGACGCCTTCTTCCCGCTACCCGCAGATCCACCCTGGCTCTTCCCCGCCGGGGCTTGAGCATAAGCCTGAGCCCAGTGCTTGGCTGTGTCGTTGAACGAGGCGCGGTCGGAGAGATAGTGCTTGGCTACTTGGGCGTCTTGAGGGTCGTTGGGAATGGGTTCGCAGAGGAGGGATTGGAGGGATATGAGAGTGGATTTCAGGGTAAGGACCTGTATTATTCTTATGAGCATGGTATTCGTAGAGGATGGGATGGACGTACAGGTGACCAGGCATCTTTGAGAATGTCTGTGATATGGGTCAGCATCGTAATCGGGGTTGACTCTTTGTAAGCATACCGAGACAGATCGCGCCCTAGACAAATGTCAGCATAGACAAATGTAATGTATAGCGGAGACTCACGCTGGCAGATGAAACGTTGGGATCTTTGAAAGTCAGGTGAGCAAGAACATAGCCATCAAAACGCAGAATGGCTTACGGTACACCTTCCTGCAACAGGTCATCAGCGGTGATCTTGATAGATACGATGCCGACTTACGTTATGAACTTCATCTTGACGGGTTGAAACGGATAGGTATCGGGAATGACAATGTCCTGGAGACAGAGCATTAGCTATGCCCTGCGAGCCTCGTTCAGGAGAGTATTTGACGCACGACCTCGTAATAACCTCCGTCATATGGTGTGTCGGGCTACAGGTACAGTAAGCTCATGCTCATGAAACCCTGGGCGGAACACTTACGGGACCAGGAAAAGCGCCAACAAGATGGAAAGGGTTCTCGTCAATCACTACGGGAGGCGACCATCAGTTTCAACGACACGCAAGGGCGCGAGGTCAGCCAGGCAAAAGCACTGACTCTCGATGGCGATACCACTCGTCTTGTCCTTTGCACAGTCTACGTCGGAGAGGTTAGATCATGCCATGGCCAGAGCTGACTGCTGACTCACCCTTGATCTCTTTCTGGACACGACGTAATCGGGCGTCAGACATTTCGGCGTCTTTGAAATTGAGGTTCTTGCGGTGAGGGACAGTGGCGACCAGAGATATTCGGCGAAGTGAAAGCGATTTGCAAGAGGGGACTCTTGTGGGTTCAAGTTATCCTCAGATGATATTAGTGAATCGCAAGAAGAGATAGGTCAAAATGGTTTCCGGCGCTCATCATCGATACCGCGCCGAAACCGGACACCGCCGAAAGAGAACCTCCACCTTGTATGAATTTCTCGCATGGTCAACAACTTTCTCAACTTCCATATACAACCAAGACATCGACACTATGGACATCGACGAAGAAGCAGCTATGAACGTTGGGCCATCTACGACCCCCACGACTGCGGGGGACAAGTCTGCTGCTGGTCTGAGCAAGAAAGCTCAGAAACGGGCTGCTAAACAGGTGCGGCGCGCAATGTCTGGACGCATCAACAGACACCTTGCTGACTATGCTTGTAGGCCAAAATGGAGACCTTGAAGCCACTCAAAAGAGCAGCCGAGAAAGAACGCAGACGTGTACGCAATGCCGAGCTACACGAAGGATATGCCGCTGGGACCTTGAGCGAGGCGGACAAGGCCATCGTGGAGAGAAGGAGACAGATTGAGAGGGAGAGGAAGGAGGCGAAGAAGAGATTGGATAAAGGGGAGCAGGGAGATGATTGGAAGGGCGGCGTTGTCGTGGACTTGGGCTTTGACGAGTTGATGGCGGACCAGGTTTGTGTGATAGATTCTTGGCCGACAGGTGTTGACATACTGCTCAGGAAATCGCTTCAACAGCGCAACAATTAGGCTACCTCTACTCTGCCAACCGTACAGCTCAACATCCTTTCCGGACCGTCATCCACACAACTTTCTCCCCGACTGCATCCCCCAGGCTGTGGGCACGGATGAGCAGTTCCAATTGGGACAAGTGGACCCGGTGCCACTGGTGGAATGAAGGCCTGGACGTACTGCAGGGACAACTCCAAGGTTCTGTCGCGCAAGAAGGCCAGAAACAAGAAACAAGTCTTGGAGCTGGCGGAGAAGCCGACGGAAACACTATGTTGGAGAAGACCATGTTGAGCCGGCTGACAGGTCCAAACCTGCCGCCCGACTTGATCCCCGGCAAGCACACCCTTGTCTACCTCTCAGCCGACGCCGAAGAAGAGATCACAACACTGTCAGAGGATGAGGTGTACATCATCGGGGGCATTGTCGACAGGAACCGGTACAAGGTGTGTTTCATGACACGGCAAAGTGCGCAGGTGGCTGATGATAGCTACAGAACCTGTGCCAAGACAAAGCAGAAAAACTTGGGATCCGTACCGCAAGGCTGCCTATCGGGTCCTACATTGCCAACCTCCCCACTCGCAAAGTGTTGACCGTCAACCAAGTGAGTCGAGCGAGCGTCTGACAAACTACATCACTAACACCACATAGGTCTTTGACATCCTTGTACAGTATCTCAAGTTCAAAGATTGGGCGGTTGCATTTGAGGCTGTTATTCCCACCCGAAAATATGCTGCTACTGGAGGAAGGACAAAGAGGAGGAGGGCTAGGTTGTCAAAGCATGCGGGAGAGGAAGGAGGGGATGCGGAAGGCGGAGAGGACGACGAGGAAGGGAGCGAGACTGACGAGGAACCGGATGGGGAGGCTGCAGGCGAGAGCTAGTCATCATGTATGCTAATGGAGCATCACTGAGCAAACTGATCGTATGCATATCGGCCCGTGAGGTCGGGCGTTGAAGCATGACGGCTCGCAAGTTGAACGACCCTCAAAAAGCACGGACAAGTGCCACACGCATAACGCCTATCGCCGCTCTTTCCCAGCGTCGCGAGTTCGACTGCCGCTCATGCCCTCTTTCCCCTTGATTTTGCGTTTCTGTCTGGTATCCCATTAATTCATCATCCCGACACCCCGACATCCAACTTTCAGCCTGCCCTCTAGTAATCAGAGCAGAGGGCGCCCGGCAGCATGAACCTATACAAAGCAATCGAAGAGAGCATCCAGTACATTGGAATTGATGGAGTACTTGGTAAGTCGGGATGACGCGAGAGCTGGACGCGCGAGGTGGAGGTCGACCACTTTCACGGGATAGTGGGACAGGGGTTGGATGTCCATTCCAATGTTGCCTGCGCTCTCCGTGTGGTGGATAGACCTAGGTGCTGGGAAGGATGTTGGGTGATGTGTGCTAGGACCCTTGTACATGTCAACTGACCGAACAATGTAGGATCCGCCCCCTCAGACCTGCAAGCCCACCTCGCCGGGATCATCAACCCAATCGATGCCCAGACCTTTCAGTACATCTGGCAAACTCTAGTCATTCAGCCCAACATTGAAGTGATCCTCACCGCTCGACCCATCGCCGTCGTTTCCGAAGTTGATCCCAAAGGCAAAGGGAAAGCCACGGATGACACTGAAACTTTGTCGTTCAAGACACCTATCGTCGTGTTGGACAAGGTGGATGGGATGCAATACAACGGTATCGGAAATGTCGCCGTCAGTGACTTCATGGCGCTCAAGGAGAAGTGGGGTTCGAGGCTGAGAGTGAGGTGTACGACGGAAGAGATTCATTATCAGCTCACTGGCAAGCATCAAGGAGTAGGTCAAGTTCAATGCTCTTGTTTTTGGTGATTGCTGACTCGCAATAGACTCTGAATTTGTCCAAAGACGCTCTGAGTCTTCTCCAGCTGGTGGCGATGGCCCGCGGAAAGGGTATCCGCTACATGTCACTGGTCGACCTACTCGGGGGTGGTGATTGGTACTCTAAGATGAACATGCTTGTAGACAACGGTTTGGTGTAAGTTTGATCTTCCTCTTCACTACTCTCTACGTATCCTGACCGTTATATGACAGCGCCAAAGTCGAGTTCCTAGACCGAAACGCGAACAGCAACATGATCGTACACTTCAGTTATCTCCACCTCAACCCCCAGTACCTCTCTTTCTGCCGACTCAACCCTCAGCTCCAAAACACACTTCCCCCAGACGTAGCCGCATCGCTCAGACAAGACTTGCAGAGGGAGGAAGAAGAAGAGATCGCCGGGGGAGAGGAAGACGAGGAGCATGCGGAGGAGGAGGATGTTGGGGAGTGGGATCTGGGATTGGCGCCCATCAGCGATATGGATATCAAGTCGCCGCATATGGTGCAGGATAGGATCACGAGGATCCTTGATCACCCGAAACTCACCAACCACCTCATCAGATACCGGGGGCTCATCTATGCTATGGTCAGTCGTCCTCCCATTCCGTATGACAATGCTGATCTGGGTTTTGCAGGGTTGGCGAAGCAAGACTATTCAAAAGCAACACCGAGCCATACGAAAGGTCATTACCAACATGGTCGATGCTGGCGTCGTCGAGAATCTGCTCGTTGGCGATGGCAAGAAACAAGTTTTGTGCTTGCGTTTGGCCAAGTATGGACAGAATCCGGGGCAAGAGGTCGTGGGCCGTGAAGAGGTGCAGGAAGAGCAAAAGTCCATCGAAGGTATGTATGCTCAAACGTCCAAGCTCATGGCTGACGCTGCTCAGAAATTGCTCGCTTGCCTCTTTACAAACCAATGCCGGGCGTCATGGTCACCAGAACTCTGGAACGTCAGCTTCTGGAGCTCATTGCCAACGCCCCCAAGGGAATAGTCCGTGGTGTAAGTCTGAAGGCTCTACATCCATAAACATCTGCTGACGTGCTTGTAACAGGAACTGAAAAGCAAGCTCAACTCTGTCTATCTGAGGATAGTCGAAAAGATCCTCGGTATGATCTGCGGGGAACAGGGAAATCGGTTCCCCGATCAATTTTGGGCTCTTGCTGTCTATGGCGCTGTGATCTCTACCGGCAGACAATCCTACATCAACTATCTCACAAGCTCTCACGCCCTTGCCTTCTTTTCCGAACATGACCACCAGCACAAAGTCAAGCCAGAGCCCTCCTCATCCGGACACTTCCTTGATTTGCCTCCCAACTATTACCGCTCTACTCAGCAGTTTATCGACTATGTGGAAAGAGGATCTACAGACTCTGATCTGGAGGCGAGGATGCCAAATGTGCCGGGCATAACCAAAATCGCCCCGGGCCCGCCCAAAAAGAGAGGCCGACCCTCGAAGCGCGAAACTCAAGGTGGACAGGCGAACACTCCTCGCAAGGACAGAGCGACCAAGTCCTGTGAGCCCGAGAACCGAGGTCGTCCCAAGACCTATGTCGTAGTCTACAACGACATCAAGGGTGGTGGCGAGCATGGACGCGAACGCAGAGTCTGTGGGGATATGTATCACCATCCGGATGTGCCCGATATCCTGTTGTTCAGTTGGACGACAGGTCTGGTTTATCCGGCGTCCGACAGATTCAATCCGAGAACAAAGCAGCCTCCGCCCCCATACGAACAATGGCAGCTCGACCAAGGGCGTCCTCCGGCCTTCTACGATCAATACCCTCATGCCACGAAGCGGTCTACTACCCTGCGAAAGCCCAAATGGCTTCTGGAGATGGAAGGGTCATGGATCGCAGGGGGAGGTGACAGTGACTCCGGGGCTGTTGGTGATGGCGTTCATGGTGACGGAATTCAGGAAGATGGCGACAATGGTCTTAGAGCGTCAAAGAGGCGAAAGACGACTATGAGCTATGTTGAAGCAGGCGAAGAAGCCGAGAGCGGCCCATCTGGAACGACAGCCGATGACCAATTCCAGAGCCCGCCCCCTCCGCCCAAGAAGCCTGGCAAACCACCGAAGAACAAGCCGGCAACCACTGGTGCCAAACGCGGCCGCGGCAGACCTCGCAAAAATCCTTTGCCCGACCTCGAAAGCGCGGCAGATCCTACTGTCACTCTGCCTGATACAGGTGACATGTCTCAATCGGCTGCCACTGATCTGCAAAACTCTCAAACTCTTCCTGTCGCCGAGACGACCGCCGGTGATGTCACTCCCAATGAAGTTTCCGGGGCTACTGAAAGCGTCAAACCTCCGAGGAAGCGAGGTAGACCTGCCAAAGTCACTCCCGCTACCGGTGCTTCCAATACTCCAGACCTGGACCAACCGCCTAGAAGGAGCGGGCGTCCGTCCAAGTCAAAGGGACAAGACATTGGAGACGGTATCCCTGGCATCGAATCTAGTCTGCTGTCCGAATTTTCCCCCCATTTCGATACGGACATCGGGTCGGAGACTTCCGCGGCCGAAAGAGAGAAGAACGCCAACGTTGTTGAGCCTGCTGAATCCGCATCAAGATCAATTGCGGTCAAAGAGCTTGGGAGGAAGAGGAAAGCGATTACCCCTCAAGGTCAAGATCAAGAAGATGATCACGGCAACTCTTCCGTCGCTGTCACACCCCTACAGACTATTCAGCCTCTTCCAGCTTCACCTCAAACACCAATCGTCAGCGTAGTCGATGAGGAGGTCGCTGCTCAGTCTGCTACGCCTCAGGATACCCTTGCCACGCGCACAAAGAAGAAGAGGAAGGTCAATACCGGCGCAGATACGAGTGAGTTGGTCTTTCGTTTGCCCTTGATCGTGTTGACATTTGATCAAGCATCTCGTGGGACACCCAGCATTGGGGATGCTATCCGCGCCACCCAGCTCTATGATGCCATTCGCGATTTTGGCGGTGCCGTGAAAAAGCGAGACGCTCCCCAAGTCTTGCATGACTACCTGGCGAAAACTCAGGGCGTAGACAAGGCCTTCATCACGACCTCGACTTACGCTCAGCGCATGTTCAACATCCTCATCGGGGACAACCGGATCAGAGAAACCAAAACCAAATTTCCCGATCACTTCATGCGACACATCGATCAAACGTTCTATTACGTGTCCGACCTGCCGGATGATACACTGAACGCCTACATCCGAGAACAAGCTGCAAAACGACAAGCGCCTCCGAAGCCTGGCACCAAGGAACCTACTTTCATCAACGCGAAGTACTCTGACTTTGCTCGGCCTTCCCATCCTACGAAACGGTACGATGGCCAGTCTGTCGAGGGATCGGCCGTCGACTTTACGGACAGGAGGCAGTTTCATTTGCGCGAGAGTGCTCATGTGGTACCTCAGCTCTATGGTCACAAGCTACAACGGTATATCCGTACAGCCATCTTGCACCGCGTCGTTGTCGAGATTGCCTCCTCTCCCGACTCTCAGTGTATGATATCCAGGTTGCCCCCAATATTCGAAACGGCCAAACTCATTGGAGATATACGGATCGGTGACTGGTTCGCTCTGCTGCGATACACGGCATACCAAGAGCACGTTGCAACTTGGCTCGAAGACCCTGCCCATCGCGAGATCAAAGTGCGCGACGTACCGGCCGAGATCGACACATTCAGCAAGCCCTTTATGAATCCCATGGGATCCCAAAGGTTCACTGTCCTGTTCGAAATCCTGGATGCTCTGAATTGTGTCACTCCCCTCGTAGCCGCAGCAGGCGGCGCCAAAGTGGTCTCTGCCGGAGATGCAGATTTCCAGAGATCGACTATGGACTTGTCGCCATACTATCTGCTTCACAGCTACGTCCCCGTGTACCATCTGGTCATTGAGCCAGATGCTCCGTTACTTGGAATCGTTCAAGTCAAGACAGCGATTGAAGTGGAAAGATATTGGAAATATCTGAGAGAAGCCGCCCTCGTTGCATCGCCCATCGATATCGTAGAAAGGGTGGATCCGTCCTCTGTCCAAGAGGCCATGCCTATCATCCCTGTCTATCCCAAAGTCTATAAAGTCACACCCAAACTTCCCCAATCAATCAAGAACGCGAAGAAGTGGGAAGACAAGCCATGGGTCAGCCTGGGCCAGGAAACAGCTCTCAAGAGCGCCATTGATCCTCACACAGCTACTCTTCGTGAACAGACTATCAAGCAGCTCGCTTGGGATGTGGCCCTTCCTCCCGACGTTGCCGAAGCCAAATTGCAGCAGCTCATGCAAGCTCAAGTCCAGGTGATTGCCCATCGTGACGAGGAGCTCCGTCGAATCGCTGTCCGAGCTACTGAACGCCGGGAGCAGGCCCGTCAGAGCATCCAAGCTCGTCTGGCGGAGGAAGAAGTCGCTGCGCGTCAAGTCTGGCAGGACCGTGTCAAGGCTAGTGCTTTGGGCCATGGAATAGACCACACGCCAGAGCTCCTCGAATTCCTTACTGATAGGACCAAAGGCGTCGGGAAGAAGGAATCGGTCCCAGATGCGCAGGTTACCTATTGGGTCAAGGTCTGGGAAATGTGTAGAGGGATGAGTGAAGAGGAACGGCAGTCTCTGATGGCCTCGCGAAAGGTCTCGTTGAAGCTGCAAGGGAAAGACTCTGCACCAAAGGTTGTGAGGCAGAAGAAGGGCCGGGGAGAGAGAACGACGAAAGTGGACAATTCTTCTGGTAAGTAGCGTCGATTGACTGCCATATTCGACACTAACTCATTCCAATAGCTTCAGGTGCTGGCCCTTCTGCAGCGAGTGGCGCCAAGCGTATCCGACGTAAATGGTCTTCCGAAGACGACGATCTCATCATCGATGGCGAAGCCATCATTAGAGCACGTTCAAGAACCAACAACTATCGAGGCCGGGCGTGCATGACAGCGCTGTTTCCAGAAGTTTCTTTACAGACTCTCCGTAACCGGCTTACCCACATCGTCTCTGAGCCAGGGATGGCTACCTACTTGTCAAGGCTGGAACAGGCTTGGTACGAGACCTGGATGAAGCTTAGGGGAACGGAGGTGCTGCCAGACGACAATATCCACAGTTCTGTGGCTTTCGACATCAAGGCCCATCTGGAGTATTTCCGAAAAAGCGTTGATAAGCGGAATCTGTGAGTGTCGTCTTTCTCGAGAGAGTGCTATTGACAACATCTGCAGAAAACTTCTCGCGACATCTGTTCCTGTTCGGCAGACGGAGCATGCCCCAAATCTCCCCGCGGACATAGCTTCCCTTCTTCAGCAACATGACTATTCCTACACCAAGACCAAAAATCACACCTTTGACACTCTTGCAGACTCTCAGATGGCTGAGGATCTCCATGTGAGCCACCTCGCTCGCACATCATTTGTCATGCCCAGAGTCCAAGAGGACAGCATCATGGACCTGGCTTTGGTTGAGAATGACCGGGATACTGGCAAACTGACCGCTACGCTCAAGGTACGTCGATGATTGCGTGTGAAGCTGTATGCTGAAGCGAATGTAGTCTATCGTGGCCACGCCATCGATCTCGTATGACCCTCATGTTGGACAGCGTCTTCTAAAGTTCTGGCAGGAGCCCGTCTACGAGAAGATCATTGCCGACCTGGTGGATAAGACTGTCATCCGGAAGATTGGCTCGGGGTCTGTTGCCGGGACAGGAGGGAGGCGCTACGACTTTACTCATCAGTGAGTATTCCCGCAATCTATCGTGATCTTACTAATTCGCTTTATAGATGGCAGCAATTGTCCGATGGACCTCTTCCTGGTAGTTTCTTCACGGAAGCAGGGCAGATGGAAAAGAAGTTGGAAATGGCAGGAGCGGAAGGTATTGAATGGCCTCTAATCGGGAAGCCCGGCGAACTTGGCGCTCTCTTGAGTATGGCCTCGAATGAAGAAGTGAGTCGATACCGGACCTGTCAGCTAATGGTCACTGACAATGATTCAAGGTCGATTTTAGTTTCAAGATTGAAGACTGTCCTCCTATCCGTATCCCTCACTACAACACTCGAAAGCTGAGTATGTCGAAGCTGTATCTTGTACCCTAAAACCAGCTCACGGCGATTTAGACGACGACGCATACGAATTCGACTTTAAAGTCACGCGCGTGAAGCCGGCACCGCCTTTTGCTGACATTCCATTGCCCAGGCCCGATGCCTGTCAAGCTCCCGCCAAATGGAATATCGTCCCTGATATCGACGACGCTATCGTCACATCGGTCATGGGCGCCATCACGTCTGCGGGTCAAGAGGGTATAAGCAAACCCAGTCTGCTTGCTCTCCTC
This sequence comes from Cryptococcus floricola, assembly GCA_006352305.1. NCBI lineage: Eukaryota > Fungi > Basidiomycota > Tremellomycetes > Tremellales > Cryptococcaceae > Cryptococcus > Cryptococcus floricola. The sequence continues at coordinate 1,909,011 of CM016931.1, read as the reverse complement.
GACCTTGTCCCCAGTCAGCTCGCCCATGCTCTTGCTCGGATTTCTTCAGACCCCATGTCCCGTATCTTCTGGGGAGGCTACGATACCGCCCGTGCCATCGATTGTCAATACTGGAGTGCATGGTGTATAGAGACAAGGCCTTACGAATCAAAGGACCGGGCAGATGCGGACAGGTCGACAGAACCCAGGAGATGGGTGGATGTTTATGGGAAAGTGATGGAGAAAGAGTGGAGGAGAGGATGCAATGCGGTGATAGCGCATTTGGCGAGCCGTCCGGGCATCAACCAGGTTGGTTCAAAGTCTTGAATCATAGTCACAATAGCTGATAATTTGATAGAGATCACTCGCCAAAAGAGTTGGCTCGATCTTTGACAGGCTGGAGTTGGTCGATATCCTCGACTTTCTGCTTCAGAAAGGCGCCCTCACCCGCCGGTGGGTTGATGTCCATATGGATACTGCTTTGCCGCCTGTGGAAGCTACCAGTATAGAGGAAGAGGAATTTGTGGGATGGTGGCCCGTGACGAGCGCTTTGTTGGGCACCGTCTAGATTTCACTATGTTCTAAGATTGTACAATTACATGTATACCAAATCGACATATCGCTATGGAAGAACCTCGTCGATGAATCAAAATCAATACTTGTGTCTTGCCGTGAAGTCCCGTGACAAATTCAACAAGTTTCAACAAGTACGAGTACTCTACTCGTACGATGACGTGTCAGCTATAGTCCAGTACTGCCTGCATGTAGAAAGAGTGACACTGGAAGGGTGTATTGTGTTGATCTCTCGATAGACCCCAGAGATCCTTTTCAAGACTGTCCGAGATTTGGTGAGCCAGCTGACGCTCGAAGAGACATCAGGAAGCATTGGCCAGTGTTACTACCGACGTTGATTTCTCTTCCTTACAGCCGATACTGCCTCCACCTCCACCTCCACCATCTCCACCTTTTTCCTGACTTTTTCACGCTCTGCAAGGCCGGCGGGCTCACGCACCACTGACAGCCGGCGGGCTCACAGCCTAGTGGCATATGACACTGCTGTTTACGTCATTTTGGGTTCGTCCATATAAGAAGCGGACGGTCACATCTGGTGGCCAGAATCTCACCAAAACCGAGCCACAGATTCAAGCATGGTCAAGACAGCTCCCTTCCAAGATGTTCAAGTCCCCGTCCCAGGCTTTGGGTCAGACGCGTCACACTCTTAAATTGGATATGGCGGCTGACTCTCATCTGCAGAGCTATGGGCCTCTCCATAGCCTACGGTCCCGCAGACGACACGGAATCCCACAAGACGCTCCAAAAGGCTATCGATCTCGGATGTACCTTCTGGGACTCTGCCGTCGTGTACGGTGCCGGTCACAATGAATCGCTCATCGGCGACTTTTTCAAGAAGACTGGTACCAGGGACAAGGTCTTTATCGCTTCCAAATGTGGTTTCGACGTGCGTACCCTATAGATCGACGTCATGGAAATGCTGACCCTCATGATAGTGTTTGGATGGGCAGGACCCCATGACATCGATGAGCAACGTCACCAACAAGCCTGAACACATCCGAGCCTACATCGAGGGTACCAAAGACCGACTCGGCTCTTACCCCGACCTGTACTACCTCCACCGAATCGACCCCAACACTCCTATCGAAGAGTCTGTTACTACCCTTGACGAGTTGAGGAAGGCTGGCAAGACCAAGTACATTGGGTTGAGCGAGTGTGGTGTTGAGACCTTGAGGAAGGCTTGTTCGGGTGAGTATCTCTTCACATCAAGGTGGGATGCGTCTAACACGGTGTTTAGTTGCCAAGATCGACGCTCTCCAGATCGAGTATTCTCCCTGGGAGACCACATATGAGGAGAACGGTCTGATCGCCGCCGCAAAGGAACTCGGCGTGGCTGTCATTGCCTACTCTCCTCTCGGCCGAGGTATCCTCTCCGGCTCGCAAGTCTCATTCTTTCCCACCCTTTGAGCGACGCTGACACTACCAACAGCATCAAGTCGCTCGATGACCTCGATGAGACCGACTTCCGCCGCATGCTCCCCCGCTGGTCGCCCGAAAACTTTCCCAACAATATCCGCATCGTCGACGAGTTCCGCGCCCTCGCCGAGAAGAAGGGCACCACTCCCTCACAGCTCGCCTTGGCCTGGCTCATCGCCCAGGGTACTATCCCTATTCCTGGAACGAGGAGCGGAACGAGGTTGGAAGAGAATTTCAAGGGAGGTGATGTGGATTTGAGCGAGGAAGAGTTGAAGGAGTTGAGGGCGTTGATCGAAAAGGCCAAGCCTGTTGGGGAGAGGTATATGGATGGGGCGTTGCAGCAGCTCGGTCATTAAGAGTATGGATATCAAGGGGAAACACTTTAGTCAAAGCAGATCAGTAAAAAAGGCGATGTTGACATGCATCGATCGTGGCAGAACGAAGAGTTGAGTGATGCCGGATATCTGCCCATTTCCGACCTCTGCGTATAAGCTGGATATCCCTTACAAAAGCTTTACAAGACTTTCATGTGACTAGATGAACACGGTGACGAGAGAGGTAACTTTGGGGATGACACAAGATTGCAGAATCTCTATGGTACTGCAAAATAATCTCTCCTCTCAGAACGCGCCGGTCCCCCCGTCCCCCTACTCCTCTCCTCCCCCCGGACGTTACGGTGCAGCCCCGAATGACTCTCCAAAGTTGCCCCATTCGGCGTACTCTGATAATCCACCTCCCTCCCACGCCCATTCGACCTTTTCGACGCTGCCTCACTGCCCGGTGTGGGGGACGTGCCCTGCCCGGGGACATAGGTGCAGCCCATGCCGGCTAGGGTTTTGACGTAGCCTTGGGAGAGTTGGGATTGGCGGGAGAGGGCTGGTCTTTTTGGGGCTGGGTTTACAGATTGGTCGTTGTCGACCTCGTCTGGCTCAGAACCGGGTTCGAGATGGATACGGACGGCTTCTCCTTCCGGACTGGATTGCGGGTCCGCAACCAGGGGCGAACTGGAATCACTCCCCACAGCAGTCACCTGTATGAAAGGCTCTCCATCAGCAGTATAAGTCATCCGATTAGTCTCGTCGGGTTCACCACCAGCCCATGTCGGCGAGTCGGATCCGCTCTCACGACGCCCGGGGTATGGTGTCCTCCGGTTGGGATTGTAGTTTGCAGGATGAGAGATATCGTCCGAATCATTCACTAAGGTACGTTCGAATATGTACGAAAGCGTTGAACGGGTGTCTTCTTGACTCTGGTCGGCGGGGGATGTTGAAGGGCTGAGGTGGTATGACATGGCTGGTGGTGAGATTGAAGTGATAGAGTGTCTGGGGTTACATGAACAAGTCGTGTGCGTCTTATATACGCGCCGCCCCACAGAAGCACCATCCGACCCCCCATCAGCTTCATCTCCTTCCCATTAACCGCGGGCCTTCAAAATGCAACCTTTCATAGAAGATTTGACGGGGACGGGGGTCCTTTCATAGATGATTTCTCCGCAAGAGAGGGGCGAGAGGGGTGCCGATAGTATCGCCGGGGAGACCTATGGGCTGGGGTTCTCCCATGTGGAGATATGTTGGGGATGGGGAACAGGGTTGATATGAAAGGATTACGTCCACAACCGGAGGCTATATTGGGAATGAGTAAAATGGATAATCAGTATAGTATCGATTTGAGGCGCGCTTTGCGGGTTGATAGAGTCAGCTGGGAATGTCGATTCAAGGTCAGGCCAAGGTGGGGACAGATCGATTGATCGGGGTCGCAAGTTTAGCTGAGTTTTGATGGCTGAGCACATCGAGAGTCGGCGCTGCGTCAATCTCCCATCGCAATCATGCCAACCCCCGCCATCCTTCCCGTGACCAAATCACCCTTCCCAAATCACCCTCCCAATCCTGCTCTCCTCCATCTTGGACATCTTGCAGACCATCGACAACCGTCTGCATTTGCTGGAGTTTCCGATCGATGTCTGTTATGTTGCCATTGCTCTTGAAGAGAATAGCAGCCCATAAATGGGAACAGAGCTTGGATGTCATCGTCCACATGGTACAAGTGCAGACAGGTCTATTGGACCCATTCGCGCACCTCTCTTCAAGAGCAATGGCAACATAACAGACATCGATCGGAAACTCCAGCAAATGCAGACGGTTGTCGATGGTCTGCAAAATGTCCAAGATGACGAGCGTATTGTGACAGAGGTAATTTCCGGCTGACATTGATGAAACCTGGTACATCATTGATGGAAACGGGATCCCATCGCCCCAGTCCATCGCCCCTCTGAAGATTGACCCTCATTCCACCGTCCCTACCCCCAAACACCCAATCCATCAGCCAAATCCTCAACAGTTGTATGCTTTGCATCCTCTAGAAGGGGTTTTTTGTGTTTCTTTCCAACATTCATCCCTCCTTTGCTCCTTGTTACAAGTTTTGACCCGGCTAGATATCAAGAAAAGATCTAGTGGTGGCCGTTCTTGTGGTGCTTGAGGTGCACTGTTGGTGGAAGTGTTGGCAGGTGTTGTGAATTTGGTGGGTAGGAGTAGTAAGGGATGATGGGTTGGTGGCAGGGAGGTAAATAAATGATGATGATCAGCAACCCGAACAATGCCGAAAGAAACGCCAAACGCACTGTTGTAGTCGATGGTGTAACCGAGGAGGAAAAGAATGCCAATGGTAGCAACAAGGGGCTTGCTGTGATACACGTCAGCTCTCATCCCTCTCCAACACATCCCAAGCATCCCAAGCAACCCAAACCGCGCCAACCGCGCTAGTCCCAAAAGACGATTCCCAACTCACCCAGAAGCGTTCTTGCCCTCAAAGTACCTGCCGCGAATACCACCAGCCCTCTCAGCAGCGGGCTTGGCGCCCTTGGGGAGCTTGGAGTAAAAGTCGATGACCTGGGCGGTACGGGCAGAGGTGGTGCCGGAGGACTATTGTAACTGTGTCAGTTTTGGGTGTTTTTTGGTGGGAGAAAAGGGGACGTGCGACGGCGCCGGGGGTGGCGATCTTTGGGGGGATGAGGGCTGCGAGGGAGCGACGGGCGGCGGAGGGGAGCATGGTGGATGAGTGGAGAGTGGACAGCGAAGACGACGTTGACGGCCGAGATGGCTCTCTCCCTACCTCCGAAGAACGCCGGGCGTGGCAGAGGGGGCCATTACAACATATTGCTAGTGATTAGCTTTGTGATTAGAAAATGCAGTCCTGATTACTCCCGGTGCCTCTACAAAAAGTTGGCCCTATCTCCTCTATCATTTACGGCATCTCTTGCATTCCCCAACGACGCTCCTATACCCCTATACCCCCCCGCCCCGCATAGAAAGAGAAAAGAGAGACCATGTCCCCCCCTGCTGATGGCAAGCTTGGCAAGCGAGAGTCCGGTACCGCTCGTATCCTCGGTTCAGGTGCTTCTGGTGAGTAGGCGAATAGCTATGGCAAGGCAAGAGCTGATGCTGGGGCAGGTATCGCCGAGTTGATGGTCTTCCACCCTGTTGTATGTCACAAACTTGCATATAAACAAAGACGTAGCAACGCGACTGACCATGCACAGGACACTGTCGCCAAACGTCTCATGTCCAACAAGACCGCCCTCTCCGGCCAATCCCTCAACACCATCATCTTCCGCTCCGCCGCCCAAGCCCCCATCGGCACCAAGTTCCTCTCCCTCTTCCCCGGTCTCGGCTATGCTGCAGGCTACAAGATTGCCCAGCGGGTGTACAAGTTTGGCGGGCAGCCGTGGTTTAGGGATGTGATTGACAAGAACAGTGGAGGGTGGTTCAAGAGCACTTTTGGGAACAAGTGGGGTGGGATGTTGATGCATGCTACTGCTGGATCGTGCGTATTCTTTGGAACCTTGAGAAAAGTCACGTTGAGTGATTGCTGATCGAACCAATAGTTTCACTGGTATTGGTGAAGTTGTGCGTCCTTCCCCCGGGCCCGTCGGGATCACACTAACACCATTCACAGGTCCTCCTCCCCCTGGACGTCCTCAAGATCAAGATGCAAACCAACCCCGACGCCATCCGAGGCCGAGGTCTCGCCAAGCTCGTCACTGAAGAAGGTATCGCTTCGCTCTACCGAGGATGGGGATGGACCATGGCAAGGAACGCCCCTGGGTCTTTCGCTGTACGTCTCTTTGCCCAAGAGTGTCAAGGCAGGGCTGACGAGAAGGTAGCTGTTTGGAGGTTCTGCCGTCACTAAAGAGTTCCTCTTCAACCTCTCCGACTACTCTTCTGCCACCTGGTCTCAAAGTACGTCCCCTAGCCTTCTCTCATCTACCTATACTTACCCCGTACAGACTTTGTCGCCTCCATCGCCGGCGCCGTCGCTTCCATCACCGTCGCCGCCCCCCTGGACGTTGTCAAGACCCGTATTCAGAACGCCAACTTTGGCTCCCAGGTCGGCGGTGCGGCTATCATCAGGGAGATGATCAAGACGGAGGGTATGGGAGCGTTCTTCAAGGGTCTTACTCCCAAGGTACGCTTTAACGGCAGAGATACGCCAGGAAAAGCAAAGCAAAAAGCAATGGCTGATTGGATGTATGCAGATCCTCGTGGTCGGCCCCAAGCTCGTCTTTTCCTACACCCTCGCCCAAAGTCTTATCCCCTTCTTTGGCAAATACGGTACGTCCCTCGCTCCCTGCCTTGACAGAGCTGACCCGGACGCAGTGTAATACCAGCCGACGTAGACCCACCGGGTAGAGATACCCGTAAAATAGACTTGGCCGATGACCCTACATACATTCTCCTCTCATCCGTAATGCCGCAGTATCATTGTCTTTCTCTTTCTCTTTCTATGCATCCATCGCTGTCCCCTCGAGGAATAACAATAATACATAGGAGAACCGCGCTCGGACCCTTTTTCGCGTCGTACGAGGCACTTCCCCATGTCCTTGTTCAAATCCTCTTTTCCATCAACATCTCGATCTCGCCGCTTCAACAACTCAGCCCGCACAATGCTCAACCAGGTCTACATCCTCTCCGCCTCCCGTACCCCCATCGGCGCCAAAGACGGCGCCCTCGCCACCGTCTCCGCCCCCCAGCTCGGTGTCACCGCCGTCAAGCACGCTATCGAGAAGGCCGGCCTCGAGCCCAAGAGGATCGAGGAGCTGTACATCGGTAATGTCGTCCAGGCAGGTGTCGGACAGAGCCCTGCTAGGCAGGTCGGTATCGGTGCTGGGTAGGTTCCACCTTGTTATTGCAATTGGATGAGGGCTCAAACGGCCATGTAGTATCCCCGAGAGCTCGGATGCTACCACTATCAACAAGGTGTGCGCGTCGGGTTTGAAGGCCATCATGCTCGCCTCGCAAAACATCCAGCTCGGACAGCGAGGTGTCATGGTCGCTGGTGGTATGGAATCCATGTCCCAAGCTCCGTACGTCCCCTCCCTCACTCTCTCACGAACACAGCTCACACTTTTGCTGCAGCTTCCTTCTCCCCCGAAACAACCCCCCCTTCGGCGCCGTCACCGCCCAAGACTCGCTCGTCTCTGACGGTCTCTTTGACGTCTACAACAAGTTCCCCATGGGCAACTGCGCCGAACACACTGCCAAGCAGCTCTCCATCTCGCGCGAAGACCAAGACGACTTTTGCCTCTCTTCCTACACCCGCGCGGAAGAAGCCTGGGCCGCCAACGCTTTCGAAGATGAGATTGCGCCCGTGACTGTCAAGGGCCGAAAGGGCGATGTTGTGGTCAAGGAGGATGAAGACTACAAGAAGCTTCTGAAGGAGAAATTCAGGACTATCAGGCCGGTGTTCCAGAAGGACGGGACGGTGACGGCTGCGAATGCGTCGACTTTGAACGACGGTGCTAGTGCTGTCGTGCTCGCGTCTGGAGAGGTCGTCGAGAAGGAAGGTTTGAAGCCTCTCGCCAAGATCCTCGGTACGTTCCCCACCACCCCACTTCTATACGCAACATGGCTGATAAAAAGGGTAAAAGGCTACGCCGACGCGGCTTGTGCCCCTATCGACTTTCCCACCGCCCCCACCCTCGCCGTGCCCCTCGCGCTCAAACACGCTGGTGTCTCTCAGGACGACATTGCCCTCTGGGAGTTTAACGAGGCCTTCTCCGTCGTCGGTATCGCCGCTACAAAGGTTCTGGGTATCCCCAGGGAGAAGATCAACGTCAAGGGTGGAGCCGTCGCTTTGGGTCACGTACGTCCCTCTCCCCACCCATTTTTTACGCGAACGCGAAAGAGACACAAAGCTGATATCTTGGATAGCCTATTGGATCTTCTGGTTGTAGGATCGTGGTCACGCTTGTGCACGCGCTGAAGAAGGGTGAGAAGGGTGTGGCTGCTATCTGTAACGGTGGTGGTGCTGCTTCTGCTATCGTCATCGAGAGGCTTTAAAATCTATGGATACCCAGCATTTAGAGAAGGACATGCATGATTGGAGTGTTTGTGAAGAAGTATATGATTGGGAGGCTCATTCACGACAGCGATTGATTCTCTCAGATGCATTGGGAACGTCAGCTGGAATTGAAAGTACGGCTTCCACGTCTTCCACAGCCACTTGCTCGTTCATGGGACAATACGTATATACATGCGTTCATGGGACAATCTGTATATACACGCCGAGTAGTGAATCAACAAGAGTAGCGAAATTATGTTGGGGGTTTCGTGTCTGATCGTGTAGTCATTCGCCTTCATCGCTCAACATCGTCAGGGCCATCACTCCAACTTGGGCCTGATATATCGTCAGCAAACAAGTACCCAGACTGAAGGCGTACGACTCACCAGAGGTTGTCGTCTTGGAACTCTTTGACAATCTTTTTAATCTCGCCGACGTCAACTGCGGGGTAGGCCGGCTTGAAGCCCAAAGTGGTCTTTGCTAGAGAACCGTCGAGGCAAATCGAGCGCTCTACGCACAACAAGGTCGGCATTGTCCCAAGCGAGATGAAAGAGAGGACGTACTTCTGAAAGCGTGTTCGTCCAGGTATGGAGTGATGGGACATGAAGGGATAGGCGGGTTGGATTTGGAGAGCATGTCGGACCATGCTTGCACGTGCTACATAATATCTCATCAGCAACGTTACCAATAGAAGAAAAGTCTTCACTTACCATCTCATTCACATCCTCCACCATCTCACTGAAATCAGTCTTGGCAAACTGCTGCACCAAAGTAGCCACCGTCGAGCTCAAAAACCCAAACTTGATCCCCCACGTCTCGGCAACAACTTTCGCCAAACTGCCCTGCGTCGAATCGACTTCATCAACCACGTTGAACAGCGGCAGGCGGACTGATTCTTCTTTAGGCACGATGGTGGAGACTGTCTTCCATGTTTCAGACAAGCTGCTGCGTTTAGAGTTGGAGGAGAAGATGGAGTTGCCGGAGGAGGGTGGGGCGAAGGCGAAGGGGATGGAAGGGGAGGAGGGGAGGATGGTGGCGTAGGGGGTTTGGAGGAGGTAGAGTGCGAGGAGGTAGAGGGCTTGGGCGATGTCTGAAGAGTGGACAGTGTTGATTCGGAGGTCCGAGCTGTCAAGTATCAGCATGCCAGTCTCTTCTCGAGGTATGTGCTTACTTGTACAGAAATTTCATCTCCTCCTTCCTGCAACATCGTCAGCACAGAACCAAGCCGATCTGAAGCAACGTACAGATACTGGTAAACATGCCCAGCGACCACCCTCGGCACAACCTCCCCATCCCAGGTCCCCCGTCCATACCAAGCCCCACACCTCACAACACCCACCTTCAGCCCCCCAAGCTCCCCATTCGCTTCCTTCTTGGCCAACCGGCCCAGCCCTCGGAGGACTTCGTGCCACCACACGCCCCGCACGCCGTCGGGCTTGAGGTCGGCGTCTTCCTTGTGGCCAGGAGAGGAGGAGGGGAGGTTCTTCATCTCGTAGAAGGGGAAGGTGAGGCGGACGTAGGCTTTGGGTTTGAGGGCTGGGGAGAGGGCGGCGGCGGAGTTGGAGAGAGATAAAGACACTTGGTAGGTGTGGGAGATTTGGATCTGTAGACACTATTAGCTCGAGCCCCAGCCCTGGAATCCACTCACAAGCTCTGGCTTGTCAAAGCTCGTATCCCCAGTCAGATCAAACACCACATCAAACCCCTTCTCCACCTCGTCCCCATACAGTTCCCTGCCATTCCATTCCTTTGGGAGTTTGAACAGCTCGGCATGCTTTTCGACGTTGCCCAAGTTGACCTGCTTGTACTCGAGTTTGGAGTCCGCGCCTATGGACTCGGGGAGGAGGGAGAGGAAGGGCTTGTCGATGTATGTCGAGGGTGGGGATATGGAGAAGCGGTCGGCGAGGCGGACAAACTGGCGCAGCATGTAGCGGTCAGCTATCCGAGTTGTCATCGCGATGAGGCAAGGCTTACAGCGGCTTTTGGGTCTTTGGGATCAAGGAGGTAGGGTGCCAGTGCTCGAGCGACAGTTGTAGTGCCGCCTGCATGGCCATGAATCGCAGAGACCAGCCGGAATGACATCAAGAGCACATCGGTCAGCTACACTCTTGCATCTCTGATACTCCATGCCCAGCTAGCTTATGTGCTTCAGACTCACCGAGGATGAGGACGTTGGGAGGGGTGTCGGGGCGTGTGGGAGGCATCTTGTGGACGGTCCTGCGCTGTTCTTTCGGGGAGGTTTCAGGTGGTCGTCAGGTGGGGCGGGGTGGGGAGGGGTCTGTCCTGGGCTCTGCTATGTGCTCTATACGACTTGCTCGATGCCAGGGGCTGGATAGGCAGACCTGGGGGATAATTATAATATGTGGATGGAAAGAGAAATGCAAGAGGACAAAAAGAAAGCGAGCTGAAACCACGAGTCGCTCGGACCGCCGCGCTATTCAGGGCTGCCCAGGTTACAGATGTGAGGGACAGGATGGGGATGCATAACTCGAAACAACCGAAACAACCTGAGCTACACAGCGTCCATTCACACCCCACTAAGCGTGCCCCGCCCGAACTCTCTGCATTTCCCAATCAGGCGAGCATGTCCCTCGCCCAAAGCGCAGGTCATTCGGCCCCCACGCGGGCTCGGCTGGTTGCCTTCGATGAGTACCTTGCTCGGGTCCTCCAGGAACTTCTGTGGAAGAAGCTCCGAGGTTCTAGGGGAGGCGAGGTAGTAGCCAGAGAGGTAGGCATGGGCCGAGCCGCACTGAGATGTGGTCAATCCGATGGCGCTGGATGGAGATTGTTCCACTTACCACGGGATCTTCCAGGATAGCGAGTCCTGGCGCAAAGACTCTTGTGTTGATGTGAAGCCTGTCGTCCGGCTGATCAGTGGCAAGCTGGGTGACAATGATCAAGCCCGAAGAGAATGCCAGCTAATGCTCATATCAGCCGCAGTCCACCAAGCGAGCACTTTGAAACTTGCTAGCTTGTCCCAAACGACATCGATTTTTGTGATATCCGTCTCGGGAGACAACTGTACAATGGGCGACGTCCTGACCCCAAAGCTATACGTCTCAACCGACTCGACATTTTCAGTCTTCAAGCCAAAAACGTCTGCAGCCTCTTCCAGCTTCTTTGGGTCTTTGGCGCTTTCACTCCCAAACGCAGCATAAGTGTCTTTGGACAGAGTAGGAAGAGTGATCTCGATAGAGTCCTCAATCCTCTTTGCGATGAGGACACCAGAGTACCGCGTGAGAAACTCAATGGAGGTGATATCCGGGTCTGTGCTGAAGACGGCTTGAGACGATGCGAGAGTCGCATGTCCGCACAAGGCAGCTTCCTACAACTACATCAGCGCCATGTCGCCTCATGAATAGCCAAGTACTAACGACCCCAGGCGTCCACCACCTCAGACCATACCTGCCAACCCCGCCCTCTCCATTGCCAGGCATCGGCACGAGATACGCCGTCTCGGAGAAACCGAAATCTTTAGCATACGAGAGCATGAAGGCTTCATCTTGCGTTTTGGGGTGCGTGTCGGAGGGAAAGATGACGACGGCGGCTTGGTTGCCCGAGTAGGCTGGGGTGGGGGCGAAGGCGTTGATGAGGTAGACGGGGAGAGGTGCAGGGTCGGGCATTGTGGAAAGATGACAGGAGAGTTAGGATATGGATGAATGAACCTTTATAGAAATGAGAACGAATAGATGATCGAGTCGATGGAAGAAGGGCACGTGATGACTCGACTCGGTCTTCCGGGGCTCACTTGCGCCGTCAATACCGTCGGGCATCGAAGAGTGCGACTCGCTTTCGACCGTAAATGAACCGGTCGTGTGCGATATAGTGAGAGGATCAAAGGGCTGAATAGCCTCCAGCAGCTAGATCACAGTCAGAGCAGCAGTGACAATAGCCTCAGGAGCACAGAACTCGACGAGTATAGACTAGAACTAACAGGTCGCGTCGTCGCGTCGGTCCCCTGGCCATGGCAGCGCACATCTGTCCCCTAACCATTCCCTTTCCCTTCCAACCTCGACAGGCCATATCCCTTTCAGTATCCGCACTCTCTTTGATCTGACATGCCTAGTCACAGCATCGGCCTCTGTGGCATGAGCGCGGTCATCGACGCCAAGGCAAAAGGTTGTGTTGACTGTCAATCCGCATCGTATGACTAAGCTTGATCGAACCAAAAACTGCTCACGCCCGACGGAACATGCTCCGTTAGTTGTATGCAAGTGAAAACATGCATAGATCAGGTAGAGACGAGATGTTCCAGCATCCATCCGCCGCGAGGCAGCTCCCGTGGTACGAGAGACGAGGACGCACAGCGATCGGGACACCCCTTGATGGTTTACACTGGGAGTTCGGGGACACGGCGGGGTAGTCATTAGGTTGTCGTTTCTCTAATACGACGTTTTGTCGTTTCTTGCTCAGGGAAATACCACGTGGATGTTTTCATGATTATATAATCATCTCCCCCCGCCCGAATACGGTGTCGAGTGATCTGCGCGGCAGGTGGGGATCAAATGGAAACTCCTACGTATCAAATCCACATACAGTAATTCGTAGGAAGGTACCTTTACTAGAGTGCATGCTGGGATTGCATCAGTGCGGGCATCGCTACGGCGAAGGTGTTGCTGACCGTGCATGACTAAGCCTCGAATGCAAGAGTGCTCATGTCGTACTGCTCGGACGAATCACGCTGTCATCTGTGTACATCGCTTTCTATTCCCACTTCTATTACAATCTATATCTCTACGATCCAAAAACACTCCTGCGTGTGCCCCAGAGACACACTCTCTAGAGGAGTGCTTTGGTGCCATCGCTGTTCGAGCAACAAGTCAGTCAGCGTAACTCTGTCGGAACAAAGGACTTTTTTTGCTTACTTCATCCACATCCAGCCAGAGGTCTCCTCCTTGGTCGCATCATCTATGATCTTGGTGATACCGGCTATGATAGTGCGAGTCAGCCGCTGTATCTACTAGAGCCAATAAGAAAGACATACGGACGACTCCCTCGATAGTCTCGGGAGGCGCAGCGTCCCAGCCGCGGTTACTGCCAGCCTCGCGGCCCATCTTACTGTGCCCGACTAGTGTTAGCAAAAAAACAAAAAACCAAAGTATTGGGCTCAAGCAACGTACGTATCAACGATCCCGGGGTGGATGGTGAAAGCCTTCAAAGTGGGCTCCTCGTGGTGAATGGTACGAACCTGACGACATCATCAGTACAACGACCCGGGGCCAAGCGGAAGAGACCCACAAGGTAATTCACAGCTGCCTTACTGGCGCCGTATAGGCCGAATTTCTCCCACAAAAAGTCCCTGGTAATGGACCCAGCAAGACTGGAGAGGACGGCAAAAGTTCCATCGTCCTTCAAGAGAGGCCTGGTAGCTTGGTAGAGGAGCAACGGGCCACGGGTGTTGACCTTGTAGTCCCAGTCGAACTCTTCGGCGTCGGCTTCCAAAAGGAGAGAGCCGCTGTCATTGGCGCCAGCGTTCGAAATGACGGTGTCGAGGTGAGTGATGTTGTGCTTGGTCTTGAGCTCTTCGACCGCCTGCCACTCAGTCAGTATGGATCGCAAGCTATGAAAGGACAACATACGTCTTTAAAGTCGGTGAGGGAAGAAGTGTCAATCTTCACGAGGATGCTCTTGCCTCCGAGCTTGGGAGCCTTCTCGGGGCTTCGGACGGCAGTGATGACAGTCCATCCTCGTTCGAGGTAGCTCTTGGCGAGTCCGAGTCCGACACTGAAGGCGTGTCAGCAGATGTCACACTTTGTGAGAGTACGAACCCCTGAGAAGTACCGGTTATGAGGATGATCTTGTTGTTTTCGCTGCTAGAAGTCATGTTGCTTATTTCGTCGAGTCTGGGGATTGTCTTCTCGTGGATGCAGGAGCTGGTTATATATCCAACAGGGTCGGCTGCTGATCAAGCTGGCTGCTATTACAAATCTTTACGAAGCTTTACAAAGCTGCTCTGTCAGCAGCACGTTAGTAACCAGCAAATCAGTCAGCCGTGCCTCTCGGGACGCCGGCGATCCTCATTGGCTTGGCGTTTATCCCTTTCATGAGCCTGTTGTACTGTAGATTGTTGCGAATTGCTAAAGAGCCATGCATGCCAGATTGCAATGATAATACATGCCAGAAGCGACTAGTACATTATACTTTCACACATTAGTGTCCATCCTTTCATGTCCCTCCTTCTACAGGTCACACCCTAATGCCCCCCGCCCAATTTGATCTTGAAAGACGTCTGCTGGGGCTGACTTGATGGCGCTCCAGAGTCTATCGGAGTATACGGTCCATAGCCCGAGTTGGGCGCCCCGGGAGTATGTGTGTTGGACGGGGAAGGACCGACTGAGGCCGGACCGGTGTTGACACCAAACATGGGGCAGTTGCGATTGGCCTCTACGCGTCTGGGGTCAGCTCCTGGTCTGACCCAATGTAAATACGTACTTGTATGACCGATAGCGCCACATGCACCACACTTTCTCTTCCCCTCCAGGTCTATACCCTCGATACCCATGTTGTCCGTTTCCAGCGTCTTTGACTGGTACTTTTTTCGCATCAGACGTCTCTGCTGGTTCAGCTTGTTCTTGTCGAGGAGCATTTGCAAACTTGCAAGCCTGTCAGCTGGGCCGTGCAGTAAAAGATAAGACACTTACGCGACCTTTCTGATCGCATCCTCTTCCACATCACCGGTGGGCGCGAGCTCGTCGGGGTGGTTCATGTAGTAATCAATCTTCTTCTCTTCGACCCGCTTCATGTAGCTGGCAATGACAGCTGGGTCTCGGATGATATCAAACTGAGCCTTGCCCTTGACCATCCTTTTGATCCTGAGCACTTTGCCCATCCACGGGTTTCCGCCCGCGTGACTGCTCTCCGCCCCGTCCATTGAAAAGGTACTGGGCGATCTGGTCCTCTCTCTCGGACTATCAAAGTCCCTCGGCGTATATGCCAATGACGCCCCTCTGGAGAAAGCTCGGCTTGAACTGTCTCGGCCCCTGACCACCTTGGGCGCAAGGCCTGGCATGAGGGGGATTGATGCAATGCGATGAGCTTCTTCC
Source organism: Cryptococcus floricola (assembly GCA_006352305.1). Lineage (NCBI taxonomy): Eukaryota > Fungi > Basidiomycota > Tremellomycetes > Tremellales > Cryptococcaceae > Cryptococcus > Cryptococcus floricola. Next base: position 1,893,664 of record CM016931.1, on the reverse strand, counting down.
TCGTCCGAGGTGATACCGGGAGGGGTAGGATTGGAGAGGGCAACAGCTTGATAATCCCAGACCTTGCGCTTTTCTTCCTCGTAGATACGATTTTGTTCGGCGTTGGAGATCTTGACAACATTGCCCCCCGCCTTTGCCTCTGCTTCCACTGCAAATATCGTCAGTTGAAACCTGAAGAACCAAAGGAATCAACTCACGCCTCCTACCCTGCTCAGTCTCACCCTTCCTCAAAAAGTAATTCTTCATATTTGCCCTCAGGAAGCTGAATCCTTCGCCTCTCCCGGTCGGCTCTCCCTCCCCGTGGACCATCAACCACGCCTTCTGCGCTTCCGCCAACTTGTAGTTGTGCGTCGTCGACCATACCGCCAGCCTTTGCTCGATATCCAAGCTCGCCTCATCTTCATCTTCGTGCCCGCCTTCAGCCGTCTTCTTGTATCCCGCATCGTAAAGATGTCGGGCACCAGCCAGCATAGCCTCGTAAAGACACGCGTGCTCTGGAGGACACATCTCCAACACCTGCTGCCTCTCATCAGGAAAAGCATAGTCCGGGTTCAACATCCAGTACCCCTGATTAGGCCCCGGCGCCCTCGCATACATCAAGAATTCGTTGCCTTTCACTTTCAGCCTCTGCCTCATTTGCAGCTCGGTCTGATCTGGAAAGTATTTGAGCAGCTTTCCGATCTTGAAGCGCTTTTGTTTCGATTTGTTGATGAGAAGCCAGGCGATGATCATGAGGCGCATCTTGGCAGTGTTCGTATTTTTACGAGCGTGGGGGCCATGGATTTCGGATTCGTTCGGGACGGTTTGACCGACGGTAAACATGTGTTTGATGGGGCGAATGTGATATGTGACGTGCCCGTTGACGGTTTGTCTATTCCCATACGGTCAGATCAACCGAAAGCGAGTCAAAAAAGACATACCTGATGCACAAAAAGTCAGTAGTCTCGGGCTTATGCTCAAAGATGGGCGCTCGTATCAGGTTATTGTGGATGACCTGTGTCGTCTTGCCCTTGTCCACATAGCCCAGTAAAAACGGCTCCGCATCTCCTGGATTCAAGACCGACGTCTGTCCAAACTCCAGTTTTGGCGGATTATCGTCATTATCATCCTTCTTCCTGTAATAATTGACAATCGTCGTCCCCATCCCATAATTACTCATGATCGGTGGGTATTCTTCTGAGAATTCCAAAAGCACAAAAGTGCCCTGCTCCGAGAGCGTGAGGTCTTTGGTAGTCTTGAATTTCTCGCCGGGATCGGACACTGTCTTCTTTTTGACATTGGCGCCGGCCGAGACATTGTGTTTGAGTTTGGAGAAGGTGAGTGTAACACCGGTAGGGAATTGTAAGGGGGGGCGATGCCAAGCACGAGCTTCGGATTTTGTCAAAGTAGTCTTGTACTATGACAATGTCAGTGACCACCGAAATATGCTCTCGAGCGTGACTCACGAAGGGCAGCTGAAGAACCTTTGCAGGTTGCGAATGGAATACTTCAATAGCACCAAACGTCTGTCGGATGTGTTTCGCGCCTTCCGACGCCTTGTATAGAATATCGTTCGAGATGTTGAAAGGATCGAGTACAACGTCTTTGGTAGCAGCGATGATGGCACCTTTTTTGGTAGTCTTGGTGGAAGGAATTTTGGAAGCTTGATCGGCATCCTCATCTTCGCTCTCAACAAGCTCCGGCACGACACGTGTTGCGTCCCAGATGATGTCCGAGAGCCAGTCGCCGGATTCGAGAAAGTTGTTGCGGGGCGCGAGAATGTCTATCTGCTTTTGTGGCAACTCTCTGCACATGCCTTCAGCTCAATTCCTGGAAGATGATTCCACACACGTACAATGAGTTGAAAACAATCCCAGCCTCCCAATCAACCACATCAAGGTCCCGCCGTATTTCTTCAACATCATCCTCGGCCTCCGGCCTCAAGGCAGGTGGCTGCACCATCATATCTCGTCTTCTCCGTTCCTTGGCCTCCTTGACCCATTTCTTGTCAAAGAACCGGCCGATCGGTTTTGAGTAGTTGGGAGTATTGGTATTTGGAAGCTCAATTGGGGGAAGGGAGGACTGAAGGAAGGTTGCTTGAAGGGATGGATTTGGAGGAGCGACTGTGAATGTATCTGTGCAATGTCAACATCCATAACAGTCTGAGTGTATAGCACTCACAAGCCTGCTTTTCCTTGCCACCCTCTTCTATCCGTCTCTTCTTTCTCTCTTCATTCCAGATCCCAAGCTCTGCCGGTGTTTCATAGACCACCTCTGTCATCCGTAGAGGTTTACCCTTGGCAAAATTTGGCCATATCTTGAGCACCTTGTCGAGTTCGGTCTCCTCCTGAACTTCTGCACCCTCCAGCTTGCGCTTTTCCTTCTTTGCCTTCTCCTTGGCCATGCTTTGCTTCATCAACTCTAGACCCTTCTTCCTCCATCGCTCCTCTTCCCTCTTTCGCGCCTCTGCATCCCTCGCTCTTTGCTCTCGCTCCTCCTCCCCTCCCTCCAGCTCTGCATCCGAGATGTCATCCTCAAACTTGGCATTATTGTCGTCGTCAGACAGTTCCACCTGCGTCAAGCCTTTGGTCGATTCGCTATTGTCGCCGAGAAAGGAGGAAAGGGAAGACGGATCGACACCGGCGTCCTGCAGGATGCGCCCTAGCCCGAAGGTGACGGAGGAGAGGGCATCGTCCTCGGACGCCATGTTGGATGATTTTGTGGCGATTCTGGGGAATGAGCGAGTTGACGACTTGGGCGCGTCGTTTATATTCCCGCGCTGGTTGTTATTCGCGCCCCCGGTTATGCACCTCCTCTTACGGGGTGTTCTTGGGACTGGCTATCGTTCTTTTCTTCTCAACCCGCTTTCTGGTGGGCATCATACACCATGGCGGAACGTAAGGTATTGAACGTGAGTAGAGCCTCCCAACTCTGAGACTGGCAAAGCATGCTGACCAAAAATCCTCGTCGATGTTATCGATCTACAGAAATAGTGAGTATTGCCACCCACAAGTTCCCCTTTCTTGCCCTGGCTTTTCATCCAACAACATGCTAACTACAGTCCAGCTTCCCCCCGGACTTTGATCCGTCCAAGATCAAGCGGCGCAAGATGCCGAAGGACCCCCAGCAGGTCATTCGGCTGATGGCGCCGTTCTCCATGAGGTGCAACAGATGTGGAGAATACGTCTACAAGGGCAAAAAGTTCAATGCTAGGAAAGAGACTGCTCAAGGAGAAGAGTACTATGGGATCAAGATATTTAGGTTCTACATTGTGCGTGGAAGAAGATTGTCTTGGTGGGAATCATCGCTGATGACAGGGCATAGAAATGTCCCATGTGTTCCTCCGAGATCACTTTCAAGACTGATCCCAAGAACGCCGACTATACTTGTGAACAAGGCGCTACCCGTAACTTTGAGAACTGGATCGAAAATGACCCCAGCGGAAAGGCTGGTAAAATGCCCGACGCAGCGGATGATGATGATTATGATTCGGATGGGAACCTGATCGAGGGCAGGGGAGATGGCAAGGATGCGATGGCGGACTTGGAGAGAGCACAGGAGCAGAGTAAGAGAGAGATGGAGATTATGGACGAGCTGGCGGATCTTAGGTATGTCCTCCTTCAGCACCGTTTACACGGGGCCTTACTGACTTTTGGCTCTAGACAACGAAATGCTCGAGTGGAGCTTTCAACTGCCGATAAGAATCCCGACGCTCTCCTGGCCGCTCTCCACGCCGAGAAAATTTCTGTTGCTGAAGAAGCTCGCAGAAAGGCGGACGAAGAGGAAGACGACGCTCTTGTCAAGCAATACTTTTCCAAAGTCTCTTCTGGACCTGCACCTCCCGCTCCCAAGAGGGAAGATGGAACTCCCGATGGCGAAACCGGTCCTGCAGACGGCGATATTGAGGATACTGCCTTACCGCAGTTGACTATCAAGAGGAAGATTGCGTCAGGCAAGGCTGGGGAACCGACGGTGGCGAGCATCTTGGCGGCGAAGGGCAAGGCTTCAGACACTACTGGACCGTCGGCGGCGCCTGCTCAGGCAAAGAGGAAAAGAGAGGGGATGCAGAAGCTGCTGGGCATCAAGAAGAAGCCAAAGGCGTAATGCTTTTGGTTGTCTATAGGTTGCGACGTTAGTCGGCATGTACTTGTATAGTGTCTGTAATGGGGCTTGGGAAGTCATGTGTGGCAGTGAAGGAGATGCGATGGTAAAGAGAGTAAACATTTCAACACGTTCTCGGGTCTACCTGTGCAGAGACCGCCAAAGAAAACTTGATATACATGTACGAACCCTTACAGCAGCAGCTCAACTACCCACGCTTACCGGCGCATAACCTCCTGCTGATACCCCAGCGCTTCGCATTCCTCCACCAGCTCTGCCTCCCCTATTTTGAGCTCCGGGAAGGAATGCCGTCGAGTATTGCTGTAAAGGCTCTGGTATGAGCGCTTCGCCCCATTGACGAAGATCTGTAGGTCGCCCTCGTTCTTCTATGGCTTTGCGTAATCTGCATAGAGTCAGCCTCCGTGAGGGATTCAAATGAGTTGGTAGACTCACCTAGACCTGATGGCGGCATACAGAAGAAGACCAATGACGATCAGCAAAAAGAATGTGACAAAGAGCTGATCTCTCGGAGAATCGCGTTCTGCATCTCATCAGCATTGCCCACTGACCCGTTCCGAGACGACATACTAAAGCACCTGGCTTCTACATCTCCTTCAGTACCTGTGCCCACATCCGTATCGAGCTCTGGCACCTCCGCGCCCTTACATATCGCCAGTTTCTGGTCCAGACAGAATTGGCGAGTACAAGAGAGACATGGTTTCTTTGGATTTTCTGGCCGATACAAGGGAATGATGGTAGAGTTCGTAAAGCATACACCTACTATCTGTCAGCTTGTCGTATAGTGTAGAGCTGCTGACGCGTACATTTACAATACGAGAGGCCGGGGTCGTCGAAGATTGCCGCCGACGCGGGTCCAGCGAGCAGAAAGAGGGATAGACAGAATACAAACAGGATAGTTATCCGTGTCATTTTGGCAGCTCTGTTTTGGCAGCTCTGGCTGGTGAGCAGTTGAGAGGCAGTTGGTATCCTGACCACAGAAAAGTTGTGCATGCAAGAGCTCTCCGTCATTGTCGCAATGTTATGGCGGAGAACCGACGGGTGTTTACGTAACGACCGTGGCGCATCGTCCCATCAGCTGCTTGGCTCGCCGACCACGGCTTGCCGTATTTTCTCCAGTGTACATATATATACTGGGCAGAAGAATCAACCCTGCTCAACATCATCCAACATGGTATCCGCAACATCCATTGTCAATGGTAAGCCCCTCTTCTCCCACCACCGCGCTCCTGCTCACGCCCCCACCAGCTATCAGGTACCCGGTCCGTCCCTCCGCTGACTCTTGCGGCCACATATACTGACTGCAAACAGGCCGAGACCCGTGCGATGGTCAACTATGCCATCTGGATGGACCACAGGGATATCACCGACGTGACCGAGCTTCCTACGACCTGCTACGATCGCCCCACGATGCGAAAATGCTGGGACTTTTTGGACTTGACCAGTCGAAGTTTCGCCAGGGTCATCAGGGAGCTTGAGGGGGACCTTGCCAGGACTGTACGTTGCTTGTATGCTTCTGAGCTGGAGCTAACGAATCAAAGGTCTGCATATTCTACCTCGTGCTCCGAGCGCTCGACACTGTCGAAGACGACATGACCATCTCCAACGATGTCAAGCTCCCTCTCTTGAGGATCATGCACACCAAGCTCTACGAACCGGGATGGACATTCAAAGAGTCTACAGAGAAGGACAGGATCGTATTGGAAGAGTTTGACAACATCCAGATAGAGTTCACTCTGCTTCAGCCCGCGTGAGTTTGGTGCGATCTGTGGAAGATTAAATGCTGATGTGTCTTGCAGATACCAAGCCGTCATTGCCGACATTTGCAAAAAGATGGGTGCCGGTATGGCCGACTTTGCCGCGCTCGCTACTCCCGAAGCCCCTGTCGCCGAGGTCAACACCATCGCCGACTACGATCTCTACTGCCACTACGTCGCCGGTCTCGTCGGCGAGGGTCTCTCCGGCCTCTTTGCTGCCTCTGGCAAGGAACGCTCCTTTATCGCCGACCAGCTCACCCTCTCCAACTCTATGGGTCTCCTCCTCCAAAAGACCAACATCTACCGCGACTTGCACGAAGACGTCGTGGACGGCCGAGGCTTTTGGCCGAGGGCTATCTGGGGCAAGTATGGCTTCAACTCAATGAAGGAGTTGATCGAGCCTGGGAGGGAAAAGGAGGCGATGTTTGCGGCGAGTGAGATGGTCTTGGATGCGCTGAGGCACGCGACGGATTCTTTGGATTACATGACCTTGTTGAAGAGCCAGAGTGTGTTCAACTTTGTTGCTATCCCGGCTGTCATGGCCATCGCGACTTTGGAGAGGGCGTACATGAACCCCGACATCCTGAGGAAGAATGTCAAGATCAGGAAGGGCGAGACGGTCAGGGTATGTATGGACTGTATGGTATGAAGCGGAGCTGACTTGTTGTGTAGCTGATTATGCGTGCTACCAACCCTCGAGATGTGGCGTACGTCTTCCGAGAATACGCCCGCAAGATCCACGCCAAGGTTCAGAAGGACGACCCCAACCTCCTCAAGCTCTCCATCGCTTGCGGCAAGGTACGTCCTGCCCATCTCTCAACCTGGCCTCACTGACAATACTCAGATCGAGCAATGGTCCGAGCACCACTACCCCTCTTTCATCGAAGTCGCCGGCCAAGGCCAAGGACACGTCAAGTCCGCCATCGATCCCACCTCCAACGACGCCCGTGCCGCCCTCTTCCTCAAGCTCGCCAAGGAAGCCCAAGAGGCCGCTTCAAAAGCTCGTCAAGACAAGCTCATGGCCGACTTGAGGGCAAAGGGTATTATCAAGGGAGACGGTGGGGAGCTGGATGAGGATGAGGAGGCGAGGAAGAGGTATGAGGCCATCCAGAGTCAGCAGACGACGCCGTATCTGATGATTATCGGTGTGGTGGTGGGGATGTTGACGCTTATGGTTGCGTTGGGTGGTTTGACGATCTGGGTTGTGGTGAAGCTTTTCCCTGAGGCAAGTCTACCCGATTCTTCTATTGGGCTTCATACTAACATGTCCTCAGTGATTCAAAAAAAATGTTATGAGGCTCATCTGTTTATATCTTTCTCTTTCTATGGGCTTCGGTCGCCATGCATGTTATGTAACCACGCAATCCGTGTCACCAACTGCGTCACACGCATTATTCGAGGGCCTGCTGGGCTTGCTGCAACACTTTAGGACGTCTACGGCGCTACAGCCTACGACGCTACGAGGCGCCTACTACTGGAGGCGACAGACGCGATATTTATTTGGTTCTCCTCTGTACCTCTCTCTATCTGCCTCGGCTCTGATTTCACATCGTCAAAAGGTGGCGACATGTGCAACCATTACCTCTCTGGGCCAGCTGGGTCACAGCAACCAGGGCGGGATGCATACGACGGCAGCTGAGAACGACTCGAGAAATCCAGCGTCAATCGAGAGCCCCGCGTGGCCAACACAGCGATAACGTCTACTGAGATATGAGAAACGTGCCCAATCAGACAACTCCTCTGCACCAATCAGTCTTTGCATATGGTTATTTCTGGGGCTATTACGCATTGGCAATCCGGGAGAAAAAATAAGGCTGGTTTTGTTGACAGACATCGCCTCCGCCACTTCATCATCCATCCGTTTTGCCCTCAGATCTCGCGTTCTACACATGACGACCTCGACGGGATCACTTCTTCGGCTGCTGTAAGGCTTGTCTGACGGGGACAACAGGGTCCATTTGCTCATCTCCTCGGTCCCTTAGCCTGCGGAAATAGCATCCATATCGTCACGCTGTCGAATTATTGGATTTACTGGAAACGCCGTCTTGATATCGCCGAGTAGGCAGTCCCTAAACAGGCAACTTCTCAAGCAAGGTCTTTGTTGTTTCCGTTGTAAAAATGGCTCACCGTGGCTCTCTGCCCTTATCATCTGCATCAAGGGTCCTCATCATGGGAAAATTGGCAACAATGCAAATCAAATGGACCATGTAACGCGGTGGAAGAGGTGAGAGGGAAGAGGTATAAAGAGCTTCAAAACACCCATCTCCGGCTCGACCATCTACTTTGCAACCCTCGCCCGTAATAGACGACTACAGTACCAGCTTTCACTGCTCCTCCTTTCCACCATAAACTCGTCACTCTCAAGACAGCAAGCTCTTGCTGCTCTCATCACACGATGTCTACTGAACAAGATACTGATACGGGTGGCGATGCCCCCAAAGCGGACCATCCGGATACCAAACAGACCCTGTCTATGGACTCTGAGGATGTCGAAAAGTATGCGGTATCTCCCATCAAGCTGTCCGGTCTCAAGCTCGTCGGCCTGGCTTTCTCCTGTCTCGGTGTGATATACTCTGACATCGGTGCGTCCACATTGGACTGACTGGGAGTCGCTGACTTTGTGTACCAGGTACCTCTCCGCTGTATGTGTTGAACGGTATCTGGCCTGCTGCTGGCTCTGCGCCTTCTCGAGAGGACGTCATTGGTGGTATCTCAGCGATCATATGGGCTCTCACCATCATCCCTCTCCTCAAATATGTGGGTACCGTCACTCTCTGCGGCTGAACTGTGGAACTGTCTGACGTGTAGGCAATAGGTTGTCTTTGCTCTTGAATTTGGCACCGACAAGGGCGAGGGTGGCCCTTTCGCCCTCTTTATGGGTCTCTTCCCAAAGGCCGAAGCGAGCCCCGACGGTCGTAGCCTCACAACATACAACACCAACGATGGCGAGGTGCCGTACGACTCCTCTGGACGACTGACAAAACTCCAAAGGTTCAAGTGGCCCTTGTTTGCGTGGACAGTATTTGGAACTTCCTTGACGCTGGCTGATGGTATCTTGACGTAAGTCTTTGCCCTCTTGGACGGCTCTATTACTTCGCTGACATTTCATGTCTAGCCCGGCTGTATCCGTCACCACAGCTGTGGGAGGTATCGCTGTCGCCAAACCATCTGTCATCAACGACATTGTACCGATATCCATCTGCTTCCTTATCTGCCTATTCGCGGTACAACGTTTTGGTGTTCACAGAATATCAGTCAGCTTTGCACCGGGTGAGTCAATGACCAATAAGTCAACAGGGCTGATGTATCTTCAGTCACTACCATCTGGCTCTTGTTGATTGGCTGTACCGGTATCTACAACATTACGCTTCACCCAAGTATCTTCCGAGCTTTCGACCCTTCTCGAGCTGTGATGTGTGAGCTCTTCTCTCTCTTCAACAGCGCTCAGCAAGTCTGACGTTGTGATTGGGAAGGGTTCGTGAGGACCAAGAACTACGATCACCTTGCTGGTGTTCTTCTTTGTATCACTGGTTCAGAGGCCATGTTGTACGTCGCGTCTTTTGCCTGGTCCCCCACGTCGCACTTGGCTGATCACATTACAGTGCCAACTTGTCTCAATTCAATAAAGCATCCATCCGTCTAAGCTTCTCCTGTTTCGTCTATCCCATGCTCGTACTGGCCTATCTTGGCCAGGGAGCAAATCTCATCGTCAACCCCAGTGTTGTCAGCTCCATCTTCTACCTGACCATCCCTGGCGGAATCGGAGGGGCGTTGTATTGGATTGAATTCATCTTTGCCATCCTTGCTTCGGTGAGTCTATCATATCTCATGTGTGGCGATATTCACTGACCACCTACCACAGCTTGTAGCTTCCCAAGCCATGATCTCTGGCAGTTTCTCGCTTCTCCATCAGCTGATTGGAATGCAAGCTTTCCCGCCACTTCGGATCCATCACACCTCGACCGTGATTTCTGGACAGATTTATATTGGTGCTGCCAACTGGCTACTGTTCATTGGTACGGTGGCAGTTGTGGGTGGATTTGGTTCCTCTGCGGCATTGACACATGCCTATGGCGTGAGTACAGATAGACGAGGAGTTCCTTCAAAGCTAATGTGTCACGCAGTTTGCTGTCGCCACGGTACTCTTCGTGACCACTACCCTCATCGCTCTCAGCATACCCTTCACCAAAAATCTGCCTTACGTCTTGGGAGTACTCTTTCTCCTCGTGTTCGGCTTCTTTGACGGTCTCTTCTGGGGCGCATCTATCAAGAAAGTGCCTACAGGTAAGTCTTTCCCTATCAGGTACAGCTAATCACGAGTTGACGATCTGTCTAGGTGCATGGTTCCCACTCGCCCTCGGCGGTGTGCTGTGTATCATCATGGTCTTTTGGGCCTACTGTCGTCTCCTCGAATCGTCATTCGAGGAGTCCAACAGCCAGCGCCTGACCCGCCTTCTCATCCCCATGCCCCACGGCCCATCCGAACTTCAGTTCACCTCGGCCCCTCTCCCTTCTTCGGCATCTGCGTCGGCCCAGGAGAACGACGATACCGATATCGGGCTGACGTTTTTCGAGCCTACCGGCACAGAGAGAGAAGATGAAGGTCCGAAGGATCTGGGACTAGTCCTGCCCACGGGGGAGATTAGGAGCTTGGCAAGAGTCCCGGTGATGGCGGTCTTCCATCGCAATGAATGTGGGAAGGGCGCGCCGTACAGTTTTGCCAAGTTTTTGAGCCACTATCCTGCCTTGCCTTCCGTGGTAGTGAGTTCTCGAGATCTGAGTTCGGGGTTCGATGCTCATCAAGCGTCACAGGTGTTTCTGACCATCAGAGTTGTCGGCGTGCCATTCGTACCTCACAGTGACCGTTATGTCGTCAACAAAGTGCGCTCTCTGGAAGGATTCTTTAGCGTCACAATGAGGTGAGTCTCATTACCGCTAGCACCAATACCACCATTTTCTTACAATGTTCCAGGATGGGCTACCTGGACCGTACTCCTCCTTCTACCGACGACCTCGTCCACCTCATCACCCCCCTCGCCTCCCGCTCAGCCTCCAACGCCTCCCTCGCCCTCACCCGCGTCAGCTCGATTCTCAAAGCGAGCAAGGTCGTCTCCCACGTCGTGCCTCAACATGTGATCAGAAGTAAAGGCGGCCGGAGAAACGTGGTTTGGAATTGGGTGAGGAAGTTGCTGGTGGAAGAGGTTTATGCGAGGGCGAGGGTGATGTGGCCGGATAGGGTTGAGGTTGAGGATCGGGAAAGGTGAGCTTGCATCTTTGCATGGGAAAGTTCAGTTTGCTGATATCCATCGCGATTAGCACGGTCTACATCTCGGTCTCTGCAAACATCTAGGTAAACTAAATGCAGATGGTCAGTCCGGTGAGCGTTGAAGGAGTTTGGTAAACATACACGTAGACTTGTTAGCTGTCGAGAAGATAGAACACAGATGCAATGTTGCTCTGCTACAGGTTACATTTTGGGATTTTGACGCTTCGACGGGCGTCATGGTATCATCGTATGCTTCAAAGGTCCCAGCAGCGGCCGCGGTGGGCCTTGGGGCTGTTGCGGGGCGATCCGAGGAGGGGCCACGTCGTACAGCTTCACACCGTCCTACGAACTAAATTCAGCGGCGACCTCGAGAGCGTAGATAATCCTCACTGTCTCAAAAACGGCCCATCTCCCAGTCGGCTGGATATTATCAGCTCCTGCATACCACCCAAAAAGAAACTCGGACACACAGAAACCCTACTCCGAACAACCTCCACCAAAGCCCTCAGCCCCGGCGCCCTCCGTACCCTCTCCCGCTCTTCCTCATCCATCATCCCAAAAACCTTTCCCGTCTCTTGCACGAGCAGCGTAGCATCGGTGCAGTAGGTGAAGGCGGTCCCGAGGGCGGGTTTGATGTTGGTCTTGTTGAATCTGGAGAGAGGGTTGGTGGGGAAGGAGGTGACTGTGGAGTTGATGACCTTTTTTTGGGGTCAGCACGTGTTTCTGAAGAAGAGGAAAGGGGAAGGACGCACGAGTACGACCAGGTTATGAGCGAAGGATAGAGCAGAGAGATCTTCCATGAGAGAGACAAGCTCTGCATGCCCTACACCGTCGTCAGACCTTCTCAGTTTGTCGGGTTCGCGGATCAGAGCTCACCTTGAGCGGAGGTGTTTGTCAAGCGGTCTTTGAAATGGGTGAATATGGTGTCGAGAACGACTATCTTTGGGCGAGGCCCATCATCAATAGCTTCATAGGCCTACCCCAGGTCATCAGTATATCACGACCGTGGGCTGTTGGAGCGTAGATACCACTCTGAGCGACTCTAGAGCGCCGTGGACGTTGTCGAGTTGGAAGCACGGCGTGACCGATATTCTTTGAAGAATGTGATGTGGATCCTTCATGCTAGGGTCAGCCCTTTGTAGAAAATACAAACAATAAGATCTCACTGAGACCTTCCACAGCTCCAAGATCTTCACAGCTCTCTCCGGCGCGAACGTCCCCTCGGTATCAAGCCACATACAGGACGCTTCAGGAATATCGGCCAAAGTTCTGAGAACGGCGTGTAGAGCTAGGAGCTACCGATCGTCAGTCTCTGGGCAGAAAACCAGAATGAGGATTATGCTCACTGATTTCCCGACCTTTCTAGGCCCAGCAATCTCCAATGCCCCCACCCCATCCCAGCTCTCAACCATCTCATCCAGACCCTTCACCCCGAACCCCCTCCAAGGCCCCTCCACATCCCCATACTCCATCTCATTTGCCGCCATGATCCCTCCAGACGTAAGTCTGATACATACCGAGACCAGTTGTTGAAGCTGGACATGGGTGATGGTGCTCGTGAGAGCAAGGATGGTGGAAGGGGCGGTGAAGATGAGGGATTCTGTGGTTTTGATGCCGGCTGATTCCAGTTCGGGGATGAAGGGGGCGAGGTTTGGGGGAAGCTTTGTGTGGAGACGCTTGAGAAGCATGCCCCAGGTGTGCAGGGGGGTTTCTGGATCGAGGAGAAAGAAGAGAAAGAGATGATAGAAAGTGAATTGTGCAAGAGAATGTGCGGGGTCAAAGTGGACGACCTCCACCGCGCGAGGAGCAATGCGAATGTATTGTTTTGACCCTCCTCCGCCTTTCTTCTTCAGCTCTCAAGATGTCCCAGCCATTCAGAACAGATTCCCTCCGCCCCTCCTCCCTCCCCTCTGCAACCCTCGGCCGGCGCCGTCATTACGAACCCCGAGCTTCCGCCCTCGACGCCCCCGACGGCTCTGAAAACCTCACACTCGAGGAGCGTGCGCAGGTAAAGCTCGACAAGGAGCATGATCGGTGGAATGAGAGGATCGACAAGGATATAGAGGCGTGTGTCCATGGATTGAAAGAGTTGGTGCAGCTTGCTGATGTCCGTTATCAAATTCTGGAAGGAGGACCGCGCTGATGGACCATAGATCTCGAATACCCAGCCAAACTCTCTCACGGCAACCACACTCCCTCTGCACTTGCCAGTCAAGACGTCGTCCCTGATACGCTCCGCCTTGAATGTCCGCGATATGGCTCATGAGCTCAAGCTGCTCCTCCTGTTATCCGACGATATAGGTCTGGTCGAAGCACGAGACAAGGAGAAGGCTCTCTTGCGGGAAGAGATCAGTGCAGGCAGGAAGGGTGTAATCGAGGCTGCTATGGAAGGGCTAGGGAAGGGGCAGACGGAAGAAGGGGCAAAGGGACAGGATAACGAGATGGAGGTCGAGCAAGGAGATGCCGAGGCGCAAGTGGACGGAGAGAAGGGAGGTCAAGCTGAGGACACGGCTACCACAGAAGATACCAACGAGCAGCAGGAGGGGGGCGAGAGTGACAGCGACGAGTTTGAAGAAGTATAGCGGAGAGCATCCCAAAGATATACTGTTGTATGTACTGATACCATCCCCCGGCGGCCGTCGTCGCGCAAGTCCGAAGCAGCCAGCACGCATCTCAATCCCATCTACATCTCTTCTTCGACCTTCCCACTCCATATATCCGTGCATCAACCTCAAGATGCCCTCGGGAGCAGTAGTCTCAGAACACAGCCACGCTTCTGCCATCGGCACACGCATCCTCGCCGCAGGGGGCAGCGCCGTCGACGCCCTCATCGCTACCACCATCGCCGTCAACACCCTCAATCCATACCATTCAGACCTCGGCGGTGGAGGCTTTGCTGTGCTCAAGGAAGCTTCCCCTGAGGGCGCCGTAAAGTGCTTGGACTTTCGACAGTGCGCGCCGGTGAGACTAATCGGCAACCTGACTTGATCTGACTGACTGATATCGCGCTTGCGCTGAAGGCGGCTGTAACTGCAAAGCTCTTCAAGAAGCTCCCGGCACAAGCGACAGCCGTAGGCGGTCTGGCTGTAGCCGTCCCAGGCCAGATGCGTGGGTTTGCCGAGCTCCATGAGCGATACGGCGCGTTGCCTTGGAAGCGGCTCTTTCAAGAGAGCATCGACCTGGCCGAGAATGGTTTTGCATTCGGCGGAGACTTGTATGAGGTATGTCCAAATTATACTCTCATGTACTGTGGCTGATACATGTGATTGCAGTATACATTGAAAGAAGCAAACCCTCCCAACTCTACCAACCTCCGCGACACATGGCTCGACAAAGACCCGTCTTACGCGTCCCTCATCCAGCCAGACGGGCACATAATCCCTCAAGGAAGCATATGGAAGAGACCCGAGCTGGCAAAGGCCCTTCGGAAGATTGCCGAGGAAGGTGCCGAGTCGTTCTATGAAGGTGAGATTGCGGAAGCGCTTGTGAAGGCTGTGCAAGATAGGGACGGCTTGATGACAGTGGATGATCTCAAGAGTAAGCTCAGAAACTACCAAGTGTACTGATTCACTGATACACAATAGACTACAAGCCAATCTGGCGTGAAGCCTTATCTACAAAATACAAAGACTTTACCCTGTACGCCCCGCCTGCACCAGCATCAGGCGCCATCTGGCTCTCTGCCATGTCCATGCTCTCCCGCTTTGAGCCCGAAGGCTACGGCACCGTCACCGACCTCCACCGCTTGACGGAAGCGCTCCGTCTGGCTTATGGTCAGCGGACAGCCCTCGGTGATCCGGCGTTTGTGGATGATGCTGAAGAGAAGCAGAAAGAGTGGTTGACGGAGGAGTATATTCAGAGGAGGAAGGGGATGATTGATGATAAGGAAACCAAGGACCCGGATTACTATAAACCTGCCAAGTAGGCGCATACTATACCCATTCAACAAAGACTGACATGTCTGCAGAGTGGAGATTGTTACAGACGCCGGCACCTCCAACATTACAACCACAGACTCTTCCGGCCTCACCATCTCGGTCACCACCACCGTAGGACTCAACTACGGATCACACATCATGGTCCCCGGCTGGGGATTCGTCCTCAACGATTCGATGGACGACTTTTCGGTGGAAGGTCGACCGAACCAATTTGGATATGAACCGCAGGTCACAAACTACGGTCAGTCCGTCGAACGCAGACACATTTACACAATTGGCTGACTTGTGTGCGCTCAGTGGCCGGCGGTAAACGTCCCTTGTCTTCCTCTTGCCCCTACATCATCACCCATCCTTCCGGCAGAGCTCACGCTTCAGGTGGGGCCGCCGGCGGAAGTACAATCATCTCTTCAAACACCCAGATCGCCCTCTCCCTCCTCGCATACAACCACTCTGCCGCCCAAGCCCTTTCCAACCCCAGGCTGCACAACCAGATCTTGCCCAACGTGAGCACAGTGGAAAGGGGCTCGAATGTAAGGGGTGTGGAGGTCAAGGGGTTCACGGAGGAGCAGGTGGAAGGGTTGAAAAAGAAGGGACACAAGGTGCAGTGGGTTGAGAAGGCGTTTAGTACGCCTTGTGCTATTTTGTGGACTGGGGATGGATGGGAGGCGGAAGGTGATCCTAGGAAGCATGATTCGGGAGGAAGCGTCTACATCGAGGGGTAGTTTCGATAGGTCTATGTTTATGCATTAAGAATGAAAAGTTGCTACAAGTACTATATCCCTTTTGACCTTTCAAACTACTGCCTACTCGGCGGTCTCACTTTTGATTTCTGGAGCAGGAGCAACTTGCTGGGGCGTCGCTTCGGCAGGAGGAGCAGTAGGCGGGATAGCCTCTCTCAAGAATCCCGGAAGCACCCGCTCTATCCTCTCTGCGCTCTTCTCCCACAACTCTATCTGGGCTGATGTACGGACTTCAGGCTGACCTGCGACTGTCGGCGCCAACAGGAGGTTGGAAGAGTTCATCACAAGGACGACATTCTTGAGTGATTCACCCGCCTCATTCTAAGCATGGTCAGTCAACTTTTCTTGGCAGCCATCACGAGACTTACAAGAAGATCCCTTTCACCACGCATGAACCTCTCCAGCTTGTCCAACACCTTGACAAACAGTCCGGCCACCGCCTCGCTACTCCCGCTTTCCACGAGCTTGACAACATACTGCAAGAAGATCTTGCAGAGCAATGTCGCAGCCTTCAGTCTCGTCTCCGCCAGTCCCTTGGGGTCCCGTTCGTACACTTGAGGCTTCAAGAGCTCTTCGAGAACTGGGAAGAGGACACGGTCAAAGACAGTGGGGAGTGTGGACTCGTCTCCAGAGAGAATTTGAGGGGAAAGGAGGACTCGTTGGAGGTATGTAATGGCTCTTTGGCGGATTTCCCGACAGCCGTTGATACATTGCTTGCCAATGACAAGGAGAGGTGGGAGCCAGAAGGCGTTGAAAGCTGCCAATGCCTGTCAGCCAATCGTCTCTACGCTTGATGACAGACACGTACCTTGGTGCTCTGTCAAATCGCTCGCGGCCATCAACGCAGGGATCACGTTCCGCAACTCGTACAAAGAGTCCAATGCCGACAACCCTCTTTCGACCGTTGGGCCCCTGATACTGTCAGTACCGGACAAAACCACAAGCAAAACCACTCACAAGCTTCCAGAGGGAGGTCCACCAAGTGAAGGCCTCCTTTGCTGCTGCTGCCTTCCCGCAGCCGCCGCCCCCGCTTGGGTCGCAAACTCGTCCAAAAGCGCCACCACTCCTGCATAGTTGTCCACAGTCACACCCGCGCCTTTTCCGTCCCCAGAGACGGAACCGGAGGCAGCCATCTTTTTCACAATCTCGAGAGTCACCTTGCTCGCTTCGGGGTGAGCGACAGTCGCCCTAAAGAGGGCAATGACGAGATTCCACTCGGTTTGGGATTTGAGAACAGTGGCGTCTTTCTCGAGAACGAGGGCAACACCAGCCATGAGTTGCTCGGATACGGCATTGAGAACTGTGGAAGGGAGGGAGCGGAGGACGTCCAAGGCAATGTAAAGCTGGTCACGGAGCTCGGGCTATAGGATAGTAAGCTAATGTCGTAGGATGCAAGCTAGACTTACATGATCAGAACAGACCAAGCAAAGACGCAGGAGGCCAACGACAGCACGCTCAATGAGGAGTACGCTGTAAGACTGCGCAGAGGAGAGCAATTCCGAGATGTACTCAAAGATGATTGGCCTAGAAAATCAGCACTTGTGATCCGGAAGGTACTTTCGGAAGGACTCACCATGTCTCCGCAATGTGTTGCGTCCCCTTACTAGCCAGACTAACCATCATCTCCAAGTGGAACACGCAAGCTGGGTCATAAGGCAGCTGTCCTTCAAACCTTGCCCCCAACACAGGAGAACCAGTCTCACCCCGCTGCTCTGTAGGAGACTGGAGCTTATCGGTGGTGCGACTTTCTGCCAGGGTTCGAATAGCTCGCAGAGCTGGAAGAAGCGCTTCTCCGGGGAGGTTTCTATATCATACCATCAGTATTGGCCTGAAGCACACAAGGTAATGCTTACAGTATCTCAGCATAGAGCTCTTCAAGCTTACACGAGCTCAAACAGTCGATAGCCACCAACGTATTCTCCACATCTTCCTCGCTGGCCTCCATCACCACGCCTTCCGGCGCCTGGCCATACGGACTCAACAAGTAACTCGACAGAGTCGACAAGAGACCGCCCTCTGGTCTCCGTTCGGGGGCAGGCGCAGGGGCAGCTGCCTTGAGAGGAATGGTTGATGTGCCGGCGAGGAAGTCTTCCATCTGGAGCATCGGTGCAGGGAGAAGCGAGTGTAAGAAGAGGGTCTGGAACATTTCAAAGATCTGGAGCCAGCCTTCTCGCATGGCTGAGCCGTTGCCATTGGCAATGGTGAAAAGCACCACAGTCGCCAACTGTGCCCTGTAGCTCTGACCAAATTTGATCGACAGCGGCGAGACTGTCAATTCTTGCCCTTCCTTCTTGACGACGGGGTAGTTGTCCATCTGATAGCCGTCTTCAGTGTCATCGAGCAACCCTGTAGCGTTAGATAGGGACTGGACAATGTTGTCGAATACCTCTGGAAGGTGGTACGTCGAAGCAAGCAAAGCAGCTTGACGGAATCCCGTGACGGCTTTTTGAATGACGTGCTCGTCTTGAGCAGACATTGTAAAAGCGTAGGCGATGGAGGATATAAGAGGCCGCCAAGCAAGCTTGAACATTGCCTCGTCAAATATCGAAGTGTTACAAATGATCATAGGACCTGGCATAATTTAGCAAACACTCGCTTTTTCAAGTGATAGACTCACCAGACGTTCTCGACCTCTGCATCAAAGTCTTCCACGCAAAATCAAATCCATGCTGTCCCACATGTTCCTCTGGCAGGATGATCTCCTTCTCCTTGATACTCTCATGAATCTCATCCAGATACGCCTCTTCAAAGTTCTTGCCTCCATTGACACCTCTCAAATTCTTCTTGTAATCCTCCGGTGTCATCCGTTTCTTATTCTGCGGGTTGTGCAGATCAGTGTTCAACATGATGACGGAATAGGCGAGGACATAGACGGAATCCTCATCGGCAATGCCTGGGGGTGCAAAGGAAAAGAAATGAGCGGCGAATGTCTCGGTGATCCTGGCAATTGGCTGAGCTTCACCGGGAAGTCTGAAAGTCTCCAAAAGCTCTCGCAAAGAGTCTGCGACACTCTTGCTTTGGAAGTCAAAGAGACCGATATAGGCTTTGAGCAGCGGCTCCTTGTCGGGGCCAGAGATATACTCGCCGACCAGTTTCTTATCCAGCCTAGGACCCCAGCGCAGGAATTTTGCAACAGCAAGATTCTGCTTCTCCTCCTCAGAACCTTTGCCTGTTGGGTCGGGCACGATGACACCCTGCTCCAGCAAGAAAGCAACGCCCTTCTTGGGCTTGACGTTGAATTGCGCAGCACCAGCGAGGATGACAGACTTGCGTTCTTTGGCAGAAGTGAGATCCTCGGCTCTGGGGGCAGATTCCGGCCACGGCGCATCGCCTTGTTCCAACCTGTCCGCCATGGACGCCACAAACGCCAACAGAATCTCCAGGGACAAGAACTGAGTACTATCGAGGCCCTCAAAGAACGGACTAGACCCGTCCGCCTTGGGCGGTCCTTGAGGATACACCCCCCTGGTCAGGAAAGTGATTAACCGCTCGAATATATCTTCACTATCGGTATTGCAGTCAAAGTTGACCCAGCAGTCGACCATGAATGATGGACGGAGAGCAAGTTGAGTAAGGGTGTCGAGCATGAGTTCGCGAGTCTCGTGAGGGGCTGGGGGCAGGAGAAACGCTTTGGGAGTTGCAGGAGCACTGCTCGGTTCAAGTGCGGTCTCCAAACCAGGAGTAGTAGGGCCGCCGACCCCAGGTGTACCAGGTCGAGAGTCTGGTCGAATGTTGAGCAGTTGTGGAGGAGGAGTGGGTGGAGTCAGGCGGTCAATGAGGTATGACAGGAATAACTCGAGTTGGGGTTTGAGATGGGGAAGGACAGTGGAGAAGAGGGTGGAAGTTGTTCGAAGTGACTGGGCGAGAAGGGAAGGGGAATCAGATCGGGTGAGCTGGAAGAGGTATCTGCAGCCCTCGTCCCGAACACCTTCTCTCAGCTCGGGCCAATTGCCGAGATGCACACCTCCGACTTCTAGCGCAGTGTTCAAGATAGCCAGCGCAGAGAGACGCATGGTATCGGTATGATTATTGTCGTGAGGATCCAACAATGCCATCAGAACACGCAAGAGCTCCAGAATTGTTGGGAGTCCGTAAGGCGTAAACATGGGCGCGAGAGGCTCCTCGCCTTGGGATCCAGATTTCTCGGCTTTGGGCTGCTCATTATCGACCTTTTCGATGGTCACCGAAATCCTCTGCGCTCCTTCCTTCGGCTCAGCATCGGAATCTCCTTGTCTCTCTGCTTCCTTCGCTGCAGTCTCCTTCTGAGCAGCTTCTTTCAGAGCAGTCTCCCTCGCCTCAATCTTTGCCTCATACTCTTTCGCGTCCTTCATCGATTTTTCCACGTCTTTCTGTTTCATACTCCTCAGCTTTCTGAACGCATTCCTCACAATCGCCTGCACACAATTTTGGGCAGTCGACCTGACGCCCTCGCCAAGCCTGGCTCGGGCCAGCATCCCAAGGCCCACCTCGAGCAGTTCGCAGACAGACTCGTCGCCCATGTAATCGAGATAGTTGCCCAATTCAAATGGCGTCGGGCCATCGCTCGGCAAGGGAATGGGTCGAGTGATCGCTTCAATCACCCGCAGTAGGCGCAAGAGGACGAGCTCGTCCTGCTGGGGAGATGAGCTTGGGAACCGACATTGTGAAAGGGCGGATGTTGTGTGGGCCAATGCGAGCTGGAGGGGCGTGGACTGGGAGAATGTCTTTGGTGCAGGGGTGAGGTAGAGCGGGAGAATGGAGGTAAGGATAGAATGGACAGAGGTGAGAGATAATGCTGTGATGGGGCCGGAGGTGGATGGCGACCGGATGAGGGCAAGGAAAGGAGCGATGAGGTCTATAGGTGGTAGAGCAGTGATGTCTACGGAGAATACAAGTCAGCCTACATGTCCCAAGTAGATAAACTCTAAACCTACCTTTCACGGCGCTCAACAACCGTCTCAGCTCAATGAACCCATCCATCAAATCACCCTTCTCCCCGTGCTCTGCACTTGGTCTCCCCCTTCGGCTTGCAGCTCGAGCCAAGAGCCTGTTGTTGAGTGCCGGTTGCAGAGATGACTGGTGGGAGCCATAGGAAGCGGTACTGTTTGCCCATCTCTGGTTACGCCTCATATTCGAGGTGATGGCTTGCACCTCCTGCAGAAGGAGCGTGATCGGCTCCAAGTCCATTTGAGATTCCATGTTGGGTGATTTGATGATTAGGCAGGTGCGCTGGAACAGTTAACGAGGCCCGCCAAGAGAGCTGATAGACGCGTCTGGTGTCGAACGGTGGGCTTGCCGAGTGACTCGTCGAGGATGCACCACCGGATGGTTGGATGATATCGGAGAGAGAAAGAGAAAGAGAATTGGATGAGAAATGGAGATGCATCCCCTCAACTGACATCGCTGGAACCACCACGAGAATACGCCGTGGAGGACGCCGCTGCAATTACGTAAGCCCCTCCACGCTCATTCACGAGCTTGCGCGTCTCAACTCGTCACTGTCAGTCGCATTCATTCACCGCTATACAACGCCATGGAGTGCTCATTCGGTATCACAGGTAGGCCAGGATGGGGCATAGGGGGCAGCGCTGACCTCGCACAGGCAAAGACTATGTCATCCTCGCCTCAGACATGGGCGCAGGCCGTTCCATCGTCCGCATGAAGTCGGACGAGAACAAGATCAAGGCCCTCGGCCCCCACCTCGCCATGACCTACAGCGGTGAACCAGGAGACACCAACAACTTTGCCGAGTTTGTCGAGCGCAACATGCGTCTGTACAACATCCGGTATGCTCTTGCATCAGTCGCAGGTGGGATATGGCTGACAGACCTGGGATTGCAGACACCACTTCCCCCTTCTCCCCCACCCTGCTTCAGCATGGATCCGCCGCACACTGGCCGAATCCATCCGCTCCCGTAGTCCCTACGCCGTCAACCTTCTCCTCGGTGGTTTCGACACCACCACCTCCAAACCCCACCTCTACTGGATCGACTATCTCGGTACCAAGGCTGTCGTCCCCTACGCCGCGCACGGTATGGGTGTCTATGTCAGTCTGAGTACTATGGACAAGTGGTGGAATGAGGATATGGACCAGAGAGAAGGTGTGGAGGTGCTGAGAAAGTGTATTGATGAGACTGAGAAGCGTGAGTTTGGCCCCGTGGCGACACTTTTGTAAAGGACAGCGGCTCATGAGAGACTATAGGTCTTACGATCAAATTCGACTTTAACGTCATTCTCATTGACAAGGATGGTATCCACCAAGTCGACCTTTCCAAAGAAGATCCCATTGCCAACATTGAAGCCAACCCCAAGGACACCCAGGTGGATGCTCCCCGTCCTCCCATAGAAGTTGGTGTCACTGTTTGAGGCAGGTGAATGGCAAGATCGGGAACTAGGGAGTAGCATCGAAGGATAAAGATGTATTTTATGACTATACTGGGTATACAGGCTTCCATTGCCGAGCTCACATCGGTAGTGAGAATGATGGAGAGCTCGGCGACTGTGGACGCTTTTGAGATCCGACATGAGGAGTAGCATCTGTATGGGCGAGGCAAGACCATCGTCTAGTCTCGCGACATCATTGCCGAGCTACCCCTCTGGGAGGATCATCACGGGAAGCATCAGCCAATTGGTCTATACTACTGACTATTCCCCAAATCGTGATCAACTTGCTCTATCATCTCGACCTCATTCCCATCCTCAATTGCATGACATCAGTACAGTAACGTGCATGCTGCACACGACGGTTCATTCTGCGGATGATGACATCAAGCCTTTCCACCATGGAATGTCGTTGTATGGTCAGTGCGTAAAGACCATCTGGCTCCACTCCAAAGCTCACCTATAGTTATTCTCTGAATCTCTTGCTCACTTTTCCTGTTTTCGGGCAAGTTCATCGACTTCCAGATACTCGAGTCATCCCCTTTTCTTGCAGACATCTTTGCCCAGAAGATATTGACCAAGCTCAACATCCAACATCCACTAATGAGAGCTGCTGTCTTCATTCTAGATCTTCAAGATGGGGCATGTGGATGGGCGCCGTTTCCATCCTTCGAGTCGCCGCCTACTTGTTCACCAACTTGCTTTCCACGTGCGAGGGCTAAGGCTACACCCATTGGCAGAGCCCGAGGCCATATGCCAAAGAAGCCACTGTCCACTTGCGCACGGACCGCATGATGTTTCATGTAGGCGTCACCCGTGATATCTGTATGTAGCAATAGCCTCGACAAGAGCATGAACCTGTGGGCGTGAAAAAAGAGCATACTGCTACACATATTGCATCTGTGATGTCATGACTTCTAAACTTCTCTCGTCTAATTATTGACCGGCCTTCCAGTAACAGATATCACCATCAATAATCTCATAAGGCTTACCCTGCTGCCTCAGCTTACCAGCAGCTTTGACAGCAGCCTCAGACCCATGCTCCTTCAAATCCTCGTACGCCATGATCTCACCACACACAAACTTGTTTTCGAAATCCGAGTGAATGACACCAGCGGCCGCGGGGGCCTTGATACCCTTTCGGACAGTCCACGCTCGGACCTCGACGGGGCCACAGGTAAAGTATCGGATAAGGTCGAGGGAAGAGTAACCGGAGGTGGTGATCTTGCCCAAGGCGGAGGGGTTCTTGCGGCCGAGACCGAGGGTCTCGCCTTCGGCAGCCTTCTCCTCTTCGTCGGCCATGCGGACAAGACGTTCTTCGAGAGAGACGGAGAAGGGGATCAGGGGGTCTCCGGGGTTGTTCTCGTCGATCCAAGCTTTAATCTTGGGAAGCCACTTGTTCTTCTTTCGGACGTAGTCACGCTCGGAAAGGTTGACAAGGTAGGTGATGGGCTTGGCCGTCAGGAGATCGAGTCGGTTGATGACCTCGACCTATGATCGAAAAGTCAGCGTCGATTCAATAAACTAGACTTTTGAACAGAGTAAAGGTAGGTCAGAGGTATAAAAAAAACAAATTTCGGCTCATATATTAATCGGAGAGCTGGGTTTATAGCGCTATGCGCTGATTCATCACTTATAGTGGAGGGAAAAGATGGATGGAAATAAAGTGGAAACGGGCTTACCTCTTTCGTTGACCAAGTGCCCTTTCGGACGTCCCTGTTCTCCTCGACCAAAGTATGCAGGATCTTCTCGACAGTGACCTGTGACCAAGGTAAGCGACTGAGCACCGGCCGAAAAAGCGTATACGCACAATCTCCTCCTTCTTGGCCTTGTCGGCCAACGAAACACTTCCCAAGTTTTTGGAAAGCTTCTTCAAGCCGTCCAAAGCCTTCTCAACCCATTCGATATCCTTCAACCTCAGCTCGGTACTGATGATCTGCATGTCACGCAGGGGGTCGACATCACCCTCAACGTGAATGACTTCGGCGTCGTCAAACGCACGGACGACCTGGAAGATACCGTCGACGGCACGGACGTGGGACAAGAAAGCGTTACCGAGACCGGCACCGGTGGAAGCACCAGCGGTAAGACCGGCGATATCGATGCAGGTGAGGAAAGCGGGGATTTTGTTGGTGGGCTTGTAGACGGAAGCGAGCCAGTCAAATCGCTCGTCGGGGACGGGGATACGGGCCTCCTCGGGGTCGCTATAGGGCCGTCAGACATGTGCAATCTACAGTTCGAGACGCGAACTTACATGGTAGCGTAGGGGAAGTTGGCAGCCTTACCCAAGTCGGTTTGGGAGAGGGTGTTGAAGAATGATGACTTGCCGACGTTGGGGAGACCGACGATACCAATCTTTGCTAGCGTCAGCCATGATCTCGTTCTTATTGACAGTACACACCTTCAAGTTGTTACCGGGCCTACCGAGCCTGATCTTCTTCTCCTCGACGACCTTCTTCTTGGGGGCCATCTTTTTTAACTTTGCGGGGGTAGGTAAGGAAGTGGAAAATGCCCTGAAGGGTGTGAATGCGAAGAGTACAGTGGTGTGCTTGGGGGTGTTGATGCGAAGGGAGGCGAAGAACATGCACCCTTTTGTAGATGGAAAGGGAATTTGCGAGAAAATGCTCCAAGCGAAAATGCCACCACTTTCGACGGACGTGGCTTTTCTTATCACGGCGGACATCCCCGCCCGCATTCGAGGCCGTCGGTCGTCCATCTTGCCACGTCGAGATGCTGTAGAGATGTTCAATCTACGCGACGATGAAGCTCACAGTGCTGCTCACAGCGGCCCTCCTCCCGCTTGCATATGCTGGCATGTATGCCCAGCCAGTCCTCCATCTCGACAGCAAGTCGTTCAAAAAAGTCATGGCCAACGAGCACGCTGCAGTAAGTGTGATTACCATATCTGCAGCTTGTGCTGACAAGTATCAGATGGTCGCTTTCGTGGCTCCCTGGTGTGGACACTGTAAGAATCTCGGACCGGAATATACCGCCGCTGCCCAGTCCCTTTCTCCCCTCATCCCTTTTTACGCCGTCGACTGTGATGACGCTTCCAACAAGCCTCTCTGTGCCGAATACGGTATCCAAGGATTCCCCACTATCAAGGCTTTCCCCAAAGCTGGCAAAGGTGCCGCAAAAGACTATAATGGAGAGAGGAAGAGGGGGCCGTTGGTTGAGTATGCAAAGAGCTTGGTGCCGGAGAGGGTCAAGAAGTTGAGAGTGCAGGGTGCTGTGGAACCTGTCCTGGAGGGCTTCTTGGGTGAAGTATGTGTCTATCTGTAGCTTTTCAACTACTCTGACATGATACTGTAGAAGACTGAACTCCCCCACGTTCTCCTCGTCCACCCATCTGCTCCATCGATCCCTTTCCTCTGGAAAGTGCTCGCTCATCGATACTCTGGCAAGGTAAGCTTTAACTCCCACTTCGGTATGTATACCTGTACTGACTCTTGTCAAGATGCATCTGGGATTCGTCCGCGACACCAACACCCACGATGTCCTTTCCTCCCTCGGGATCTTTGACCCTGCTGATGCTACACGTGATACCGCACGTGTGGTGGCCTGGACAGCCGGGGCAGACAGGGCAGAGCTCGTAGAGTACGACGGTGAGGCATATCCCCATACCAGATAGATAGTCGGAGCTGATAGGGGGTTCAGGTATCCTCAAGTTCAACTCTCTTCTCGAGTGGCTTCAGTCCTCATTCACCTCTTCTTCCTCCTCTTCCCAAGATACCCCCGACCAGAAAGCACCCAAATCAGAATCTTCCCCGAAACCCAAGGCCAAACCTGACCAAGACGAGACTGCCCGCCGTCGGGCCAAACTCGAAGAAGCCGAACGTCGAGATCAAGTCCGACGCGCCAAAGCCGAAGCCGCGAGAGCTCAAGTGAAGGCGGTTCTTGAGAATGCTGGTAAAGAAGCTAGCCCGGTGGAGGCGGCGCCTGAAGCAGAGCCTGTGGAGGAAATCGTCAAGGTGGACGAACCGGTCGAGGACGAGGAAGTGGCGGCTGAGCCGGTGCCGGAAGAGGCTCCAGGGGCGGGAGAGGTGGAGAGCGAGAATACTGGAATTGTACATGAGGAGCTTTAGGATACATATACAAATGTCGATGTGGTTCCTTGCTTCCGTTCAAATGTTTGCACAAACGTCGACAATCTCGAGAGGCGTCCGCTGCATACTCTTCGCGCTTTCGGCCTCCCGTCGCGCGTCCGTGACGTCAAAGATCCCGCCGATGGTCATTGCCGATGCTCACTACTCCATCCCTCGCATCATCCTCTCCTCTTCTCGGCGTAGTATACATACAGTACCCCCCCACACACTGACGTTTCTCCTCGATATCCTCTCAAGAGAAAGCGATTAAACTAAGACGTTCCAACTTTGAAACCGTTTCGACCACTACACCAATCCCGCGGCTCACATCATCCATCACCGCCCGCAAACACGCCCACTTTATTCATCTCAAAGCTGGTATCCACTATGGTCTCTACCCGATCTTCTCAGGCGCACGAAGAGATTGCCGAATCGGCACCCGCCGTTGATTACCACGAGTCTTCCGGGGAAGAGAGCCAGAATGAAGAGGAGGAGGATGTGAAAGAGACAGACAAGAAGAAGAAGGCGAAAGGCGGGAGCAGCAATGGGAAGAAGAGGCCTGCCCCATCAGGCGAGGGTGTCGCTTCTCCCGATTCGAAAAAGCACAAGAATGCGTATGAAATCAGCAAGTCTCCGCTTCTTCCTACTCTGCCGGTGTAGACTGACAAGAGCCCATTAGAGGGCAAGGTAGCCACGGCCGAGGATGCTGCTCGGATGGACAATGACTCTCCCATTCAACGCTTGTACAAAGCACTTGAACAGCAAGAGGAAAAGAAGGAAGCAGGGGAGAGTGTGGTGTATTGGATGAGGATGGAAGACCTCCGAAGTGAGCCCCTCTCTAAGCGTCTGTAGTAGACATGTGCTGACTCTGATCAGTCGAGGACAATACCGCTCTATCAAAAGCCTCCGAGAAGGCCAAGGAGCTTGGCGTACCGCTGCTGGTCCTCGCAGTACTCAGTCCGGGAGACTATAATTGGCATGATCGAAGTCCTAGACGAATCGACTTTATGCTCCGGAATCTGCGATCTGTCCAGGTTTGTGTCTTCTATCCCAAAGGCTCCCATGGGCTGACAGGGATCTCATTAGAGCAAACTTGACAAGCTCAACATTCCCCTCATCGTCAAGTCTTACGACAAACGCCTCACCATCCCTCGAAAGCTGATCACCGACATCCTCCCTTCCCTCTCAACTGCCCATCTCTTCGGTAACATCGAATATGAAGTCGATGAATTGACGCGCGATATCAAGACTGTCGAGCTAGCTGGGAAAGAAGGGATAGAAGTGAAATTGTTCCATGATAGACTGGCTGTACCGCCGGGCAGGATCTTTACCCAGGCGGGCAAACCTATGCAGGTTTACAGCCCTTGGCAAAGAGGTATGGCTCTGTCTCTTGATTGATTAATTGACGCATCGCAAAGAACTGACATTGGTATAGTATGGGCAAGAATACTTGAGGAAGAGCCTAAACTGCTCGAAATGTCGCCTTTGCCAGAAGCCAACGACTCGGCTGTCCGCAAGCATGTCAAGTTTTCCAAGCTGTTCGACACGAAAGTACCGGAGAGTGTCGAAGGTTTTGAGTGCCGAGATCAAGAGTTCATAGCGAAGCTCTGGCCAGAGGGGACCGAGGCAGCCAAGGAGGCAAGTCGGCGCAAGGCTCAATCGGGATGGCTCGATTGCTGACAAGAGAGCACAGTTCCTTGACCGATTCTTGCACACTAAAGCTCAGCAGAACAATTTCGGTGACACTCCGCCGATCTCTCCGGACGCTGAGAATTCCGACAAAGACTCCAGGATCCAAAACTATGGTGAAGGGCGCAACTTGATAGATGGCAATAACAGCTCCAAGCTGAGCCCTTACCTCGCTAGTGGTGTCATCAGCGTGAGGCAAGTGTTGAATGAAGCCAAGAAGTTGGGGAAAAGTGGGAAGCTGGAGAGTGGACGGGAGACGGGCGTGGGCATGTGGGTGCAAGAGGTTGCTTGGCGAGACTTCTATAACCAGGCAAGTCCCATCGAGTTAGACTGCGATCATAATCTAACGTATTATCAGGTCATGACCACTTCACCTCGAGTCTCCATGGGTCGCCCCTTCCAGGAAAAGCTCGCAGACGTTCAATGGGAGACGTCCGAGTCCAATCTACAAGCCTGGAAAGACGGCAAGACTGGATACCCTCTCATCGACGCCGCCATGAGAGCGTTGAACGCCCGGGGATGGATGGAGAATAGGTTGAGGATGGTGACTGCCAACTTTTTGATCAAAGAACTCATGTTGGATTGGAGTAAGCTTACCTGCCGACACAAATCTGACGAAATGACTGACGCGAATTAATCTTAGGGTTGGGCGAACGCTACTTTATGCAGAGTCTGATTGACGGTGACCTGCCTTCCAACAATGGCGGCTGGCAGTGGGTGGCCAGTACAGGAACCGACCCCCAACCCTATTTCGTAAGCCACATGCCTACCCATGCGTTCGCGCCTACTGACTTATTTTATGTCTGAAGAGGATCTTCAATACTATAACTCAGTCCGAGAAATGCGACCCCGAAGGATCCTTTATCCGCCACTGGGTCCCTGAGCTCAAGGATGTCAAGGGCAAGGCGATCCATGATCCCCACAACTATTTGTCTTCGGCCGAGTTCGAGAGGCTGGGGTATCCTGCTCCTCTCGTTGAGCACAAGGAGGCGCGTGAGCGGGCGCTGTTCAGATACAAGAATGTGGGAGAGGTTTCCGATGAAGAGTAGGAGTGATATGCCACGGGGCAATCGTCCATCTTTCTGGAGTCAGACGTAACATAAGAAAGCAATGTAATGAATCAGTCGAACGTGTTTAGCCCTCAGATGCTCAACAAAGCGCCCGATCGCGTATGATGACCGGGCAATATTGAGTTGCATTGCCCAACAGAGAACTCTAGATAAACACCATGCGAAGGTACACACGAAGGGCAAGTATGACGCCGACAAGAGAAAACGAAAGGAAAAAGTACGAAGACATATTGTTTGTTGTTTTCTTGGGTGCCGATCATGTTGCGAACCTATATATCGTGTCAGCGCATCAGTGATATGAGTCAGGTCTCGATAACTAGACTTACACGCCGAGCATCTTGAAAGGCGGTGTCTTCTGTCCCTCCTTGCCTATCAGTGTACACTCCACGTAATGCTCTCCTGGTGCCACATTCTCGTCGATCAAGGTCAATCTGTGTCGTTGATGAGCTTTCGTGACTGCAAAGTGGACGTGGGGACTCACGTGGTAGTCGTGCCGTGCACATCTGAAATACCACTCAACTCGACCGCTCCGGCAAAATTGTCGTCCACCCAGCAAGCTGCTCTCCCAAGGGGCGTCTCTTCAGGATTTCTACTCGTACGTTAGTGCCAGTACGATTTGTGAGCAGCATTGACTCACTGGAGGTAGTAGATGGCGACATCACCGGCACTCAAAGTCACATGTACCCTGAAGCTACTCCCTCCCACTTCCGCATACCAATAATGCTTTTCCTCCTGCGCCGCCCCCTTTGACGGGTGGTAAGCGTGCCAACCAGAGCCGTAGAAGTGCGAGGGCGGCAGCGGGTTCAACAGATCGTTGGCGCTCACACAGTAAGGCGCGACTTCTCTGAATTTCAAAATATCGCTCGGCCTAGAGGTCAACATCGCAGAAGGCACCTTGACTGCCCTCTGCTTTGCGGCAGCTCCGCCACCTTCGCTCTCGTCCGCCTGACCCGGGACTGCACTGTCGCCGGCAAGAACCGGGTCGATGCCAGAAGTTGGGGGTGGCGCGCCCATGTAGGGCACGTCGAAAGCGTGTCCCATAGTCGCTGCCCAACCGGAGCAGATTTGGGTTTGCATATAAGAGATGAGGAGGTCGGAGATGAGCTCGTGACCATCGGGATTGGCAAGCATGGGGTCAGCGAAGAACTTGCCGCGAGCGTCTTGCGGGTCGAGGAGGTAGTCGTGGTAGAGGATGCCCTTGGCACTGCAGACAGTCAGCAACATACGGAGACAAGACAGAATGAGCTTACCTGATATGGGGAATGTCGTAGAACTGCGCCACGACGGTATGCAGCAGCTCCGGTCCCGCGTAACCATTCTGGGCCTGAAGCTGAGGCGCAAAGTGTCCCAGAATGATGACAGCCGGCTGATCAGGTCGCACCAGAATACTCCGCACAAGCAGCTCAAAATGCGACAGCCACTCCGGGTCGTTTGGATCTTCGGCATCGAATTCAAGAATCACCAGATCGGTCTGATCTGGCAAGTGGTGCTGTGAGCAGTACGCAAAGTACGCCGAATCCGTCTTTCTTGACGCTCCGTTCGTGATCTCAGAGTCGGGATGAGGAAAGATTGAGTTCCACCAGTTGAAAAACTTTGCGGGGTAGCACTTGGGCGAAACGGGGTCGTCGCCTGCACCGTGACAGGCAGAGACGGAGCCGCCCAAAACGGAGATCGTAACTGGAAGACCTGCCATGGCTTTCTGCACGACTTTTTGGACGCGAGCACCAGATCCCATGTGAAGGCGGGAGCGTAGGAGACCCCACTGGCCACGTCGAGTGGCCACATCGTCGCCAGGACCAAAGACGGGGCAAAAGTCGAAGGGGGCAGGATCGGAAGCGGAGGCGTTGATGTAATCCTTGGGTGTCAAGAGAGGGGCGTCAGATGCAGACGAGTCGGAAGCGGCTGAATTTCATTAGAGAACCGAGTCTGCAGTCGAGTAGAGAACACTCACGGAGAAGGAGACGCGAAAAGGTAAAGATGCCAATGACGATACCGATGAGGAGCCATACGCGGCGGGAGAGACCGTAAAAAGTGCCAGGTTTTCCGCTACCGCCGTCAAGGCCGACCTTGACTTCGCGCAGCATGGTGGGTAGTTCAGAGGGGTGGATGTGGGCGAGCTGGGATGCAGAAAGAGAAATAGAAAGTCGGAAATCTTACGCGCAGCGCCAACGTCCAGGCTCGACGGGACCAAATCCATCGCTATCAAAGACGCGTACAGAAACGCGAACGCGACTGCTGAACCACATCAACTCGCAAGTCATCGATTGGGGCGCGTAGACCACCATGGCCCTTCCCAAGTCCCTCCAGAAAAGTCTGACCCCTGACGAGCTCACCTTTCTCGCTGAGCAGGACCACATCAACATCGTGCCTCTCTTTTCCATGACCCCCGTACGGCTTGTGAGCGTACGTTACTCATTCTGATTTGTACGGAAGCTGTAACGGCTGACGTATTGGCGTTTAGGGCATCTATGGACCGTTTCATCCCCCTTCTGCAGCCAGGGTTCCCATATGGTTGGGATTGAGTTTGAAGAAGAAGAGAAAGTGTAGGATCGTGCCACCTGAATGGCTTTCCGTCGGCAAGTCGTCCATGTCTCGCCATCTACAAAGACCGTTTTTCTGATGAAGGACTGTAGAGAACTTGCTCCAGGTTCTGAAGAATGAAAAAGAAAACTCGGAAGGGTTTGAAAGATTACCGCGGCGGTTTATGGAGATCAGCAAGGTCCTTTTAGACGTGTAAGCGATCCTTCGCTCCATGCTTCCTATACACGCCAATGATACTATCTTTCAGAGCACTCGATGACATTTCACAAGCTACACAAGTCCGCTCACTTCTCAAAGACATCAGAGAAGTCCGCCAGGCCAAGATTCGCTTCGGTCTCCAAAGCGAAGACGTATTGCAAAGTGACTATCTCCAAGTAAGTCTCTCTCTTTGCCCCCCTGGCATATGCTAATGGTTGTAAGGTGACGAATCTCACCCCATTAGAACTGTCAGAGCTCAAACCGTTCTTGATAAGGTCGATGAGTTTGATGCAGAGTCTCAAAGCACAGAACGAGGAAGAGGAGGATGCGGAGTAGAGCTTGAAAGGTGTATAACTATAATTGGTGATTAGGGGCCCATCAGTGTCTCTGTGATGTTTGCTGACAGATTGTACAGTTGTATAATGATAGTGTTCGCGGCATAGATGCATTCATTCTCACAGTTCGTGGCATCGTTATCATTCAATATTGACAGAGAAAAAAAAGATAGAACCGGCAGATAATGAGACAGGAGAGAGCAAATAAGGTAGAATACCACCAGACGAAAGAAGCCACATGACCCCACGGCCAGAGCTCATCGCATGGGATTCAGGAAGAGGAAAGCTGGTGGTACAGATATTTCCGATCAACGATCAAGAAATCAAAGATTGGGGTCCAGGTGTGAGGAAATCGCAAAAAGCACTTCGGCTTGATCGAAGATTAACTTAAAACTCTATAGTAGACGGAGAAACATTGCCTGTGGGCTGCTAGACGTGTTGTGGAGGCAATTTACATGAGGACACAGCCGTTTCCCTTCTTGGCCTTGCCCGCACGTCGATTGGGGTTGACTATGGTACATCAGTACATCATCAGGTAAATGTATCAGAGGTGTACGCACGGACGGTCCGGATAGCCTCGTCGAATACCGACTTCAAGTTCTTCTGGGTAAGGGCGGAGCATTCAAGGTACTGAACCGCCATCAGTATCTTGATCCACAACCTCAGAAAGTGGCACATACCTTGGCAGCCTTAATGTCGTTCGCCATGGCGGACCCTTGGGAGAAGGTGATGGGAGATTGCTTTCGTTCCCTCAGCTTGTCGACCTGCATGGGGTCGTCTCTCAAGTCGAGCTTGGTGCCGACGAGAATGATGGGAGTACCGGGGGCTGTACAAGGGTCAATCTCGACATAATATGGACATGAGATTGGACTCACAGTGATGTTGAATTTCGGGATACCACTACAGCCCAGTTGTCAGCGACAGCTCTCACGAAACACGCAAGAGATGAGAGGAATATCAGAAGGAAGGCAACGGAGGTGTCCACTTGGTTTTGCGCTCTCGGACTTGCGCCCGAAGGCATTTACATCCGAAAAATACTTCATCATACGATCCCTCCCATCAAAAGACCCAGTTACACTTACCTTTGTTCGCACGTTCTCGAAAGAGGCGGGGGAGACTACAGAGAAGCAGAGAAGGAACACGTCGGTCTGGGGGTAGGAGAGTGGTCGGAGTCGACTATCATCCAAAGCGCACATTAGCCTCCCATCACGGTATATCAGCACAGAGCGGAGACCCACTCGTAATCCTCCTGACCGGCAGTATCCCACAGACCCAAGGACACGGTCAAGCCGTCCACCATGACCTGGCTCGAGTAGTTGTCGAACACGGTGGGGACGTATTCACCGGGGAACGCATTGGTTGTGTAACTGATAAGGAGACAAGTCTTTCCGACCGCACCATCACCCACGACGACACCTGCATCAGATCAGCAGCCATCCCGCCTTGACGCCGCCCGACGACGTACACTTGATGTTTCTAGTAGCAGCCATGATGTCTCGGGAGCAGGCAAGATATACGGAGAAGAGAGGCTGAACCTGCAAGAGAAACGGATCGTCTGTCAGCGCGATGCGTCACGCGGTCGCGGTCGCAGGGGTTGTCAAGGGTACAGCTGCCATGACAATCCCCTTTCCCTCGTCCCTCCGCGCACACGACGGCGCGCGTTGTGCCGACGCCGGTGGCCTCCTGGGGTGATTTGGACGCGTCGAGGGGCGGCGAAGGGGGCTTGGGGATGGTTGACTCACCTGGATCGCGGTAGTTGGGGGAAAGAACGCGGTGACAGGAATCGTCTACGGGGCTGAGGTGGAGGGACGAGCGCGTTTTGGTGGCGGGGCGAGCGTGAGAGGCGCGTAAAGTGGGGGGACAGCGGGCGGCGGGGTATGAATCACCAGGGGATACCTGGGTACGACTCAGAGATGGAAAGACGACGTTGCAAGATGTAGATTAAGATGCGTGAAGGGTCAGAAGAGCACAACCAGCTTAGCTTGCAAAGTAACTTTGAACTACTGTTAGAAAACCCCATTGTTCTTTCCACTCGAATTTGATGCCGTCTCTTCTACCCTCGGATGTCAAGGGTCACATCTTGCCCACGGGGCCCCTCTGGGAGCCCCTCTATGGGTATGCCGAAGCTGTGCGGCACGGGCTGGGCTGCAAAGTCTGGAAATGCCTACTTTGCGGGAATCGGCACCCCTCAAATGACAAGGACCTCGAGGATCTCACGCCCTTTTCTTTCAACTGACCCTCTTTTCGGTTCTTTCGCCCCGTTCTTCGCTTGTATGGTTTACTTTGGCAAGCAGATATGTATATTCCAGAGGTCGTGTACATTTGCCTGTTGCTTGTGGGTTTACAGACCAGAGAACACCACACCTGATATCACCTGCCAGAGACGAAGAGCAAGAAGAATGTGCCAATGGCTCACTCACAAACGAGAGATCACACACTCCACTTTCGACTCTTACCTGGTATAGGGACGGACTTTTCGCCGAATTCAGAACAGAATCTGTAGAATTTCAAGGCTCAAGATTCCGCAACTTATTATACTTGATAGTCTGGGCCCAAGATTCCCTTCTACGGCATACCCACCGTTGTACATAACGGGCAGAGACGCGACTTACAACTCTTTCTCGTCACTCACCAGAAGCTCCGGACGTTCGTAACAGAGAAATTGGGCCCAACCAATGACGAATGGCGTATGTACCGAATGTACGCGCTCCCTTATCTCGACATCATCACTCATCCAACAAATGTCTGGGATGCTCCTGGAAAGTCGTACGAGTAACTGAGGATCTCCTTTCTGTGGTGCTACTACCGAAAGAAGCAATACCCGCTAACGTCACCATTTCATTATTACCGCAAGTATGGTGTATATAGTGATGGGAGCATTCGCTTCGGCAATAATTGCTGACGTTGAGGTCTTCCCGGGTGTATCCTGCTAACCGGCTATAGCCACAGACCACACTCAAGTGGGACACGGTCGATCCGGGGCAACACGGCTTGGCTAGAGGTATACGTAGGCATGATCATCACATCCGTTATCCATTGCACTCAGCAGCCAGCGCCGAGTGCTCCCGGATCGTTGATTGAGAAGGAGAAAAAAATGTAAGAAGAAACGCACTATCTTCTTTGACCACAAGTGCAACGGCATGGGTTGACGGCATACCTGCCGTTATCCTTCTATCCATGATCCAACCTCTGTCGTATTCGGATGTGTCCGGTGTCTCGGCGATATGCATCCGTCCGGGTGCAGCCGCTCGAGGTTCCTATCTCTACCGTAGCTGGCCAACTTTACAAGCAAGAGTCCATGGGTCGTCGGAAGACTCGAAGGCGGACGTCGCAGTTGTATATGGCTCCTGGCACATCTCCTACAGGCTATGTATGTACGTACAGGTCTCGGAAGCTTAGATAGCAATAATTCAGATCTTTCTTTCGTACAAGGAAAATGGAAACAGGGCATCATCACGAGGCCCGGAAATCCCAGCCGCATCGCCTTGTCCGGGAAGTCCGGTCGATCATTGTGTACCTCACTATGACCTAACGTACCTCCTCCGGTCGGCGAGAAAGTCTGCCGAGGAAGAAGGAGTATGTACACAGGCTATGCAGGCTGGCAGCTGGAGCAGCTGGCGCGGTGGATCCCTTGGCGTGACATGTTTCCGTTTACCGCATGCTAATTTCACACATTCGCACATTACATTGGCGGGTATAGCCGGATGTAGGTAGGTAGAGCGTTATCGGTCGGGACGGTATCTCTTTGCTGTACTTTGACTACGCCATTGACACACTACTCTACCCCGCTCTTGACGACTTGTTGTTCAAAGAACAGATGCACGCTGCGCTGCGACCTGTGCAAGTCGTCGCAAGATGGTCGTCGCATGCTCTCACGCAAGATGACGACAGGAATGATGATGATGAATGAGCGGCTACGTATCTTATCTAATCCTTTTCTTATCTTGGACCTATGTATCACCTGAAACTCGGGCGACATACCTCTTCTTCTGTGACCGTTTTACAGGTTGTGCTACAGCAGTAGCCGTCTGAATTGCTTTAGCCTCGGACGCTGTCATCAAGGATCGGCGACGGAAATGGACAGCTGCATTAGAAGATTCAAGCCCTCCAACGTTGTCGGAAATGAAGGCACCAATCTTACCATCTCCCCCCAACCTACGACCTAATACGATCTACGACCCCCCGACACCGGCAATGTGGCCGCTGTCACAGAGAAAGAGGGAGCAGATGGCTGAGAATTGTACGAATCCGGCATGCGGTACGGACAATAACCCGTGAATGGAGCGGCGTAAAAAAAAAATAGAGGTGAAAAGAAACTAGAGCGCCCAAAGCGAGTAAAGAGGAGTATGTAGGCCATGTAGGCGCGGGAAGGGCAGCTCAGGAAGGTTGGCCGGGGTTTGAATCCCTGCAATCACATGTCCGCGCCCAGCGTTGATAACAGATCTAGGTACTTGCGGCTTGTAAAGTCGGCTATTTCTGTTGACCATGATGTGCTCAAGTGGGGAAGAGTGCATACGCGCAGTCTCGACCGAGTCTTCCGGGTAAGGTGACATTGCAAGTACGTAGTAGGATGATGCGAGCCAGCAACTCCGTGCACCGCCAGAGGGATCACTCAACCTTGGACGCAAGACCGGTCAGAGCATCATTGCACGAGCATGACATGTTTGTTTGACTTTTGCAAGGGACAAGGATTCGTAGTCTGGCGGTAGCTCTTGCTGGCAGCAGAAAGCGGGAGACGGCGGGCGGTCGAGCGCAAGAGGACTGGTTTAGCTCTGAGCAAGGCAGGCTGGTGCATACAATTCAGAAGACGGACAGGGCTTGAGCCCCATGGAGACCCCCCGGGCGGCAGGAAAGAGCGCCAGGTACAGTCGGTCGACGCAAGAGGAGGCAGAGATCGAAACCGAATGCTGTAGCTCGGCGATCCGTCCGGGACCTTTTTCTCCTGTTTTTATCTTGAGTCAGGAATTCGCTGGTCGTTGGTCGCTGAAAATGGGCCAAGCTGCAGGGCTATTGGCTCTTCTGCTCTAGCATGCGCCTCAAGATCGCCAGCGGGTGCCAGACCAGAATGCTGGTGTACGCGCCAGGGACTCGGAGCAACTCTACGGGACAGACACCGGTTATGATGCATCTGTGTCATCACGAGGAGTGCAATGTCGATCCTATCCGGCTCCACGATACATACGCAAGGGGCGCATGTAGGGCTGCAATCTCTGGTAAAAGAGCGATACCTCCCTAGCCAAACCCACCCCCCACTACGGAAACGCCCAAGGGTCGATCAAAGTTTAGGGACTGGTGGAAGCCAGAACCAAAAGTTATAACCCGTCCCGAGTTTCCGGAGTTTTTTGGTGCCAACGTACTTACTGCACGCTTACGTTCCCATGTTGAGTGAAGCAAGGGCTATGGATGGGCCGTATGAGCTACCTGACAGTATGGGCAATTGTGCCGCCGGGCACTGTCGAGCGATGGGCAGGACAGGACGGAGAGCGATGGAGAGACATGCCAACCGAGGAGGGCTGCGGTGCTCGCTCGATGGTACTTGTATTCGACCCTAATACGCCGACCCTCTGCGGCCTGCCGGGCGGTACCCTTTCCGGAATGCAGCAAGCGATGTACGAAATAGACGCAGTATTCCGAGCGCCATGCATCTCGTGCCCAGTCCCGAAAAGTCAGAATTGGGGTCCTCTAAGCCAGGGCTCGTATCCGTTCCTACGTACCCTGCCCCGTTCGGGCGACGGCATTTTCCAGACTTTCATTTGCATCTGCATCCTCCTCTCCACCTCCCATTGTACCATACCCGCTGCTGCCCGCCAGTGCCCTGTATATCCCTCCCCAGCTCGAGGCAAGCACGAGGCTCTACGCGTCCGAGGCCGGTCTCAGACGCGTTGCTCAAAACCAGATCGAGGATCTCTTTGTGCTGTCCTCCTCTCCCCCCAGCCCGTGCTAGACACGACAAAAGCAGACCCCAGGGTGGGTTGCATGAGCGAGGTGAGTGGATCTGTCCCAATGTCATCGCAGCGTGCAGGGGTCTGAGCCTGGCCTCGCGTGGGGCACGTCTTGACCGTCCCGAGCAGACGTCCGGGGTATCCCGCAGACACTACCCCTCTGCGCTACACCGGCTGCCTGGGCCCCTCAGAATGGTCTGGAATGAAGACAGTAGTCAATTCACCGGCCATAACGCCACGCCTTTCTCTACCTCCTTGCACTAGCTCACTCAAAAGTTTACAGCTATGCCCGCGCTTAACCAATTCTATAACGACTCCAGCACCATGATGGAGGCTGGTCACGGCCCCATTCATCCCTCTGGACCTATATACATTTCAGCCCAAGCCCAGCAGCCACCGCCGCATGGGCACGCGCCCCATCCTTTCGTCCACCAGGCGTCTCTTCCCCAGCAGCAGCACCTCTACTATCCCCCCCAGCCAGCACGTCCGGCTTCGCCAGAAGAGCTGAATGGCGTACCGTGCTTGCAGGTGACGCAGCCGACACCGACAAAGGGTAGAAAGTATAGGACGGCGAGTGACGCGGGAGGAAGCACGTCAGGGGAGAGTCTGTATATGGCGAGCCCGACGTGGCGGACGGCGCCTATGCTTCCTTCGCCTGGGTCGGCAGGTGGGTCGTTGGATGTCTCTGTTGAGCCATTACAGCACTATACCGGACCACCAGTGAGAGCAAGCAGGCCTAGATCCCCCGACGTGGAACAGTTCAGGGAGGGTAGCGAAGATGGCAAGGAAGCAAAGAGAAAGCAGAGGGCACGAGAGATGGGCAGAGAACGGCAGCGTAGAAAACGGGAGAGAGACAAAAAGGCCAGAGAAGTGAGTCTACCACAGTACCAAAGGTGGACACTGGCTAAATGATTGTAGGAAGCTATGAAGGGAAAGGGCCAGAGCCGAGACGATGTGCCCTCGGCGCGTCGTACTAGCAACGCATCATATACTGGCTCTCAAAACTCTCTTAGCATTACTGTCCCTTCCCCGGCCTCCGCCTACTCGCCTCTGGGCACCAGTAGCTCATACTTTTCCATCTCGCCCTCCGGCCATCAGCTTGGCCAGATGTCCGGCCAGTCGTCCCCGGGCGCATTCTTTTCGCCCACCGCCTCGACACCAGGCAGTTTTTTGGAGAGCAATGGGACGAGTTACTGGGGAGAAGGGAAAGCGGGAGCGGGCGGCCTCGACTTGTCTGCCAACAAACCCACACGGCCTGTCCGTCCTAGCCGGGTATCGTCAGGCAATGTCCCCACAGGCGCCACGCTGAGAATCTCCTCATCGACCGGTCTCCCCGTCCCACCCGACTCCAACTCGACCTCGCAACCCATCGTCGGTCCTGCTCCCCCCACCAAGCGCCGCAAATCCGAGCCCAAGCCTGATACGTTTCGCGCCACGCGAGATAATTCTTTTGGACGCGTGCAGAGCTTGGCAGCGCTTGAGCGGGCAAAGGACGATCGGCCTAGGCTGCAGCGTACTACATCGGATGGAGCAGTGCTGAGAAGGATTGATACCAAGGAAAAGTCGAGGTCACTCACACCGCCCCCGGTACCCTTGTTGCCCGAACAGTTTCGACATCAGAACACGCTGAGCATTTCGGATACTGGTGAGCTCACCGGCGCGTCATCGGCGGGCCAGTACTTTGCTTCCTTCGTTGTGCATGAGGCGGCCAGTTCGAACAGCGAGGATGCGGTGCTGATCCGGGAGCGTCTGGGTCTGGGCATCGAAGAGATGTCGAGCATGAAGGACAATATCGCGATGGCATATGACAAATGGAAGCTGGAGAGGAGTATGAGCAAGATATCGCTTGGCAGTGATAGCATTCCGGTACGTCTTGATCATAGTGAGAGACCTGTGCTGACGAGAGTAGGCGTCGACGGCCCCCTCTGCATCACAGTCGCCCCGTGGAAGCCGTACGAGCCTCCCCGATCCCAACATCTTTACGCCCGTGTCCAACATGCCTGTGCGCTACGCCCGCGTTCCGAATACGCTTCCCATGTCGACGTCCTATGCCCAGCACCAACCGCAAGATTCACCATTGACTTCTGTGGCTCATGGCCGCGGACGGTCTCTGTCTTCTCTTTCCATGACGGCAGTCATCGAGAGCGCTCAGTGGAGTGTTTCAGACACACCCGGTGCTGTGCCTGCGGGGGCTATGGTCCAGGACGATACTGGATCTCCCAACAATCCGTCCATCCACACGCCTTCTACGGGTCAGGGTTCTTTCCCCATCATGGAGACCAACGCCCCTCCCAAGGCTGTTTGGACCGATCCCGTGGGCGGGAGAATGTACCACGCGTACCACAATGCTCCTGGCGTCCAAACTATCCAGAGCAGGGACGAGTTTAACCAAAAGTTCGTCTTTGGTGGTGAAGGACAGTTGTTGGATAGTCCATTGTCCATGACGGGGCAGGTGGAGGGTATGAGGCTGGATATGCCGCCGCCGCCGCCCTCTGCTGGCGGCGTACACCCGTCAAGGCAGTCGAGCATGTCTGCTCCTTCAGCGGCTGACAGGCCGACGTCTTCCAGGCGACATGAGCGCCATGCCTCAGCGTCGGTCGTCTCCACCAGAGAGGCAGGGCACTTCCGTACGCCCAGCGGTCCCCGCTCGGCTGGTCTTCGGAACGTCCAAACTCAGTTCACCCCGCCCACTCCGCTGAGCGCGAGAGGCAGCGGCAGCATCCAATCTCAGCAAAATACCGCGCCGGGTTATGCGGCAGACGAGCAGATGGACGGGATGCTGTTTTACACTGGTGTCTTTGGCACTGCGCCTCAGCAGTCCCAGGGCCGACAGGAGACTCAGGTCAAAGATGCGCTTTCACAGCAGCAGCAGCAAGGAAACTTTAGTTTCATGCCCAGCCAGCCTTATCCCTCCGCCCCTCCCGTCACTCAAGGCTCCTTCCAGACATCCCAACC
The DNA here is from genome assembly GCA_006352305.1 of Cryptococcus floricola. Classification (NCBI taxonomy): domain Eukaryota; kingdom Fungi; phylum Basidiomycota; class Tremellomycetes; order Tremellales; family Cryptococcaceae; genus Cryptococcus; species Cryptococcus floricola. The sequence continues at coordinate 1,852,690 of CM016931.1, read as the reverse complement.
CCTAGCCACCTTCTCCTCGCAGCAGTCGGAGAATCAGTGATTCTCCTTCAACGACATCATATATTTCACTGCACAATCACGAGATACACCCTGGGGGGAGGGAGCTAGAACACGATCCTGTGTATAGGCAATCTTTGACGACAGCTCCCTCTTCTCATTATCGAAACGACCAACAAAAGTTACGTTTGTGCATAAATGTCTCTTGAGCGGAGACCCGCGGCTGCTTATATAGTATGGAAGGAAGGCGTGGTTTGGAGCTACTCTTTTTTTCATGATTACGACCCCACTTTTAACGAACTTTAACGACCCACAAAACGCAAAAAGGTTGAGAGAGAGAGAGAGGAGAGAGGAGGTTTACATAGCACATGCTGAGGATGTGCAAGTTTTATCGAGTGAAATTCTTGTAGAGTAGAATTTTTCTTGATCTCTAGCGTTCATACAAGATTCGCTGTTCTCTAAAGATTGCATCATTTTACATTTGCCAGTTGTTCACGAGGGAAAACCCGGGTTGTTGCGGTGAGGGCCAACCTGATACATAGGAGCCTTGGCATGCACTGTGAATGACCAGCCAACGCACTTTGGTGAGGGAAAGGCTGGCAACCCATAGCTTCAGGGTGCAAACAAAGTGGTCAGCGTGGAACGTATCGTGGAAAAGCGGCTGTGTTCGGATGACATGGAGGATGTTGGCCAAGGCATCCAAGGGATCGGAGCATGATGTTGTTCTCAATTGCTTGCCGAAAACCTTACTTCGTGGACGAGAGCAGTTAGTGACAATGCATGACTTTCTTGATACAACTGCGTGAATGTGCCCCACACCTACTCACCACCATCTGGTTCACTTCTGATCCGTTACAGCGAGCCCCAAATGATCCGGCCCAAAACTCTCTGGCAACACCTCTTCCATCGTCATCATCTTGACATGCTTCTTTGCTTCCTCTCCTGTGAGATCTTCCAGCCAGTCGGGATATCCACTGCTGTGAAAAGTGGAGGAATAGGTGCCAGAGATAAAGTAGATTGGGACATGGGGTTCGAGGAATTCACGGAGGAATTGGCGGCAGATGCCACAGGGAGATATGGCGGGGGATGGGATATCACTACGATACAGATGTTAGACTCCATTCGGGAGGAGGGTTCCCGAGCGCGTAGCATGAGAACATACGAAGTGACGGCTACAGCCAAGAACTTCCTTTGACCTTCGCTCTGTCACAATGGATCAGCAAAGGTCAATATGCTTCTTCAGAAGACACTCACGACGGCCTTTGTAATAGCAGTACGCTCGGCACATATGCCAGCCCCTACAGTGATGGTCAATGACATCTAGCTGCATATGCAGTGCGACGAACCATAGGAAGCGTTCTCTACATTGCAGCCCCCGTAAACCTGGTCGTCAGAGCCCAGGAGAGCAGCACCGACTCTACAAACTCAGTCAATAGCTGCAGTATTTATGACATTGTATTTCCATACCTGAACTTGGAGTATGGTGCATACGCTCTATCGCGGTCTATGCCACAGGCTTATCAGTGAACCGTGTCATGGTGAGTTGTATCCCGACTGACAGGTGATAGCAGCTGCAAAGAGCTTGTCGAGCGCGGGTGCGTCAAGTGTATGCTGTTCGGATGACTGGGGTGACATTGTATGATCTCGATATATATATGCAGAAGTGAAATGATTGAATTTATATAGCGGTCTCCAAAGTTGAGTTGACTATCGGCAGGCCGCGTTTTCGGTCACCGCCGCCGAGAATGCCGCCACAACACGTGGGTCGCGGCGTTTTAGCATTTTCGAGTTTCGCTGCCAAACGACCAAAAAGTAGGAGGCTTCTCTCTAGACTTCAAACAAAAACACAAAAATGCCCTTCGTCAAGGTCCAGAAGAACTCTGCCTACGTGAGTATCGACATCCATGGAGGGGGGAGGAAGAGCGGGGGGAAACGGGCCAGGGGGAGTGAAAAAGGGCGCACGGAGGAATATTGGCGTGCTAGGAATACAAAAAGGGATGATGGGAGGAGTCAAGGGATTATATAGGACGACTGCTGACCTGTTCTCAGTTCTCTAGGTTCCAGGTTAAGCCCCGAAGGAGGAGAGAGGGTAAGACCGACTACCAAGCGAGGAGGGCTCTTGTGTCTCAGGCCAAGAACAAGTACGCTTCCCCCAAGGTAAGCTTCATCTTTATATGACGAGAGAATTCAACTGACGATCTATGCAGTACAGGCTCGTTGTCCGTATCACCAACAAGCAGGTGATCTGCCAGATCGTCTACGCTAAGCTCCAGGTTCGTTTTCTGCCATGTACCCTGCGCCCACGACTGACAATATTTTAGGGTGACGTTGTCTTCGCCCACGCTACCTCCAAGGAGCTCCCCCGATACGGTATCAAGCACGGTCTCACCAACTGGGCCGCCTGTTACGCTACCGGTCTCCTCGTCGCCCGACGAGCCCTCACCAAGCTCGGCCTCGCCGAGAAGTACGAGGGTGTTACCGAGCCCACCGGTGAGCTCGAGCTCACTGAGGCTCTCGGTGATGACGAGCCCCGACCTTTCAAGGTCTTCCTCGATGTCGGTCTCCGAAGGACCTCTACTGGTGCCCGAGTCTTCGGTGCCATGAAGGGTGCTTCCGACGGTGGTATCTTCATCCCCCACAACGAGAAGCGATTCCCCGGTTTCGACCCCGAGGCCAAGGAGATCGACGCTGAGGTCCTCCAGAAGTACATCACCGGTGGCCACGTCGCCGAGTACATGGAGTCCCTTGAGGAGGAAGACGACGAGCGGTGAGTATCTTCGCTGCTATAACTTGTTCTTGTCCTGATATCGTTCTCAGATTCAAGAAGCAGTTCTCCACCTACCTTGCCGACGGTGTTGGATCTGACGACATTGAGGAGATCTACTCCGCCGCTTACGAGGCCATCCGAGAGAACCCCGAGTTCAAGCCCACCGAGAAGGCCGACCTCGCCAAGTGGAAGGAGGAGTCCAAGAAGTACAAGACCAAGAAGCTCACCAAGGAGCAGCGACTCGCCAACGTCGAGGCCAAGATTGCCGCCTACAAGGCTGGCAAGCTCGACGCCGAGGACTCCGAGTAAGCGTTGGTGCTTGTTATTGGGTAGAGCGGATATGCATCAAAGCATTTGGTGTAGCTTTTCCGTGTGTTTTTATGGAACACTGTTGTAACATTGCACTGTCCAACTGTCTGAGGATTGATCTGACGCACATTCATGAGAGCCCACTTATGCTTGCTTCTCCGTTCGCTGCAGAATTCCACTCACCCCAGCCGTGTGCTGTCAGACTCTGCTAACAGATCGTGACGCACCTTTGGGAGCCGCTGAGATTTTCTCCTTGAGCTTCCGTTCCAGGCCCCGCGGCGACCTCCACTTTGTGCAACCACATCCATCCCTGATCTATCCTGCCATTGTCATCTCTACATAAAACCTCCCAAATTGAGACACTTCAACTATACGCCATGTCTATCCAGATCATCCCCGCTACCAGAGATGATGTAGTGAGTCCAACAGAGCACGGGAGGGCCCTTGGCGTGGTGGAAGGCTGTATACCTGACTTGATGACACTGTAGCCCGAATTATTGGGTCTCATTAGGGAGCTGGTAAGTGAAGTATCAATGCGCTTTGCAAAACTGCTGCTGATTGTTGCACAACCAAGGCAATCTACGAAAAGGCTGAACATGAAGTCAAGGCTACTCCCGAACTCGTAAGTGCCTATCACCTTTCTGACGTTGCTCGCTCAATATCTTTTGTTACCTGCTCACTCGTGAACCTATGTGTAGATGACCAAAGCAGTATTCGACGACAAGTATGCCGAATGCTTGATTGCCCGCAAGCTACCGAAGGATGGTGCTGCCGGTAAAGGCGAAGCTGTCGGGATGGCTTTGGTGCGTTTAGTGGAAGTGCCATGCAAAGTGATGAGCTGATGGAAGTGGTGAAGTATTTCTTCACCTATTCTACCTGGCTGGCTGCACCTGGTCTCTACGTAAGTGTCTCCTGTATGCTATACTCACACTTTCGAGTGCTGACTGAGGGTGCAGCTAGAGGACCTGTACGTCAAACCCAGCGAACGGAACCTCGGCCTCGGAAAACGGCTTTTCGGCGAGCTCGGGGTCATCGCCAAAGAGAAAGGCTGTCAACGCATGGAATGGAGGGTCCTCAAGGCTGGTTTCCATTGCTCGTGGCCGAAAAGTTTTCGTGCTGATCAGCGTGTACAGTGGAACGAGCCGTCTATTGCCTTCTATACCCAGTGCCTCAAAGCCGATCCTCAATCTGAATGGGAGGGCATGCGTATAGAAGGGGACGAGAAGATTCAAAAGCTCATCGACGACTTCAAGAAGCCCTAGAAGATATCGAAGCGCAGATTCCGGTGACATTAGAACATGGTGGCATGAAAAATGGATACAATATATTGGGAGGGCTAGCTAGTGCCTATTCACAAGATCTTCACATCACACTTTGTCCAAGCGCCTTTCTCTTTCCTATCACCCCGACATTTCCCCCTAAAGCTCCTCAGAAGGGCTTCGCTGGCTTATCAAGCGAGCAATGCTAAACACAGTTATCAGCCAAGTTTGACACAGGAGAGATGCTGGACGTACTTTTCTATCACTTCTAACCGCTTCTCCCTAGTGATCTTCTCATACGGCTCTTCTATAGGGGGAAGACTACGGCAATCTGGTCAGCACAATACATCATGAAAGAAGCGTCCGACTCACGCAGCCTTCAGCCTGTTCATCGTCCTCAACCGACTTCGCCAGCTCGTGATATACTCTGCATCCGTCGGATCCCTCGCATTCCTGATATGCGCAAACCTCGCCGCCATATCGTTCGCCATCAACGCCACATGTCGCACAAACCCAGGCATCATCTCTTTCGAGACGATTCTGAACTTGCCAACAGGACTGAAATCTGGGATTCCGGGAGCACGTTGGAGGATGACCTTAAAGTAATCATCACGGCCCCATACGACATAGCCTTCGCCCTCGGGACCGCCGCCGGGGTGGTTGGCACCTGCAGCAGCGAGTGTCTCGGGCTGTGGTACAGGCCCATGCGTCTCGGGTGTAGTATGCGGCGAGATGACAATATTGATCAAATTAAACTCGGTCTTGATCGTGTCAAACTTGAAATCCTGACCAGAATCGTTGTAGACGATCTTGACATAGTCATTGCCTATCAGCCTCTTTTTCCTGTCGAATTTGGGGTCGAGGGCATTGTTGGGCATCATGGTGGAGGTGTGGAAGATGGTTTGAACCAGGTCGTCCCACCAGGCATAAGCTACCTCGCCGTCAGAGTCGTCCTCGCGGTTCATACCACCGGTGAAGACGTCGGTTTGGCCCTTGAGCTTGATGAGCTGACCGAGGCCAGCGAGGAAAGCTTGGTAGAGGTCGGGTCCTTCGACGTTGGCCAGAATATCCTTTTCATCTGTCTGGCCCGGGCCGACGTAGAGAACACCGAACTTGGCAGTGTCGATAACCGGGGTACCCTCCAAAGAGCGCAGAGAACGGTCGAATCGGGACTCGTCGGGGACGAATTTACCGATTGGGCTGTCGGCACCGGTATCTGCGTATGAGGAAAGGAGTTCAATGGCAAGGTAAGCGGGGTCGACAGCGTCATGTTTCCGGCGTTGCAGTGCTGATAGCCCTTCTTCTGACGAGTCATCGGTCTCGGAGATTGTCGATTTAGACTTCATCAACGCCGTCTGGTGATTATCAGCATTCTGCTTTCCATAATTAGTAAGGCTGCTCACAGCAATCTTCTCATCCTCCATGATTTCTTGCCTCCTATCCACCAGCTCATCTGTCAACGCAAACACATCGACATCCTTCTCTTCCAAGCCCGATAGCGGCACATTGTCAATCTTCGCCATGACCTCCGTAGCACCCGTCGGCCTGGTGGAAGTGATACTAGCCCAGCCGGACGGAGCGTGCGTGATGATGGTAATGATGGCGCCGTCGAGGAACCAGCTCTGTCTTTTGATCGGATCGGCTGGAGGCTGAGCAGCAGCTTCTTCCGAGCCTGATTCGGGCGTAGGCGTGGGAACGGGGCTCGGATTCTGCAGCACAATTTCAGAGAAGAAAGATGAAGCAGGTTTGGGGTCCGCGTTCCTATACGTATACCTCGCGAACCAGTCCAAACACACCTCTACCATCTCATCAACTGCCACCCTCTGCGAACGACTCTGCAAAAGCTTAAAGATGATGTGTTTGACGAGCTCGGGTCGCAAAGCAAGTTTGAGACCGAGGAACCAGACGTAGATGGAGTGGTATGCGAGACCAATGACGTGCTGAGACAATGTGTAACTCTCGCGCTTGTCGGCCGTCATATCAGATAGCTCGTCTGACCGCGCGTTGTGCTCGGCAATGTAGTCGATAACGAGGGTGAAGACATCCTTGTAGTGGGCGTCGGTGAAGTTTCGGAACAGGGGTGTGTGTTGACCGAGGGCAAGGATGAATTCGAGGAGATGCACGGCGATACCAGAAGTCAAGTTGATATCACGCATCTTGCTGATGATAGACAACAGCCTCTTGCCGATCGGCTGCTCCAGTTCGAAAATGCACAGCGTAAGCGCTTGGATACAAGGCTTTGCTACGATAGTGTTTGATTCCAAGCAAGTTTCGAACGCGACAATCAACGTGTCGCACTCCTTGCTGTCCAGCACATCCTTGTGACTGATGAGGATGGTGAGAGCTTGGAAGACGGCCGCATTAACGTTGGGGCGTTTGATAAAGGCGTGGTGCTTGCACCTCCGTTCGATACGATTATCCTGGGGGATGGTATCGCACAGCACTTTGAGTAGCTTTTTGACCTCTTTCGTCGCCCTCGCGCCGCGGAAGAACAGCTTGTTGCCGAGTTGAAGGGGCAAAAAGCACAAGACGTACGACACCACCTCCCAGTCGGTCTCAAACTTGAGGACCTCATTCAAGCAAGCGACGTATTCAGAGACGGGCAACCACACACCCTCCACCGCCGGCGCATCCTTGACTCGTAGTGACGGGTGATTCGGATCATACGTCAAAAGCCCCTCACTGGGAAGGTTGTCGGCAGGAAGATCAAACTCAATCGACTCTGGGACCTGCCAGAGCGGATTGTACATATCGGCCACCCTCGCATCAATATGCGCCGGGGGCCTCGAGCGACTCCGATTCCGACTACTACTACTAGTCGAGCTCGTCATCGCCCTCTCCCTCATAATCTCCCTTGCACCCTCTCTATGCACTCCAAACTCCCTCATCTGCCTGGCCTTGATCCTCGCGCGAGCCTCTTCGGCATCTGCGAGTATATTTGCCTTTTGCGCTTCGATAGCTTCTTTTGTCCGACATAGCGTCTCTGCGAATGGCCGGATGGTGTTGTCAATGTTGGTGCGGAGGTAGATGCGGTGTTTGGGGTCGGCACGGAGGCGGAGGAGCCATTGCAGGATGGCTATTCTCGCACGGGGGCATTTGGCGCGGACGGTAGCGACGCGGGATGTGGGCGTTGCGTCGCCCGCGCCATGCTGGTTGCAGGGATGCAAAAGACCAAGTAGATCTCTGTATATGGTGATGCACCTTGACGAAGCTGGTGAGCGGATGGATTTTGAGCCGGTCGAGGATGGATGAGGAGGGGAAAAGGCGAGGCGGTTGAAAATGCTGATCAACGCACGGACCGCTAGTAACGAGTGACAGTCGGCATGGGGAGGAACTGGGGACGGGGTAGACTCTTTTCGAGTAGGCGAGATGTCTTCTGGAGAATCGTCGGCGATGGCAGTCGCTAGTGATGGGGTAGGGGCAGCGACCGACGGGAGTTCTTTTGTGCGCGATGGCGGTGACAAGGCGCTCATCAGACCCTTGAGGGCAGATCCAGATGAACTTTGAGAGGCGCTTTGTTCTCGGGGAGGGGGGGGTTCTTTCGGGACGGATGCTGCGGAACTGCCCTGAGGGAAGGGTTTTGGAAGGGAAGGTGGTGATTTTTGGGATAGTGGTGGTGATGACAACGCCTCCATCTCCCGCTTCATCGGCGCGGCAGACTCCTCTTTACACCTCGCCTCTGACGAGAGCGAGATGATCATGTTTCGTATGGTGTGAAAACATCCACCCGCCGCAGCATCTTTCACCTCCTGACTGGGGATGGCAGAAGCGTCCTCCTCCTGCACTTCACTCTCTGCTTTCGTCGCTCTTGCCTGCCGCCTCTCTTCATCCCTCTCAAACGTCTCTTTGACAGCCGCTTTGACCAGCACTTTAAGGGCGAGTTGTCGAAAGTAGTCGTCGGTGATGGGTGCCAGCGTCTTTTCGAGAAAGGGGACGATGACCTGGGCTACGAGCTGGTTTCGGGGTTGCGACAAGGGCTCGGCGTGGTCGTACGCCTGTTGGAATAGCAGCTCGGCGACCTGTTTTCTAGCCCCCGGGAGGTTGGATGATGAAAGGAAGAAGATGTCGAGCAGTTTCCAGATGTTATCGAGCCAATTCTCTGCCGAGGGGAGGCAGAGGCCGTCTGTCACATAGTGGTCGATAATGCCTGCAGCATCTTCTTCGGTGAAATCCTCGATGGGCCGGACGTCTTTCCAGATAATCTGTTTTTTCAGACTCTCGAGTTCCGACTAGTAGGGGGTCAGCAAGCCTCGCATCGTATGGAATCTCGGACATACAGGGTGAGCGATGGCTAAGACGTTTGGGATTAGCGGGAGTCCTCGGGACAGGCAGCTGGGGGAGCTCACCAAAGACGATAAAGTTGACTGGAGCCATGCTGGCTCGCTCTGTGGGCGGGTGGCAGGACGGGGGGTGGTTTTTGGATACCTTTTGCGGATGAGATGGGAAATGCAACGCGATTCCAATGACGCTCGGCAATAATTCAGTTGATCTGCGGCGCGCGTGGTAGGATTTATCGGAAAACTCCGATGCGCTCATCTTCTCTTTCATTTGTGCTCTTCTTGACTCCCATCTGGACGACCTCACTTATTTGTATCCACTGGAATGATAAGAGACGGGTCCATCGCGAAGAGTACGAAGCAAACGCTCCATCTTTTGGTCATATCATGAATACCGCTATCCTCCTTTGACTCGATCACAGCTTGATTCCGGACACTATACTTGACCTTCATACTTGAATGAACCACAGTCAAGTCAAAACTAGCCTCAAATAATGCTTTTGACGGTCTCAAGTGCCGCTCATAGCCATTGCCTATCAGACTCTAAACATAGACACGGTCGGCCATATGCAACAGGACCCATCAATCTTTCTGCGCACTCAATTGCTATCTCGAGTTGCCACGTTTGGCGTATGCACTGGGCGATTAAGAGAGGTATGCCCGCTTGCCGGGGATCAGAGAGAGATCGTCGAACAGATCATTCACTATTATATACAGGAGGGATCAGACTTGCTCCATAACAATTGTCTCACATTCCTGACCTTGAGCTTGTCCTTTCCTGTATGTACTTTGAAGCACTGGATGCTTTGTCAGCACACGCGATGGGCCGCCCTCGAGCTTCGATTGGGAATTACGGGCTTCTGAGTGGGCGCAGAAGAGTAGCGTTCTGTCCGGTGACTCCGAGACGCGAGTGTAAAAGAGCGAAGGGCATCTTTGATATCTAGGATTAGCCATCTACAGTAGAACAGGGAGAAGGTCGAGACTTGAAACTCGTGAGAGCGGAGAGGAAGGGACGATGTTGAGTGAAGACTGAGGGCAGCTGTACGCTCAAATTGTGCCTCCTCTTCCACGCATCTGTTCCAATGCATACAAACATAGCTTGCGAACGAACTTTGTGAAGATCGCCCCCCGTCATCGTCCACCGGTTGGACGACTAGTGGCAGGTGCCTTACGAGCATGGAGACAACCGTCGAACAACCTTTTTCGTCCCGCAGTCCAAAAGCTGAAACCGACGCGTCGCGACTCGCGTGGCTGTCACCAGAGCGGCTAATGGATCTGCACAACTCTAATCGATCGGGACACCCATTACAAGCAGCGACAAGATTTTGTAGTCGGCATTTTGTGGAACAGCCCGTGCGCTATGATGTGCCATGCCATTGTTGTCTTTCCCTTTCTTTTCTCTTTTCTCTTTCTCTCGCCCTTCTGCCCCCCGCCCCGTCCCCTGCCACGCCTTTCCGCCCCCTCCCTCGCGTCGCCTGTCCCGTTCCCCGGTCCCTTTGTCGGCTGAAGGTACGTCGCGTGAATCCCCGCATCCAGCGTTGTCAGACAACACTTCGGGAGGACAACGGAGCGCGTCAATCAACGCATGCTCATTAATGCTCGCAGCAGTCACCTTCTTCATCACACCGCCGCGCTCACCTTCTTTCTCTGCATTCACCAAGCAAGTTTGGCACAAAACAGTCATCTTCAGCCACAAGCGATGGCCCAGCCGGCCACCCTACCAAAAGCTGGACGAACGTCCTCCCGGCCCAGAAACCCCTCCGGCCAATCAGTACTATCGAGGGCATACGCAGAAGGTCGTCCTTCACAAGACGCGCTCGAACGTCCCCAAGTGGTAAGTCGGCGACCATTTGATGGCCAGCACAGCACATCGCTCATTTTTACCATCACTACACAGACTCACCCCTATGCCCACCCACAAGTCATCAACCCCGGCCTCCCCTCCCACAGCCCACCACCACCTCCGAGCCAACACTATTCTGGATACTCTCCAAACCTCCCTCAGAACCCTCCTGCTCAGCATGCGGCCACTGCACCCCTGAAACTGCGTCCGAGAATGTCGAGCGCGCCTGTGACGCAGACCCAAAACCAGGGTCCTTTATCCTCCACGGCACTCGACAGCTCGGTCCCTCTGAAGCCTAGAGTATCCAGTCGCCCCAGGGCGCCGGGGTCGAGACCGCCAGTCGTTTTTGTGGGCAGGGAAGGCAGACCGAGTACGGACATGGAAGGGAAGCCGAGTGCGGATATGGGATTCATGAGAAGGCCTAGCTTGGATGCTGCGGCTGTGCTGGATCATAGGTCTTACCCTGCGCCGGGGAGCAAGCAATCTCATCCTACCGATTTCGGGCAGCCTCACAATTCAGGCAGGCAACAGCCTACGATGGTGCCTCTCAAAGAGAAGACCTCTGATCGTCCTTCGATGAATGGCAGGGCCATGTCTGCTCCGCCCGCAGACGCACCATCTTCCCCACCTCGGCACAATCATTTCCCCGCAGAATCATCCACCACGGCACAGAAAAAGTGGAAAAAGACTCAACAAGGTGCTTTGGGTGTGGGGCATGGTCCCTCACGGTCGACAGGCGCTCCGTCAAAGTCGTTTGACATGGAGAGACAGGTCTCGGGCACCAAGTCGCTTGACGTCGTGAGAAATCTTGATGGAGGTCTGTCTGGAGATGAGGAGGGACGGCGGCCTTCGGGAAGCAAGACGAATATGAAGAAGAAGAGTACGGCAGCGTTGAGAGCGTTGTTTGGGCGAGGCGCTAGTGGAAAGAGCAAAAAGATGGAAGAGGCTCCCCCGATGCCAGAAGATCGTTATGAGAGTAGGGTGACGTCCAAATCATCCCAGAGAGAATGGGAACAATCGACCACGGGAAGGTCAGGGAGAACGACACCGACCCCGAAACTGTACGACGGAAGATCAATCTCCACATTCTCCAGCAATGATGGAGGCAAGACCCCAACGGCGCAATCAAGTTCATCCCCGGCCTCTTCGCGGACAAAACCACCTGCTAGAGAACTTCCTATCCCTCCTCGGCCGTCACCTTCGCCCTCACCCAACACCCTCTCAGCTCCGTCTACAAGCCCTCCAGCTTCTTCACCAGCTTCGCTACATGTGCCAAGAGCTACCACTCCCGTCTTTGATCCCTCCACCAGCCCCCTTCTTTCGCTCTCTATTGATGAGTCCCCGCTCTTCGCCTCGAGCTCTCCAAAGAAGAGGCGACCTGCTACAGCAGACAACAAGCCTCGTACACCTCCTCGGCTCCCATCCGCCGACCGTTTACAGCTGCCCCAGCTTGACCTCGACTTTGGACTCGAGTTTGATTTCTACGGTCTCTCTCCGTCGAGTGGCTCGCACAAGTCGTCTCCTCGTCGAGAACGTAATAGTCCCCTCGCATCACCCAAACATTCGCCTGCGAGATCGCACTCTTACAGATCACCTGGTAGGCCGAGTACGTCTCCTGGGACTCTGCAGAGATCGTGGACATTGCACGAGAGAGGCTCTGAAGCTGGATCTCCATTGGCTTTGAGCACCGTGAGTTCGAGGTCACCAGTGCCTGGGGCCAGCAGGCAGAATGATCATGTGTTTGGCGGTCCTCTTGCGCCCGTTTCGGAACAGCCTACTCAATCAGCGAGAAGCCCTTCGCCCTCTGCTGTTCCATTCCTTCCCAACGTGCCGTCCTCGGATGATTTCACTTCGACAGATTCCACTCATGAGAGCATCTCTCCTGCTCTCCCCGTGACGCCCCGGGAAAGCAATGCTACGCTTGGAGATGTTGCGATCAACGTCAGCAGCTCGAGCATAACCGCTTCATCTACGACCCTCGCTCCCAAATCCGTTCCCGAGTTACCGCCCAAAGAAAAGTCTCCCGTCGCTCCGACAGTGACGCTTCCCAGAATCGCGCCACCAGCGCTCACTTTGGCGCCTCCGGTAGACATTACACCACCAAATCCCATTATCATCGCGCCTCCACCGCCCAAAGCCAAGCCTGTCGCTCGTCAACGCACCCTTGCCTTGCTGAGCATATCCACCCCCGTCATCCCCGACAAACACCTCACCATCTCCGCTCTCGCCACCAAAGCCGAAGATATCCGTGTGGCCTTCAAATACCCCGAAGCGGGCGTATCGCCGTCAGACAGGTCTGCAAGCCTGAGAGCAGAGTTGGTGCCTCTTATTGCCGAGGCGGATAGGAGGGCGTATGATGTGGCAAAGGAGGATGATTATGAGGTTTTGAGGAGCGTGTTTTTGAGGTGGATCAATCTGTTGATTTCAGAGTTGAGGTTTGATAGGCCGGTGGATGAGCGAGGGGCGGTTTTGGAGTCGCTCGCGGCATTATTTGAAAGGTGAATCGATCTCTTTTTACTCTTCTAATAGTGAGCTGACTCGTTGTAGCATCTGTCTCTCTGAAGAAGCGCTCCAGCTCTCGGATGACCATCAATCTAAATTCACTCAGATGATGGTTCGCTGTATGAGCTTTGTCATGGAAAAGCTTGGAGGACGGGGTGTCTTCCAAAACATATTGGTGTTTAGCGGGAGATTCTTGGCTTTTGCCTTCTTCCGAGTTCCGCACGTTGCCCATCAGCTTCTGACGGTCCTATCGTTACCCAAGGGAGCTTTGATGAGATTTACGGGAAATATCGAAAATGTTGATTGCCCGTGAGTATCCTCTGAGACTCAGTGAGCGACGCTGACAATATCATAGGGCCGAGGTTCAGCCAAAATACCCCGAGCATCTTCAGCCACTGATATTCGACAATGTTATGAGCTACAACTCTCGTCTCAACGCATTTACCGCAGAATTCGAAACAGACGAAGAGCGCGAAGCGTTCTTGTTCCCTCCAGGTTACTGGCTTCGACGATGGCAATCCGACGACTCTGAACTGTTCCCGTCCTTCTACCGAGCGTATCACCGACAGTTGGCTCATTATCTCGGCCCTGTCGTCAAACACTTTGAAGCGCAAAACAAACCAATTCCAGTCGGGATCCTCATGCGCGCTCCCGGCTATGCTCATCTGTCGACAGCGTTTGCCAAGAAGCTGTACTCGTACATTGCCAACACTGTCAACGCGGTGACCACTTGCTCGACGTCCTCCAACTTTGACGCTACAGAGAGTGCTCTCCAAGCACCGAATGCCAAGCCTCCTGTGCTGGTCACTGCCAATCGGAGGTTGACGGAAACACTTTTGACCTTCACTGAACAGAGGATCAGCATACCGGCTGGTAAAGTGATCATCGATTGCGAAATGTCTCAGCTCTACATGGGCATGATTGATCTTTGGACCAAGAATCTCATCACCAAGACATCTCTCAATGCCCCCAAGGGGGTCTTCTGTCTATTCGACCTCCTTGACGGTATCATTGATCCACCATATGGCTTCATTCCCGGTGTCCCCACTCGCCTTGACACGGTTGTCGATGTTCCATTCTTGATCAACGTGCTCAGAATCATTCTCACCGAAACGGAGCATGCGATGACTCTTGTCAAAGCTATTGCGTTCATCTTCTCCCACTGGGAAGTGTTGACCGCCCGACCGGAGGACAGGAAGGAGCTGTGTCTTGATCTGCTGCTGCAGAAGGAGCTGTTTGAGAGGCTGCTGTTGTTCTGGAGTCACTCTGTTAGGAGCTACGTCCTGAGGCTTGTCGTAAGTTGCCGTTATGTCTAGTGAGCCGTATACTGATGATTGTAGGTCTTCCGACTGGGACATCTGGAAGCCGCCAGCTCGAAGAGTGTTGGTTGGCAAATCGAAGTCCAAACCGTCAAAGTTCTAGAGACCCGTCTGGAAGGCATCAAACGCCGATATGACGAGCTCGAACCTGGAGCAGCTGACTCCGAACCACTTCAAGACAAACGCATCTCCCATGTGAGCCCTCGCGAGGAGATTGAAGAACCCAGCATGCCTCGCAGCCGTTCTACGATCACCATGGTCGCGGATGAACCTGCTCCAGAATTAAATGAGAAGGGATCACAAGAAAAGGCTGAACGCCTCCTTGGCTTGGGTATGGGTACGATCGATGCGCCACGAGGAAATGTGGAGGTTGACCCGGTGACGGGGAGCAACAAGTTTGGAAAGGCCGCGAAATGGTTGAAGAAGAATTTCAAGAACAAGGAAAAGACCAACTCCAAGAACAAGAACAAGAACAAGAGTGTCAGCCTCGGTGTGGATGGCAGCCCAACGGTCTCTTCGGATGGCGATAGTCCTGGGCAGGAACAAGGCGAACTCAGCGAAGGTTCAAAACCTTCTTCTCTTGTGCCCCCCTCTACGCCACCAAAGAGCTCCCAGGCTAGTAGTGCCACCGCGTCTACTGCGGCTGAGTCTACTACCACCTCTCCTTCCACGCCGCCTAATCGCAAGCCCAAGCCCCCTACCATCGTGACTACACCATCTGGTGAAAGGGCTGAACGCCGACGTTCTAGGGGCGCATTTACATTCGAGTTTGATCTGCCTGCCATGTCGCCTCGAAGTGACGCGTTTGACCCTCCTCCCACTCCTACTAGCCCCAGGCGTAACTCCCAACCTCCTCCACCCAGCCCCCGTAAACCTCAAAGCCCACACATGTCAAAATCTTTTTCCAAGCGCTCCAGTCTGCTCCCACCGTCTACGGCGAACGCACTAGAGGCCATGCTGGCGAGTGAACGGGAGAAGGAAAGAGAGAAGAAGAAGGCGGAGGAAAAGTTGAGACAGGAGAAGGGATACGACAAGAGACTCCACCCTTACGCTATCAGGATGCTTGGCGAGCTTGAGGATGCCCAGAAAGAGGTGAGTAATTCCCATCACACTATAGGCTGGTGTTCTGACTTGATTCATAGTATGACGAATGGTGGTCGGACTCTGGGTATGGCAAGCTCGACGGTCTGCCTCCGCGACTCACAGTTGCCTGGCCATTCCACGAAAACGAAGATTAGTCTTCTTACACGGCTTCTAGATATTCTCAAGAGAAGTGCTGCATCTCTTCCATCACGGACATTTGACCCCTTTGTTTCTTGTTCCCTGTGCCATATTTCATAGATTGACATTGACCGACGCTCATTGTGTATCACTTTAGACACGGGTATCTACATGAGGCATAAATGCATATGCATGTTGTATGATCTAGCATTGGAAGATGTAGCGTGGATTGTTGCGGAAACGACAAAAAGTACACCAAGCAAGACTGCATGAACAAATCAATCGCATATCAACAGAGACCAAAGGTGAATATCTAACACACAACAAGTGAAAAGCAATACGGAAACAGGGGAAGAATATAACAAGAACCCTTTTAGGGATGCCCAAAAAGCAAGCTCGGTGGCTTTACAAGTAGATCGTGTAGGCGTTCAGGGTAGTATCATAAAAGGACAAACATATATACAACGAAAAGTTACAGAAATCAGATTTCACAATCACAATCGAGTAGTCGGGGAGAAGGGTGGCCATGCAAGTAGATACCAAAAGCAACAACAATTTCTGGGACCGGAGGTCTACCCGGTCCGTGTGTCAATACAACAATTACAACGCAAAAGAGGCCCAAAAGAGAATACTTACTCGATACACCTTCAATGTCCGTGTGAAATGTCAGTTGTTTTGCTGTCTTGGTCTAGGGCTGTTGTTGGGTGCCTTTGAATTTCTTGAAGCATCCCCCATTCTTGGCACAAGGTGACCTCGGGTCGGCGAGAGCGCGACCTTTGCGGTCCACCGCGTTGACCAAGGAATTCTCCTTCCCAACTTTCCTCTCCTTCTCCAATCTCTTCTCCTTAATAACCCTGTTCAACCCCTTCTTCGCTTTCCTGATACTCTTTTCCGCTTTGTCCTGCATGTCCCTCGTCTCCTGCCCGATCGTCCCCACGAGCCCTTCCATGGTGGACTCGACGTACTCGGAGAGCGCATCGAGAGCTTCGTGAGTGACATTGGATGCACCTCTTGGGGTGAACAAGGATGGGAGATGGAGGTATGGGGTAAGGGTAGTGTGAAGGATACGGGCACCACGAGTAGCGCGGGAGACGACCAAAGATGCCGCAGCATCAGATGCCTGAAACATCTGTCTGCCGACATCAAACACCTCTTCCACCTCCTTGAAGAAGAACCGCATCAACGTGTCGTACGCTGATACAGCCAACGCCTTTGTGCGGGTGTACGACCCCATGATTCGGGGGAGGATCTGAGTGGAGTAGTAAGTCGAGAGATCGCATGTGCAGTTGACAGCAGCAGAGGCGATGTTGGACCTTGCAGGGCGCGAAGCAGACACAAGTTTCTGCACCAACTTGTGCACCATGACCTCTTTCCTGGCAAGCTCGAGTGTCATCAGAGCGACGTTCTCATTGCGCACAGCTAATGAGTTGTCTTGCCCACCAGCACTCTTGCTCTGGGCAGACGGAGGAGGGGTCGTATGAAAGACAGAGTGAGCCTTGTGCTGGGCTTCGTTGAGGGTAGACAAAGCCTGTTTGATCAAGCGATACTCTTCGGTTTTCTTGACGGGATTGGTCGAGACGGGGATATGGGGGGCCTCGGTAGCCGAAGGCGTGAGGATAGAAGCCGACAAGCGGTCCCAGAAGTTATGTCTGGCCATGTCAGTAGGGGCCTGAACGGGAAGGACGGATGGTCCAGCAGAGGGTCTAGACAACGATGCGCTGTAACCAGTGTAGAGACCAGCAACGCCGAGCGCGAGCATGGCGCACACGGTCAGGACGGCGTTCTTTTTTGACCTGTTGCAGCTGTCAGCGCGATTTACAAGGCGTCGAAATTAAGCACTGACCGAGTCTCGGGCTCCCGAACAATGTCCTTTTCCGTCTCCGCAGCCTTCACCGTGAACAGCGCCTCAGGCTCGTCAAGGACCGTCTTCGATTCCTTCATCTTCTCCATCTCTCCAAGCTTCTCGGTACTGTTCAACAACCAATAGTCGCCCTTATCCAGATCCCACAGCTTACTGGACCTCTCCCAAGAATCGCTCTTCAGCGGGCTCGAGCTCCTCCTTTTGGCAGAGGCGTTCGACAAGATGCTCTCTTGCAGTCTCTCGTCCGATTCGGTAGTAGACTGGCCGCGAGATCGAGGACGCTTGGGAGCAAAGATGGAGGAAGCTGGACTCTGCTCAGACAAGAGACCGGAGTGGGAGCCTGTTGTCGCCGCGGAGAAGGAAGATCCCGGGTCGGGAAAGATGAGGCGGACCTGAGACGAGGAAGTAGAGTACTGCTGGATAGTGTCCACTGACGAACCCATTTTGCTACCGTCAAGCTTGCTGCTTGCCAGGTCATAGGAACCGCTTATCAGGGATGGAGTCTCTTCCTCGACCTCGGACATGGCTTCCACATCCTCGGGCTCGCTGTGAATTTCCCGGCCATCGTTAGAAGCAGAGTCAAAGCTAGACGCTTCACTTCTAGAGTCGTGGTCATTGGAGTCAAAGCTAGAGTCGCTGAGACCGTCAAAGGTGGAACGGCCTATAGACGAGGTCTCGACTTCCATCCAAGAGTCGGAAAGGTTGGAGAACTCGTCGTCCGTCATGGGCGATGTTGGGGACCCGACTGACGTCGTGGGAGAATTGTCAGTATTTATTCTTGTCATGGTTGATTGACGGTGGTGTTGCTTTGTGGTCAAAGGCGAGTGGAATTCAGAGGGCTGTGAGGGAAAGTCAGCGGGTTGCCACCAGATACGGCCCGAATCCAAAATGTGTCAAGACTCACAAGATCTTATTCACACCCAGAGTTGGAGGAGAAACGTATGTCCGGATACTTGAGTAGGCAACTATGGAGAAGATTAGCAAAGGGATACGATAAAGGACGGACCCGCCAGCAGCCTGCCGCCGTGCCAGGGCACTACGACAATGGAACCGGGCCCACCCAAAGCAGTGTACTTGAAGGCGCCTGCTTTATTATACGGGCACCGAATACGTACAAGACGCGGGGAAAGAAGACTTGAGCAGCACTCACTTATGTGCTATCCGCACCTGCTGCCGCTATCTGTTCCGGCAAGGGGTGGCGAGGCGGTAAGGTCCTGCGCCTCGTGATTAGCACCCATGTACGTGGAAGAGCCTCATGCGTAAAGGAGGCAGGCTAGAGTGTAGCATAGCATAGCTAGCGCCTATGCTTGAGACATAGAGGCTGGACAAGACGACTTACCTTGTGAGCAAGGCGGGCGGGAAGCAGCGGCCAAGCCGGGGGCGGGTGGCAAGTAGTGGTCGGGGAAGTGGGACGGGTACAGTCAGAGAGGGCTGGGTGGGATGCTCTCAGAGCTGTAGGGCGGGAGGGCTTCAGAGGGGAGAAAGAGGAGAAGAGGAGGATGGAAAAGGAGATGAGAAGTGGGAGGAGATGGCTGCAGCTAATCTCGGGCGGACTCAGGGACCATCTCGACATCACTGAGAGCGTAACTCCCCAGTCCGGCCTCGATTTTCATGCAGGAAAAGGGGGAAGATGCAGGGAGACGAGGGGAACCCACCTGGGCCACCCATGCATGCATGCGATCTGCCACTTTGCAGCTGCGATTGACTGGGAAAGCCGTCGGTACTCGAGAGATTGCGACAGCCAGCCGGGGCCCCATAGGTACGTAACAGGACGGAAGCAAATGTGATGCATGCGTTGGGTACGCATCTTGTGAGCATGGCAGACTGGCTGCAAGGGACGGAGCGCGTTACGGAGCAAGGAAATTAAGAGCAGAACAAAACGGGA
Source organism: Cryptococcus floricola (assembly GCA_006352305.1). Classification (NCBI taxonomy): domain Eukaryota; kingdom Fungi; phylum Basidiomycota; class Tremellomycetes; order Tremellales; family Cryptococcaceae; genus Cryptococcus; species Cryptococcus floricola. The sequence continues at coordinate 1,833,450 of CM016931.1, read as the reverse complement.
AATAGTATCGCATATGGGGAAATACTATGGAGATGTATCAAGTATCAAATGCACGGTTGTCACGACAAGGCTGTAGAGAGAGGAGGTGTAGGGCGGGCTAGGGTTTGGGGCGAGGGCCCAAAGGGCTGTAGCGTCTGTAGGGCCATGGCTTCTAGACTTTGTGGTATCGACCGAGTGGTCTTGCTTAGGTATGGAGACCGGCCATACTGGGATCTCGCAGATCCCGGGGCGGTGGGAAAAGGTCAACTTTTGAGGCAAAGGACCTTGAAGCGGCTGCCGGGGACAGAAGAGAAAGACAATTTGAGGGGAGGTTATATAGGAATCCCCATCAAGAAGCACACAACCTCCACATTGTTCTATCCTGTGACGTCTCCTTTTTCGCCTATGATTTGACAGATGTAGCAGATCGGTTGCTCACAGTGAACGCAAAACCACATCTCATGCATGCTCCTAACATTGACTTTTACTTCATTCAATCTGCAGCGACAATGCTCTATGAGCTGTCTCGGGCGACGATGGTGGCGCCGGCCTGCTGCGAAGGGAATACCACTGTGAACATGTCAGCATGTAGTGCACATGGTGAAGGGAAGGGACGTACACAGCTCGGCAATCTGGACGTGAGGAGGTCGGAGCGCACACCATACGACCTCTTCAGCAATGTCCTCGCTACAATGATGGTCAGTCAGACTTCCATCGTTGTATGTAACAGCGGAGCACTTACGCAAGCACTGCGAACAATCATCAGCTTCAAACAATACCATATTCGACGTTACTCACAAGGCTTCATCCCCTGATAGACATTCTTCGCAGCACCCTCATCACCTCTGAATCGAGTCACCGAGAACTGGGTCTCCACCAATCCCGGGGCAACTTCCGTCACTCTGACCCCGGTAGCGACCACCTCCTTCATAAGGGAGGTGGTGAACGCCCTGACAGCGTGCTTGACGGCGCAGTAGATGGATCCGCCGACGTAGGGCTCACGACCTGCGATGGATCCGATGTTGATAATGTGCTGTGTAGTGGTCAGCGGGTCTCGAAAGGAAAGAGGAGGGGCTTACGCCGGTGTTGGTCTGCTTCATCTCGTTGAGGAAGACTTGGGTGACTTGCATGAGGGAAGTAACTGGTAGAGGTCAGCTATGTCTTCTATGCAAGGAAAGACTTGATTATACGGTTGGTGGAGATCATATAGTCAATGTCCGAGAGGGCTATGTCATCATCAGCTTCCTCCAGATCTACTTATTCACCAAGTAGCATACAGATTTCTGTTCGGGTCAATGTCAGCGACTGGAAAAGCAGACACACAATCTCGAGCACTGACCTCCAACCTTCTCTGTCCCAATAGCTCCACCAGCATTGTTGACGAGCCTATCCCCAAAATATCAGCCATCACCCCACAACGCAAGTTCCCAACACGTACACATCAAAGCTCTCCAACCCCTCCTTCTTCAAAGCCGGCAACAGCCCATCGACCGCGCTCCTATCAGTGACATCAAGCGTCTTGGTGACAATCTTGATCCCTTCGGCGCCTTCTTCTTTGCATTGCTTGGCAACTTTGTCTAGGGACTCTTGTCGGCGGGCTAGGAGTGCGACGTTGGCGCCGGCACGGGCGAAGAGCACGGCGGTGGCAGCGCCAATACCGCCTGATGCGCCGGTGACCACGACTAGAGACGGTTTGTCAGTATGTGATAGCTGGGGCGTGAGTCGGAAGCGTACCAGTCTTGCCTTCGAGGCTACACGTTCAAACATGATGAGCGCTCGGATTTGACCGATCAAGAGTCTGTACTCACCGGGTGGTGTTGAACAAGGGCTTAGCGGAGGGCATGGTGAATTCAGGTAGCCAGGAGACTGAAGTACCAAGTATATATGTGCAAGAATGTAATCGTTGGAAGGCGTTGCAACGATGAAAGGAGAAATATGCGTTATCTTACGTAGATCTCCGTCCGTCGGTCGGATGGTCGGTTCGGCAGTCGCCGCACGGTGACTACCCTGCATCATGGCCGATAGTCCACAAAGTAGCACCACCGACTTTTTCCCATCCACATCTCTCCTCGAACACCCACAATGGAAGTCATAGCACCCCACATCAGCATCCACTCCGCCTCCATCTCCTCCCAGCAATCGTCCCTCAGCGAGGAGAACGGGCGATACATCATCCCCATCTCCCAGGCATCTCGCCGTGCTAAAGATAGCCTCGTCGTCCGATTTTCGAGCAAAGGCAAAGATGGCTCAGTCGGCGAAGTGGCATTGCGCACAGCGCCTGGCAAGTCGCTCAAGAAGAATGGATGGGAGCGGTTGAGAGTGGACTGTGGATACTCTTCGAAAGGGACGGAAAAGATACGTGCTGCCCATCTCGACCGCCGCTCCCGTCGGGCCTCTTCTAACGGGGGTGGGGTGGAGGAAACCAAGGGCGGGTATCATGCCTATCGTCTTCTGGTACGTCGGCGCCCCATATGGTGAGGAGGATACTAAAGCTAGAGGTTAGAAAGGCGGAAGGGACATATTGATGCTATTCGATGAGCCGAATACCGCAGACTTTATGTCTCTTATACCTGACGAGACGCCTCTAGGCCTGTTGACCCTTGCGGGCACTCATGAATCTTGCGCTCTCTATGGCTGTGAGTAATCGTCAATAATATCGAGTGTTCTGTGACTCATAGCTCTCTGAGATCCGATATCACAGTGTCAACAGTCGAGCACCACCATAGAGCAGCAGCTGCTCGACGGCGTCCGGTTCTTGGACGTCCGTTTGCGGGTAGTAGACGACCAGCTACTGAGTGAGTACTTCTTCATCGCGAGGTATATGATACTCATGTCTATAGTGTACCACGGCCCCCGTTCCCAGCGATCCTCCCTCCCAGCTCTCCTATCAGTCCTCCACGACTTTCTCACAGCCCACCCGACCGAGACCCTCATCCTCTGCCTCAAAGAGGAATCTCCACCCTTCCACCCATCCTTCTCTGCCCGTGTCTACTCTGCTTTCGAGCCGTATATCGAAAAGTTTTGGTTCTTGCAAGAACGGATACCAAAACTCGGAGAGGTACGGGGTAAGGGCATGTTGATGACGCGGTTTGATCGAGATAAGGAAGAAGGAGAGGGACAGTGGCCGGCCGGGATGGGAGTACATCCGAGTACGTGGCCAGACTCCAAGAAGGAAGGGTTCGAGTGGGATTGTGGAGGCACGAGGGTCAGGACGCAAGATTGGTATCGGGTGCATACCTTCTTGTCCATACCGGAGAAGTTTGCGACGGTAAGTAGATTGCAGGAGCGACAACCTCAGCTGACAATGGAAGTAGATAACGGCACATCTCAAACCCACGTTGACTGCTGCCCCGGTGCTGAATCCCTCCTTCACCCTCTCCTACACCTCCGCCTCATACTTTCCCCTATCACTCCCTACTACGATCGCCAAAGGCTTTGGCTGGCCCGCCTGGGGTCTGGGGGTGGAGGGGATAAACACGAGACTGTGTAGAGCGATCTTGGAGTGGATGGCAGATGGAAAGAGGATAAGGGGCTGTTTGGCGATGGATTTCTATCGGCAATGTGCGGGGAATGAAGGGCTGGCGGGCTTGTTGGTTCAGATGAATTCTATGAGTGGATAATATACATGCTTGTTGTACTTCTATGATTATGCCTTCTCGCACAACTCATCTTCGTCTTCTTCCAATCGGATACCCCGCTCCGCGCCTATAGCCCACTTGAACCAACCCACAACTCCACTCCAACAGCCCTCATCTTCATCATTTTCCTCCTGGCCCTTCTCGACCGCAGAGATATCGGTCACAATCACCCCAAAGTCACCTTCCTGCTGCCCGAAATCACTCCTACACATCAAGCTGACCTCATAGATACTGCTCGTATCGAGCGGTACCCACTGAGGGTCGCCCTTCTTGATCTCCCGACCACGATATGTGGCCTTGAACTCGCCCCACGGGAATGTAAACTTCTTCTCCCCGGGTGTACGGGTAGAAGCGCCGCCGTGGGAGATGTTGAACTCGACTTGATAAGTCAACTGCGCTGCGCGAGGGGGTGCGGGCGTCTTGGGATGTTTGGGGATATGCGCCGTAGGCGACGTCTTTAGAACGAACGTAAAGTTCTCGGGGTGAGGGTGTTTCTCGTCCACCGACCGCAGAGGGTCAGCGAGAGCAGTGATGGATATACCAGAGTACTTGTGACGGGGAAAGTGGAGAGGAGCGGGGCCGTAGCGGAAGGCTTGAGAGGCGAAACCTGCGCCGCCGAGAGTCTTGATATCTGCGATAAGCTTTGGTCAGCTCAGTTTCTTGTTTGCTTGCGGGTACACGTACCCAAGTTGCCCCAGAATCTACCAGCGAGGTGGTCCTTTCCCCCATGACCCTTCTTCTCCATCTCTTCGATCTCGTCCTGACCGACAGAGCTGACGTGCCCGTGGACGTCGATCTTGACAGGATCGAGGTGCGAGACGGAGGAGCCGCCTCGGACGCGGTCGTCCACTGCACGCCACTTGTGGAAATCGAAGGGGGGAAAGAGGGGGTGGTCTTTGGGGAACATGGTAGCGTAAGAGAAAGAGATGAAGAGATGCAAGCGATAATACGATTGATAGCACTCCCTTGTTGTCGACCTCCACATCGTTGGATTCACGTCATCAGATCTTGTCTCGAAAGTGTATTGCTGTACGAGGATTCCTGTGATGTCGTCGCTCCAGTGGACACAGCCCTACACGGGTCCCCTCAATTCATGCATGCATGCGAAAGCCTTCTCATCTCCCAGCTCATGCATGCCCCGTCATTACTTCTTGAAGATATGAGGGGTAGTCACCAGCGCTGATCGCCGCTCGCCTCTTTGCCTAACACCAATAGGCGCTCCTCGACTCTCCTCTGGCAACGACGGAAGTTGCAACTGATCCGCCAATTCCAACAATTCACTACATTTCCCATCCCAACCTACAAAATGTCTGCCCCATCAAACCCTGAAATCAACCTGACCCCTCCGGCTGCCTCGCCTTCCCCGCAACCGGAAGCTGACCCTCAGCCAGAGCAAGCGCAAGAGCAAGAGGCCGAAGCAGCGCCTTCTCCAGCCCCCGCCGCCAAACCTACCGATACGCAAAATGCCATGTACGATGCTGTCTTCGGTGGAGAAGGATCGGATGATGATGATTCGGATGACGAAGGAGCGCGTAGAGTGAGAAGGGAGAGGAGAGATGAGGAAGATGAGGAAGGGGATGTGAGGATGGATGAGGATGAAGAAGAGGAGGAGGGAGGAGAAGGGGAGACGTATGTTCCTGCGACGGCTACGACTGCTGCCAAGATTCCTTCATTCAAGAAGGGACGCAAGTCGGCCGAAGATGATGATCAAGAGGATGAAGAGGGGGACGACGACAGGGAGAGAAGAAAGAGTAAGAAGAAGAGCGAGAAGAGAAAACAAAGAGAAGTAGAGGAGGAGGACGAAGATGAGGTTGCTCTTGATGCCGAGACTCGTAAGTCTGGTATCGGCACGGATGGAGCTGTGCTCACTCTCCGAGCAGAAAGACGGGTGGACCTGGAAAGAAGAATAGACGCCATCGGAAAGAAGCCAAAGGCCGTGAGAAAGAAGAAGAAGGGAGACGATGAAGTAGACGTACGTTACCGCCGCGCTGGATCTATCACGAGCTGACCCTTTTTTTCTAGGTGGTGGATGGCTATCACGATGAGATCTGTGCTCGACTTCGAGACCGCATGCTGGCTGCTGCCGACAAGGATGAAGCCGCCAACAAGGTAAAGATGCCAGGTACCGCCAAGCTGGCCATGCTAGACGAGGTTATGAATGTTTTGAGAAAGTAGGTTATTACTCTGGCGTGACACGAGCTCGGCTGACCCGTCTTAGTACCACATTATGGCAGTCTATCGTTGACAACGGGGTGCTTGATTCTGTCAAGCGATGGTTAGAACCTCTCCCTGACAAGAGTCTGCCCAGTGTTGGTATCCAGAAAGCCATCTTTGAAGTTCTTCCCAAGGTACGTCCTCTCCCCGCCCTTACTCATCATCATGCTCACCCCTCATCCAGATGGACCTCGATACCACAACCCTCAAAGAATGCCGCCTCGGCCCCATCGTCCTCTTCTACACCAAGACCAAACGCGTCACTCCATCCATCAACCGCCAAGCCGACGCCCTCGTCCAAGCATGGTCCCGTCCCATCATCAAGCGTCCCGCCAACTACCGCTCCAAATATGTCGAAACTCAGAATGAGGTCGAGCAGGCTTTGGGCGGAGACAGCCGAGGGGAGGAGACTGGGTATGGAGGTGGTGGTAATAAGGGACAGAAGAAGGTCAAGAGGTTCGATTTCAAGACTGCTTTGGCGGAGAATGCAAACAAGAAGGGGGCGAGGTTGCAGGTTGTCCAGGCAAGTACTTCCGACTGTCTTGTGAAATTGTGTGCTGACATTTCCAATTACAGGATATCCAATACAGTGTTGTGCCCGAACCCAAAACGCAGCATCATGCGGAAGAGATGGCACATGTGTCGAGGATCCAGGCGGACAACAAGAAATTCAACAGGTTTGCCAGACAGATCAAGAGCAAGCGATGAGGGAGAGATCGTGTTGGTGTTCTTTGACTTGTGTTGTAGTATGCATCTTATCATTTACGTGCTGCCGGATTGTACTCCTGCTTTGAGATACAGATGAGTATACACAAGAGATGCATCATGACCTAATCCCAAGAATATCCCAACTTATTACCGCGTACAACGTGACCCTCCCACAATTCCAAAGACATCTGCGCCTATCCGTCTACTACAGGACATACCTCAAGCTCAGATCCTTCACATCCGACTGATTGTCCAAGTGGGCTGCCTGCTTAGGCTGGGCCTCTTCCATCCCTTCCTCGGCCAACTTGTCCCTGCGGTTGTTCTCCCGCGAGCAGAGGTAAGTGAACAAGAGCATCAAGACGATGTAGGCACCATACATGCCTGCAATGGCGCGCATAGCTGTTCGGTAGAGGGGTTTCTCTTCGGCTCGGAAGAGCTCTAATGAAGGATGGGTTAGTTTTCCATACATCTCATTACTCGGAAGAAGAAGGAAGGAATACTTACGAGGACCGACGATACATCCGACAGCATAGCCGACGTAGTAAAAGGAGGAGAACATCGTCTTTCTGGTATGGCCTTTGATGTTTGAAGAGATGATTGAAAGGTTGACAACCACGATACCCTGATTGCACGTAGCTTACCATCCTCGTCAGCTAATGTCGTCATAGTCACACACAGTACAGACAGGAACTCACTCAACCACAGTGCACCGGCAAGAGGCCATTTGTTCTCGCCATAAGGTAACGTTTGAAGGAGGATGGCGCCGATGAGGGGGATGATGGCCAAGCCGCTTTGAACAAACCCTCGTCGGTTTGGAAAGTACTTGCATCCAAACACAGCAAACATCATGCACACTGCTTGGATCGCGCAAGCAGGGAGTTGGAGTACCGCGGTCTTATCGGTTCTGTCAGTATAAGCTGACGCGCGAAGCGGGGCCTTGACTTACGATGAACGTTGAGTAACCCAGTCCGTTCAGAATCAAAGTTCCAAAGTTGAGCACAGTACAAGCACAGACTAGGAATGACCAGCATATGATAATGTAGAACTGATAGGAAGTCAATGACTGTAGCGCGCAAAGTTGTAACGAGGCTCACCTTGGGATCTTTGAGAGTCTCCCAGAACTGGTCCCACCTCCACTCTCTCGACTCGGCGCTGGCATGCTCCAAAGCCACTCGGTCGACAGCAATCTGCCGATCTTCCTTGGTGAGGAACCAAGCACTTTCAGCGTTGGTAGGTGTCAAGTAAGCGAACAGTAGGCCGATCACGATCGACAATCCGCCGACTATCAGCATGGCAATACGCCAGCCTGCGAGAGCCCCCTTGATCGAGCTCAGGCCATACAGCATGAGGCCACCGACACCTTGGGCGATGATGTCGGCGCCGTAGAGAGCTGCAAACCTGGCTGGGTGTTCGGCTTTGCGATACCAGAAAGAGATGAGGACAACGAACGCGGGGTATGCGCTCCCCTCTGTAACACTATTCATAAAGCAAATGGTAGTAAGTCAACATGGTCATGAGCGGCAGATGGGCACACATACCCTAGAAGATAACGGACGGCGAGGAGGTCTTTCGCGTTTTGAGGTGCTGCTTGCGCCATCATGACACCACCCCACAAGACCACAGTGACTAAGTTTTGTCATCAGAGTTGGCCTACGTTCAGAGCATGCGGGGCGTAGCACTCACCTCCGACGTATACTTTGACAGAAGTCATGTGGAGGATCTTGAGAGAAACGAACTGGGATGTGAGAGTACCGAAGTAAAAGATGCTCGAAGCCCAGCTGTACGACGGTAATCAGCAGTCTGATCCAACACGCATTGTCGCAAGATAGAAAGAAGAATTGGAGCATAAGCCTTACGAGTATTCTTGACCTTTGAGACCCAGGTCTGTCTGCAGTCCGAAGATGGCCGCGAAAGAAAGGCCTGCGTATGGTGGTGGCGTTAATACTCGATGATATGAAAGTGCTATGATGAAATACGTACCTCTCTTGTCGACATACTGACACCAGTAGACGAGTGCGGCGAGGGGAAGAATATACAAGTCGATTTTACGGAGCACTCGTTTATTGTCTTCTTCACTGATCACGATAGGAGCATCGTTCTCGACTACTTCACTCCGAAACGCTTCTTTGTCTTCCTCCTCCTCGACAAATTGGCCTATCTGTGGCGTGGCTGCGATCTCTTCGGTCATGGACAAATCGATATCGTAGACTATTGGGTGAGAGTGAGCGAGTGAGCGAGCGAAAGTACACACATCCGGATTCCCGCCATCTAATTTATATGTATGCAAACACGAAAGATATCAGCTGGCTTCTTGTCTATCAGAACAATGAAGTTGAGTCGCCGTCGGTCTCATATCGGAGAACAGTTTTACCAATCTGCGAAATTGAAGTCCGATTGACGAATAGGGTGAGTTGAAAGCCTATTTCTTCGTGCGTAGATAGCCGGTACGCCCACCCGCGCGAGCCGATAACGGTGTTCTATCGCGACAATGAGACACCACCAGCCACGTCCATGGCCCGATGGATTCAGTGATAAATATTCTTCTACACTCTATCCTCTTTCCATCTGACTGATACATACTCGACCAGTCACGATGGGCAACGTCCTCTCTCCCCGTGAGTATTCAGAAACCTAGAGGTTCTCACCCTGATTCCGAAACAGACTACACTTATGAGCCTGCTGTCGCTGACCTTGGATCTCTCGGTCAGCTTGAGGGCACCCTCATTGATGGCAGGTACGTTGGGGCTGGCTGGGTCGCAGCCTGAGGCTGATAACAAGACAGAGTTAAGCGCTTCCTCAATGTCCCCTATGCGTTGCCTCCCACCGGAGAGTACCGCTTCAAACGACCAAGGCCTCTGCCTACTGGATACTCCTATGTGACTTGAAGAAGTTTCGTCTCTGAGGTCATCGAGCTCACAAGCGTCTCATAGACTCAAGACGGAAAGCCCAGGCAGGCGACTGAGTTCGGTCTCCCATGCCCTCAGCCTAAATACACCAACCTTCACGTCTCTGAAGTTGCCGAGTCTGATGAAGACACCGAACAGATCTATCCGTACGACGAGGATTGTTTGAAGATGAACATTTGGATGCCTGCCGCTCCTCCTCCTCCTGAAGGTTATTCGGTCTATGTGTATCTGCATGGGTGGGTGGCCATTTCCGATACATGAGCGTGCATGTGCTGACGTCCAACAGCGGCTGGTTGCAGATCGGAGACCCTAGTATTGATCCTAATCTTGACCCTACCGAGGTGAGTCAAATACAAACCTGCGCGACTGGCATGCTGACGTACTTCCAAAGCTCATCTCAACTGGCGGCCTGAATTGCATTTTGTGAGTGTCCAGGCGAGGAGAGTGCGTCCTGAAGCGGCTGACCCTGGTCTCGAGTATCTCTACAGGCTATCGTGTCAGTGCTCTAGGTTTCCTTGCCTCTCGCGAACTCCAAGAAGAGTCCGAGGACGGATCAGTGGGCAACTATGGCCTCTGGGACCAGCGTGTAGCCCTCGAGTGGGTCCACGAGCATGTGTCCTCTCTCGGAGGAAACCCATCTCGAGTTGTCTTAGGCGGAAGATCTGCGGGAGCATACTCTACCCAGTGAGTGTTACAATGCACGGCCTCCTTCCTGTGCGTGAGACTGATATGGTGTATATAGCGCTCAGGCTGTCCACGAGCTCCTCGTTGCAAAGCCTACTGAGGGCGGTCTGTTCCAGCGCATGATTCTGTGAGTCTCCCTGTTTCTTCATGCCGAAGAGACTATATAGCTGATCATAATCTTCAGAATCTCGAATGTGAGCAGGAGACATCCTGTTATAGTTCGCTCTTCGGGCTGATATGTTGTAGGCTATCCCAGTTCTTCCCAAGACAATCGAGGAGACTCAATCTCAATTCGACTCCCTTCTTACCGTTCTCGACATTCCCCTGTCCCTTTCCTCTGCTGAGAAGCTTGCTCGGCTGCGACAAGTTCCAGCAAAGGTCCTCAATACGAAACTCATGACCATCGAGCAGTTCACTTTCCGAACAGTCCAAGATGGGCATTTCTTCCGTGAGTACCTTCCCACTCATAAGCCACTGCGTTATGTGGCTGATGTTGGCTCATAGCTACAAGCCAGACGTGGCTGTTCGATGGCAAGTTTGCAAATGAGTTTAAAAGACGAGACATGGCAATGATCATCGGAGAAGTCAAAGACGAGGTCAATTAATGATATTCATACGCATAAGCCTTACTGACAACCTTAAAGGAAACGCTATACAGGTCTGAGTTTGACGTCAGTGACGAGTCCAAGCTGCTTATCGCCGTCAACCAGTACTATGCGCGTGCGTAGTAACACTGACGTGGGTGGTAATCTTGGCTGCTGACGAATGTCATAGAGAGTATCTGCCGACAGATGATTGACCTCTACCTCCATCAAAAGATCAAAGAGCCTTTCCAGCAGTAAGATTTCATACCCACTTCGTTATGGTCAAAGCTGATCATGATCTAGTCCCGATCCCGATCCTACGGTCGACAACCTCGTCAAGGTTCTTGGCGACATCATCAGTGACGGCCAAGTCAGAGCTCCAAGCAGGTCTTTAACCCGTCAGCTGCGCGATGCTGGGGTGCCTCTCGAGAGTGTCAATCGATACATCATTTCTTGGGTACCAGAACTTGTCATGAAATACGCGCCCAAGGCTTTCGGTGTGACTCATGCAATGGATCGTCCCATCCACGTGAGTTCCACTCTCCGTAATTCTCCGGAACGTTCGCTGACCGTTGGTTAGAATTTCTCCATCTTCCATGGCCCGAAGCAGGAAGAAGAGAAAGTCATGCGTGAATGGATCCAAGATTGGGTGAGACTCCGTCTTGAACATCATATCGAGTATGGCTGATCAGACGCAGGCGGACTTTGTTAACTGGAGACCCTTCGACTACGGCACCAGGGAATGGACACAAGTTAAAGTCATGAGCCCCAAAGACGGGGGAAGTATTCAAATTGAAGAGGACACGAAATGGGAATACCTTGAGAAGGTTTCGCAAGTGATCGAGGGACGTTGAGGAGGGGAGCCCGCCAAGTTGTCTATACAATATATGCACGTACAACATTTTGGCTCGATCTATCATGGCTTTGGACTATTGAAATCCTGTATGAATGTTGTTATTGCCAGAACTAGACCCCCATATGTCGTTCAACGGCCACCAGTCGTCCCAGATCACACTCCCCCCCAGAGTCTCATCATTCAAAGACCCCAGTAGCATATCAAAAGTTGGACGCAGTACAGGTTGATCTTCGATGACTTGGGCAGACCCCTGCAGGCTCAACGGTGGGTGAACGCGTAACGTCTCTTCAGGGAAGGCTCGGCTATAGTGTAGCAAGCGCTGTCAGCATTCCAAAAATAGTAATGTGTATAGCAAGGATATTTCTTACACCGACGAGGTATTCACCATTGAAGATCGCTCGATATCTCCGTTGGGCTCTGCCACCTGAGAGGCCGTATGACCCGACGTGGTCGAGAGATCGCTTGCCAGGTCTGTCACTTGCTGCATGACCTGCTCGCAACTCGCCATGAGATGTCGCAGAAATGATGCATGGAAGGCGGCGGTGGATGCGGGGTATGCTGCTGCTTCCTCCAGTCTTTGCGAGCATTCTTGAAGCAGTGTCAAGATGTAGGCGATCGAGGGGCGATCAAGCATGATGACCGCAATTTGCGTGTCGAAAACCTGGTAAGGAATTACATCAGTGCTGATGACAAGTGTCGGTTGGCAGCTCACTTTCTGCAGAAAGAACGAGCCGTAGGCAAAGTACAAGTGTTTGGAATCTGTCCAACATCAGATCGGTGCTTCGTCGCATGAAAGATCTTACCGGAGCCATAGCGCAAAGTATCTAGCGAAATCTGCCTCAATGTCTCGAGTATTCCCAGGCTCCCTTGAATACATACTGCCAAAGCCTCTCTTCTCTCTTTCTCCCGGGCGTCAAAGTTTCTGGAAGAACTGTCATCACGAAAAGAGCGATGCACCCATCGATGGGCAATCTGGCGGTCTGGTCAGCTCAGGTTGTACATTTATCTTTGCTACCCACAACGACTCTTGCCAATAAGGCGGCTAAATGAGCATGGTGGGGCGTGTCGGGTTCTGCATGAGTTCGCGGTCAGCACAAAGTCAAAAGCTACGCGTTCACTGACCTGTGGAAAACTGGCCCGCTTCCCAATCCGTGGCCTTTTCTTCCATGGTGTAGTACTCCTGACGTAAATCGAGATGACAGTCCACATCGGCGTCGATTGCTTCGATTTGGGCGGCCAATTGACGTCGCAAGACAACATTGTCGGCTATCCGATGATCTATTGCCAGACAGAGATGTGACTTGACAAAATCTTTGCTGTTGTAGATGAGTTAGTATACCGCTATGCTTAATCGGCCAATTGCTCAAAAAGAAACATACCAAGCGCACACAGATTCGTTTTCGGGCATCATGCAGGGTTTGGCTGTCTGTCCGCAATAGTTGAACCTGCACTCAAGTTCAGCGCGCCATGACGATACAGATATGTGTTGAAGGCTTACCTGCGATCAGCACAATAAAGGACAAGCCAGATCCGAGTTCTACTGCGGTTCTCTCTTTCACTGAGTTCTGGCCGTGGTTGTGACAGGCCGATGTCAAGCGCGATACGGCTGGGAGTCGGTACTGTTAGGATCAAGAAACTTGGCCCAACTTCAGAGCCAAACTCACCAGGCCTATCTTCCAGGTCAGTTTGCAAAGGCGCTTCGCTCATAGTCTCACGTACCATTCCCAACAGCAAATACCCGTCTTCGTCTTCGATCTCTTTGTACTCGGTCAAAATGTACCTACAACTGACGTAAGTGCCGATCGCAGCACATCCCACAGCGACATTTACAGGGCTTGTATCGTCTCCTCTGTCTTGTCGTTATCCGAGAAGACCTTGAGCATATGATCTTTGGCCAGCGCCAAACACCTTTGCTGAGTCACTTGACTTATTGTGACCGGAGAGAACCTTGCCGCTGTGGCTAGAATAGCACAGAACAGGAAGGTCGACGAGTCCCGAACATACTCTGCGGATTATGTCAGCGCTCACTTCTGACACATAATGCACGAACCTCACCGTATGTATGCAAGAAGACATCAAATATGAATAGTCTGTCCGCCAGTCTCTGCATGAAGCTGGATAATTCGGTCAGGGCGACAGCCGCCATGGTATATGAATATGAAGACCTACAATGCGAAAAGGTCCTTCGCCATGGCTTCCGTCAAGTATCCACAGGTAATTGGATCATCTCGATACAAGGAAAGTCCAGATTGTTTCGTCCCATCGGTCCGTTTCGGTGTAAAGAGCCTGGCGATCGAAGTTGTCCGGTTAGACGTGGGTCCTATGGCCGCCTGCGTTTCCGAGTTGACCCTGACAGATGAGGTCGGAAGTCTTCCCAGGTTTAGGGGGACTCGGTTGGCGGATTTGGCATGCAGATTTGAGGCCAAAGAATGGGGTCTTCCGGCAACTTCGCCCTTTCTCGTGTCGTGGCTGCCAGAAGAACCGATATCATCTTCTTCGTCGGTTCTCTTTCTCTTGTCCCCGGCTGAAACGTGCTGAGACTTGGCTGCGTACTTTTCTCTGATACCGGCCCTTGCTTCCTCAGATAGCCTACCGTCTGCATCAGCCAGCTTCTTGTGGTGTATGACATACTTGTGTACACTCAGGCCGATAAGATACACAACCTACTTTGTTCCATGTTTCCTTCCCCGGCTATGGGGTACGACCTCACAGGCCACTCCAGCATTGACACATCGGAAACATCCTTGACTATCGGTTCTTCCGGGGCACTTTGACTATATACATGATCGTGAGCGACATCTCACCGGAGGGCTCCCATTCGGCTGACCTTTCGCGACCGGCATCGGAGGCACGCTCTGCAGGACGACGTCAGCTCGTGCCCCTCTATGGAGCTTGGGCTTAGCTTACACTAATGTTTGTGTATCAGACATTAACAGAGAGCCCGTTTTGGATAATAAAAGCTGGACAGAGCTATCGATGAGGATCACCACAGGAAGGGCCGATTCGGCGTCTCAAGCGGCAGAACGCCGATATGATCGGGACCAAATACAGTACGCTTGGCGGATGGTTGGCAGATTGTTGGTATGCATTGCTCCTCTACAATTGTGGGTTGCTGCTGCCGGCTGTGAATTGCGGCACGCGGTCAAAGGGTAGGTCACATGAGCAATGGGAGCAAAGTACCAGAACGACATCGCGCATAGCGACTGGCGCGACAGGGGAAGGCCACGACCCGTGTTGGGGATCGTGTCAAGCCAGGCATCGCGGCTTTTACTACATTACTATTCATAATTCAGTGCACATGGCCTCATCTGATTGACATGAGGAGCACTGCTTGCTATAGACAAAAGAGAACCAGGCCGTCTAGCGGCCTTGGCATGAGTGCCAGAGGGCACGGCCGTCGCAATATCGTCAAGTCATAAATTTCCTCAAACCCAAACCAAAACCCAAAGAAAGAAAAGAATTGACAACGTAGATTGAACCATCAAGGCTACGGACAAGGACTACTCAATGACAACACGCCTGTCAGACATACTGATATCTTGTTCCTTGCTTTGTAAAGATTCAACACTGTCGTTGGAGAAGAAACCAACAACACCGCCCCAGAACGTTCTCGCCCCTGGCCTAGCCAAGACTACACATCAATTATCAGCATTTCGCTCTTGCATCACCGACCATCCACTCACCAGCCTGCTTCAGCCCCTTTCCGAAATTCCACCATACCATCCCGCCCCAAACTGCACAAGAGATCAAAGAAGCCAGACTCAGTGCGTCAAACACGGTCAAGCTCTTCTCCAGGTGATTGTAGGTTGTGGTCCGTTGTTGCCAAATACGAACGAGCTTGAAGATGAAGTAGGCGCATCCGGTGAGGAGACCGACGATAAAAGCAGACTATGAGAGAGTCAGACCTGTTCTCGGAGAGAGTGAATGGGAAGCACCATGAAGTAAGCGTTCTCATACTTGGCGGCGTAACGTCCAATGACCAAAAATATGATCAACAGCGGAAACGCAATCCACGTGATGATATACTCGACATCACTCGGGTTAAGTACAAGCCAGATGAACTGAATGCCGAAACCAGCACAGAAGAAGGCACCGAAATAGCAGACACACTCAAAGATCTGAAACTTGAAGTAGTATTCGCGGATCATGAGGTCGGCGCCCAGGAAGCGGTAGCGTTGCCAGCTGCTCGATGGTCAGCAGAGTTTTCACTTGTTGTCATCACTTGCGAGAGACTCACCCAAATTCTCGACGCAGCAATACAGAGAGCACCAACAGCCCGACTGAAGACACCGCCACCACCGCAATGATCAACGCCGTCAACACATTCAAGGGAATGGTCATCAGCGTTGACCCAGTGTCGTCCCCTTTCAAGCCTTCAGATAGACTGGTTCCGCCAAGGATCTTGCGCAGTTCGTAGATCTGAATGATGGCGTAGCCGAGAAAGGCAAAGTTGAAGGCGGTAACAGCAATGACCTGGACGGTGTTCTTCATGCGGATGGCGATGGAGACGAGGACGAGTTGCCAGAGACTACGATGCGTCAGAGCATGCTAGAGAGTTTGTGGATATGACTCACTGGGCGAGACCAAAGATGATGAGGTAGATGGGCAACCGGCGCTTGTTTTCCAACTCAAGCTCGGTCGACGAAGTCGATTTGACTTCTTCGTTGAACCTATAGAGGATGTTTGCTTCTATGGTCAAGTTGATCACAGTCTCTGTAATGATGGTCGCCAGGAGGATTCTCGTATAGACTGTCCCGGGTATAATCTGTGGTATATAAGCATCGTTCCCTAGCAGATCCATCAGGACGCACTTTGTGATACCACTGATTCTTTTTAGCCTGCGCTTGGGAGTGTGACAAATCCACAGCCGCCCATGATTCTTTATTTCCCACCATGCTGTCTCTCTTCTCTGACATCCTGTCGCTCGCAACCGAAAGCCTCTCCGACCGGTGGTCTCCCAGGTCTATACCGCCCGCTTCCATATCCACTCTGTACGGTATTGTAGGTGAAAACGGCGAGTGTGGCGAGCGTGGGGCAGGATTCGACTGAGCCGAATGGAAGGAGTTTGGTGACATTGGTGACCGGGGCGCCAACATCTCCATCATCCCTGGCCCGGCCCGCGGGGGAGGTGGTGGTGATATTGAGCGCTGAGGCTGGAGCATGTTTTCGTCTGATCTTGTCTCGGACATCTCGTTCGAATCGGTAGAGTAGGAGCGGGCGAGGGAGCGTTGGGGAGAGAGAGGATTCGAATATGCTTCAATCGCAGGGGATACCTTTAGACAGCGTCAGATGGCCATCCAGTGCCCTTTTCGGCTTGATGGGACTCACTTGTGGCCGATGGAGTCTGAGCGCCCCGCGCTGCTGCTTCTCTTCTATAGGATGATATCTGGTTTGGGCGAGTGCTGCTAATGCTGCCCCCTGTTGGCTCGACTCTGCTCGAGTCTCTTCTTCATCGTAAACGTAGTCTGAGATTGTGAACCTGTTCTTCCCCTTATAATCCATGTCGTGAGGTCCGGGGTCGTCCCGGCGGTTGTCCAGCAACGGTTGTTTGTTTTGCGTTTACGGCAGGAAGGGGGTGTGCTGGTGGGCGACTGGTTGTGCGGGGAGCGGTGGCGGCGGATGAATGAACGTCAGTGGTCGGGCAGGATAGTGTTATTGGTACAGGTTGATTGTATAAACACAAGGGAAGAAAGGAATTTCAGCTTCTCGTCAAATTCGCCCAGCTGCGCCGCGTCGCGTCAAAGCCAAGCCACAACGCTGTGCCAGGGAGTCAGGGTCATATCAGGTCACCTAGAAGCTAGAACACCATGCATCTACAACTACTCTACATATGTTACAGTATCATACACCCTATTACCGTGTAGTCGTCGTGTTACTCGCCCCCTGCCTCTCCGCCACTCCATCAACTGGTTTGTCGGCTGCGTTCTCATTCTGCACACGTCCCAGCTTCGACATGTCCATTTCGTGTTTTGGCGCGACGCCTTTGAACCCTACAAAGTACATGGACGAGCGTAGCGAAGTGGCGGCTTCAGACTGAACATGAGAGTCAGCTTGCGCCAAGCGGTCGCAGATGGTCTTACGAAGAGTAAAGTCACACTGTGGACGTTGGCCAGCTTTTGCACTTTCAGGGGCCACTCTTCCACGTCCCTTCGGCCATCCGGTAGCCTTCTCACACCAGCGGCGGGCTGTGATGTATCAATGTCCATGATGGGAGTCATAGACTCTAAATCTGAAAAGTCCGGGCAGTGGATCTGGTTGGCATACAGGCGGGTACGTGTCGGGCGGTGAGGGTGGTCCGCGGCTGGAGGTTTGAGAACAAGAGTCCTCAAGCGGACAGAGGATGTGAACGGAATGTGTATTATCAGCTACGGGAGTATCAGCTTGGGCACCCTCCATGTGATTGCTGACTCTTACTTCGTCGTCCACGCCAGACTCTACAATCTGTTCTTCATCCAGACGATTGTCCCAGGGCTTGATCAGCTTAGGAGCACTCGAAGGGTCGTCCAAGTTCAGACCGGTCACGCTTTGGACAAGGTCAGCTTCCCATCCGACGAGCAAAGATGTGTAAGCCTACTTGTCCCGATCGATATGACTCCATAAGTTGGTGGTACTCCCTTCCCCAGCGGAGGTCCGTTCAAGGACTTCAGCAGTGACGTTCCCGTTGAGGTCTTCTGTGGTGAGGTCGTCTGCGCAGCTCATTTTGCAAGTTGGATCGTGGAGAGAAGGAGTACCCATTCATTTGTCAAGTGGCGATGTCCGGCGCGTCCACCGAGGCCAGGAACACGGCGGCCGGACAAACGCGACTTCAGCAATTTTGGACGCTGAAAGTCACATTCAGTGTCCATACCAGGTTGCGGTTGCATGTTCAGGAGCGTCTGGCAATTCATCATGGACAAGGTCAGTGCCGCCTCTTTTGAGTTGAATGCTCACTGCTCACACTTGCTCAGACTAAAACGGCACCCAGCGGCAACTGGGCCCAACTCCAGAAGGCAAGTATCAACAGCTCGCATCTCTTCCCGAAATTGACTCAACATATCACAGAACCTCGTCCCTACAAAGTCTGTATCGAAATTGAGAACGTCTTCCCATCCACGAAACAAGCGTGACTCCAAGTCCGCTCCCTCCTCGTCTGGTTCCAATGCTGGCCCATCGAGAGGTATTGGCCAATACATGGGTCGCGTGGAAGTGGCTGCTAATGCCAAGACCACCATCTCGTATGTGTCAATATTGCTTGCTGTTCAAGAACTGACGAGGCTACCAGACTGCCTCAGCCTGTGCCCTCGCATAGAGATATGATGAGAGGCAATGCGACCGTCAAAGAGCCATGTGTGCTTTTGGAGAACCCATCGGGCGATCACTTTGTGGAAGAGCTCAGGCATATGGTCATGGGTAACCACGTCTTGAGTGAGAGTCAGAAGCTGTGCGTATACCTTTGTCAATGGTATGATCCTCGCTGACGCAGTCTCTAGTCCTGGTCAATAGTACGCCTTGGCCCTTACATCGTATGGTATTCAACTCACGCTCCTACAGCCTCGCAATCGATTGTGAAATGGTCGGCGTCGGACCCCAAGGCTCCGAGTCTGTACTCGCCCGAGTATCCATCGTCAACTACCACGGCCACATCATTCTGGACACTTTCGTCCAGCCCCGCGAACCGGTGACCGACTATCGTACTTGGATATCAGGCGTGAGGGCGCAGGATCTGATCACTGGGAGGGACTTTGCAGATGTTGGGAAGGAGGTGGCGGAGCTGCTGGAGGGGAAGGTATTGGTGGGACATGCTATTGAGAATGATCTGAAGGTGAGTTTCGTCTTACTCGTTGGAGGGGCAAAGCTGATGTTGGATGTAGGCTCTGATGCTCGCACACCCTGGACCGTTGACCCGCGATACGCAGGCGTACAAGGGTCTTCGTGAAAAGCTCAACAACAAACGCCCGGGTTTGGCCAAAGCCTCCCAGCAACTACTTGGTATCCAGATCCAGACTGGTGCCCACTCTTCTGTACGCTTTCACCATTCCTCGCTAGACTGCTCCAACACTGACATCCTCTTAGGTCATCGATGCTAGAGTGACAATGGCTATTTACCGGCTGTTCAAGAAGGAATGGGAAAAGTCCGTCTGGCACCTCACCGAGGCTTACCGCAACAAACACAAGGGCGCTCAACCGGAGGCCGCCCCCGCCGAGGAGGAAGGCTCGGCCGAAGAAGATTCCACCTCTGCCCCCGAACTCTTCCCCTCCTCTTCTTCGCACACCAACCCCAAGACAAGTGGCCAGAGGACAGGCAAGAAGAAGTCGAAGCAGCAGGAGTTTCCGGGCGGAGGGCGAAAGGGAATCAGTAGTGGTCTGAGCGTCATTGTAAGGCGAGGAGGTAAGAGAGTGGGCGGAACGGGGCGCGGAGATGGCAGTCGACGTATGGACAGGGATAGAGGTGCGGAGGCGGGGCGTGCCAGCTCTGGTGGGAGTGGAGGCAATTGGTGGGAGTCTGCTTGAGTGTGACAAGAACGTTGTGTGTGAAATCTGATAAAAGCAACAATATTATCTTCAAAGTGTATGTATGTACTGTATCACAGACCACCGCACTTCCTTGTTGGTTGACAGCTCCTCCACTCCATCATCACTCTCCTTAGAGACCTATACCAGTCGACACCCTCTCGGTTCGTACCCTTCATCGCCCGCCTGCCGGAACCACCACGAAGTCCAACTCTGCCACCATGAACCGCAGTATGAAGTCTTGAGCCGAAACTCCGATCATCCCTTGCCGTCTGATCAAGTCTGCTCGAGAGCGTATCTATGTGCTGCATCGCAGAACACCAACTGTCTGAATGATGCCCTCTTCAGAGCCGCAAAACCATGCCAGCTTTCTTTCGACTAATGAGATCCAGAGTTTTACTAGACCTGTGTTTCAGATCGATATTTCTGTCGTTACAAGAGAAAGCACAAACGACCTACAGCACTGCATGTACACCCCACAGATTTCTCCTTCACCCTCCCGGATCTC
Organism: Cryptococcus floricola; assembly: GCA_006352305.1. Taxonomy (NCBI): domain Eukaryota; kingdom Fungi; phylum Basidiomycota; class Tremellomycetes; order Tremellales; family Cryptococcaceae; genus Cryptococcus; species Cryptococcus floricola. The sequence goes on along the minus strand of CM016931.1, from coordinate 1,812,883 downwards.
AGCCAACTCTTCCTTCCGTCATCCGATACCGTGGCCGACGGGCGGCGGACCGAAGATGGCCGATCTACAGGCACAAACAGAAAGAGATGACGGCGGAAGACGGATCCTCTCTTTCTGTGCGAGCCTCTCGGTCTTTTGTCTCTCGTTGTCGCATTCGTCTTTTGCCTTTCGTTTGTCCTAGAAGTTCATTTGTATTCACCCGCATTCGAGAATGTCCATACTCCGAGCGACTATACGTCCCCGCCCGCTCCACTGGGCCTTTACCAGGCATAACTCTCAGCTCGCTGCCAGGTTGGCTCCAAGCACAATCAGTGGCTCAGCGAGCCCTATCCAACAACTATACGACTTGCGGGAGATCGATAAACTTACCACCTCCGTTGCTAGTGAGTAGCACTGGCAGCGAATAAGGCGTCGCTGACATATCTTTTGTAGAGTCTTCTCCCAGCAATGTTAACCACCCCTCTCCCCTCGTCATGCGAGCGCTGCCCGCTCCATGGCTATCCGCTTCTCAGCCCAACCTTGCTAGTCAAGGATCAAAAGATGACCTCGAAGTTGATGCGAAGAGTGTAGAGGAGGCGCAAAAGTCTTTGGGGCCCAAGCATATGAGCGAAAGCTATACTACTTTTGACTTGCCTTTGGCTAGCGATGCGGGCCTGTATGACCGCTATGTGAATACCTCTGGAGGTTTTAGTGAGTACAGATAAGGGGATGCGTGTGATAGTCGCTAACATATTTCTGAATAGGAATGGGCAAGCTGTTGGAACGTGAGCTGGCTGATCACTGAGAAGACTTGTGCTGATCATGACGCAGACCTCGACTCTCTGGCCGGTGCGGTCGCATACCGCCATGCCCTCCCTACCCCAACGAGCTCCGCCGCCTCCGCCTTCCACGAAGCCTCCGCCAAAGCCGGTCTTTACCTCGCCACAGCCAGCGCCGACAGATTAGACATGTTTGGCCGCCTGAACAAGGAGAATGTGCGAGACCTCAAATTTTCTGGCTTTGTGACCTGGACAGGAAGCTCTAGTATGGAAGTGGTAGTGAAGATGGAGGGCTCGAATACGGATGGTGGCTGGGAGACACTCATGCTGGGGCGATTTGTGATGGTCTGCAGGGATTCCAAGACGCATAAGGCTAGGAAGATTCCGCCTTTGGCTATGGACAAAGACGAGGAGAAGATTCTGTGGGCCATTGGCGACGGTGAGTGTCGTGCTAAGCTTAAGCCGTCGTCAATGCTGATCAAGATTAGAGCATCAGAAGAGGAGAAAGACGACCGCTCTGAACGCCCTGGACAAGGTTCCTGTAAGTCGAAGACACTTGCTCACTGGACCTCCACTGACGATTGATCTCTTCCAGCCATCATCAAAGGAAGCCGGAGATCTCCACGAGCTTATGTTGAAGGTGCAAGAGGCCAAGGATGGCAAGATTGACGGCCAAGAAATTGTACAGATGAAAGACACAGAAGTAGGCACCATAATCTCGTTGCTACTCAAACATCGCTGATGAACCAACAGATTGAGACCGTGCAGCTTATGCACCCTCAAGATCGTAATCTTCACGGTAAAGTCTTTGGTGGTATCTTGATGCGCCTTGCTTTGTGAGTCATTGCCTATAGCCGGGGTGTCATGACTGACATGCCATAGCGAGCTCTGTTTCACCAACGCCTCGCTTTTCGCCCAGGGCCCACTCCGCTTCTTGGCCCTAGACCAGATCACTTTCAAGCTGCCCGTCCCCATCGGAGCCGTCTTGAGACTCACGTCCAAGATCGTCAACACCACTCAGCCTCACGAAGGCGCTGACGGAGAGGCAAAGGTGCATATAGTAGTCAAGGCCGAAGTCGAGGAGGCCGAAACTGGGGTGAGTCTCTCGCCAAGATGTTGGGTGTCCGCTGCTGATTGCTTGGGTGACCGATAGATCCGACGGGAAACCAACACATTCTTCTTCACCATGGCCAAGGGTGGGAGAGAACCTATTGGAAAGATGGTTGTCCCTTCTACATACCAAGAGACCATGTACTACTTGGAAGGGAAGAGAAGGTTGCAGCTGGGTGACGAGATGAGGAAGCTGTATCTCGGAGAGAGGGCTGGAGCAGTCGGAGACGCATATTAATACTTTTTCTGTGCATGCATGTGATAGCTTTCCTCAGATAACGGGACCTACTCCAATGTTTGCATTTGCAGAATGCCTCCCAACGATGTTTGGACGAAGACACAAAAAGTCAGCCAACGCCACTTTGCGGGAGTGTCACCTTCGGTTGTTGACGCGTCAGGCGCCGACCCAGCCACTCGTCTCTTCCTTTCAACCGTCTTCCTCTCATATTTCATCTTTACTGTCTTTTGTGTGCTTGCGCCCTTACTGGTAGATCACAACGCCCTCCCGACGCCCATACACGATGGCCGTCACCTCTCCCAAATCAGCGTCTCCGCCCATGTCACTGCTTGATTGGGACGAGAACGCCGTCGTGTCATATCTCGACAGTCTTGGGCTCGGACAGTACGACAACGCTATCCATGGTAAGTGCTCAGTGATACCTATGCCTGTAATAATCGGAGTTTGGCTTACAAAGTGCACAGAGCAAGGGATCACAGGTGATGTCTTAGCTGCGCTAGACCTCGAAACACTGCAAGACCTTGGAATCAGCAGCGTTGGCCATCGCTTGGCACTGTTACGGGCAGTCTACGAACTGAAGGAAGATCAGGGTATTGAGATAGGGGAGGAAGAATGGAGACCTCAGGGTGAGTTGGAGCTTTGAATGCGACGTGATGCGGAGCTGATGTTTCATGGTGTAGAGGTGGAGGAACAGAAGAGGCAGGATACCGAGCGGCTGGTAGATATGGTGAGGGAACAGCGTGAGATTGGCCCTTGTCCTGCTGGAATCCACGCTCATAGTCCACAGATGAACGGCTTTCGATTATTGAAAGAGATCATGAGCGGTTAAAAGCTATTCTCGAGGAGAAAGGCATATCTTTCCGGTACGGAGAATATGACGACGGCGACACTTTGTCAGGCGCCGACTCTAAGAAGCTGGCTGGGCTTGGACTAGGACGGTCAGAGAGCTTGAAGTGGAGGGAGATGAAGCAAAACGGGGAGTATGGGCCTGTGAGTATGGGACGTCAAACATCAAATTGTGCTCATGGCTGTTCAGGATACCTCCAAACCACGTCCCGACCAGCTCTTCCCTGCTTCTTTGGCCTCGTCCTCTAATTTCACCGCTCCTCTATCATCCCACTCCACCACCTTCCAAGACAGCTTCACTCCCACCACCACCAATACCTCCTCTTATAACGTCGAATCCCCAACGCCGCAGGGCATGGAACGGAAAGATTCGCGGCCATCGACAGTCAGCAGGCTCATATCGGAGACGGCTGGTGCTGGAAGTGGAAGTACTGCCACATCACCTGGTACCACACCTCCGGGCATGAGCCAATCTCTGTCCGCCTCGTCCAGCAAACAATCCTCGACTCTTGCTCCGACTTCATCTTCATCCCTCCCGAATGCTGGCTCATCACCAAACCTATCTGTGGCGCCATCCGATAGAGAGAAATCTAGGGCCAAGGATGATGCGCGGAAAGCTGCCAAGTCGTTCAGAGTCACACTGGAAGATCCTTGTTGGAAAGTGCTACCTGCAGCCTTGAAAAAGTACAAGATCAACGACGACTGGAGATTATATGCGCTGTTTATATGTTATGACAACACTGGAGAGTCTACTGGTGAGTTGACAGCGGGGTCGAGTGTCCACGTGCTGATGATGCGCAGAGAGGTGTTTGAGTTATGACGAGAAACCTCTACTGCTATTCCAGAAACTCAAAGAGACTGGCCACAAGCCTGTTTTCATGTTGAGGCATATTGTAGGACTTTGCCACTCGCTTAAACTTGATCACTGACATCCTCACAGAAGGACATCAAGTCCCCAGTATTTGTCGCGCACACCAAACAAGCTCAGAAGCTTGGCCTCCCGGCCTCCACAACCGCCTCGCTCCTACCAAAGATCAAACCAGCCACCGATACTTCCGTGTCCCCTATCAAGTCTACCACCCTTAAACCAGCTATCGCTCGAATAGAAGATGGACATACGCCCAATGGGGCCGCGTTCCCAGAGTTACCTAGTCCAGGTCTGAGAGATGGCGATGGGAGTCAGAGTGCCGGAGGGAGTCGGACCACCAACGGCCAGTTGATAGACCCTGACGGGAATACTATCAATGTCACGTATGGCGTTGCCATATATCCGTGAGCAAATCTTGAATCACCGTGAAATACGTAGACTGACGATGTCGTAGCTATTGTCGAGATAGAGAGGATGAGTTTGACGTTCCTGTTGGTTCGTCATATATAATCCGCAGCAAGAGCAAAGGGTGGTATATCGTAAATCGAGATATCGACGGGACGGGGTCGCCGCATAGCTTCGACCAAGGTTGGGTTCCTGCTGGTGGGTCTGGTCGTATCAACTCTATGTCTTCTTGGCTGACTTTATAATAGGGTGTATACTGGAACTCAGTCAACCGGTCTCTCTCATATCGCCCTCGCCTGATGGTCAAATATCTGCCTTCCCGGGATTGCTGCCCATACCACCCTCGAACATCACGTCCAGCAGTTATGCTGGCTTTGCTCTAATGGATTATAAAGCGAAAGGCGACGATGAGCTGGCTTTGGAGGAAGGAGAGAAAGTGAGAGTATACAAAAAGTACTGTCACTGGAGCTACGTGTAGGTCGCTTGTCTGCAGACAAGTTCAGAGCTGACCTTTCTTCAGTATCAGGAATGACACGGGAGAAAGAGGTTGGGTGCCAGCCTGGTTTGTCGGGAAAACCCCCAATACTATCTCCACTAGTCTGAGAGATGCCGACGTGTCAGCAAAGGCCAAGGTTCCAGCAACTTCGACGTCGTTATCGGGGGGAACAGTTGACGGGGAAGGAGGTGATGAGAAAACAGCAGATGAGAGCAAATGAGAACAGCGAGTCCATAGCTGGGGCTCTACCGCCATAACGTCGCCTTCAATGTTGTATATACGTAATGAACACAGGCATTGTCCTCAATGATCCCCCTGTCGTTGCTTTCTTGGTCGATCTATACATATTTCCAGTTCTATATGGCTGACGGTATAACTCGCCACCAGCGGTCTTATCGAGCAGCATTTGATCCCGTCCGGCTCCGAAGCTCTTTTGGCCGTCCATTTGTGTACTCCGTCGTCTTTTTTTTCTCACTTCGCATTTTCCTTTCATTTTTCACTTCACCGGCTCTAGCGGGCGACTCTACAATCCTAAAAAGTCTCGGACTCTTACCCAGCAATCTATACCCCGGCAAAAGCATCCACAAAGACTTTGGTCGATCTTCTGGATAGCGACAACACGAGACTCGACTTTTCGCCTCTCGCCACCTACGGATTGCCTGAGCTTACTATCGCGAACTGTACAGTCATGACAGAATCGTCGAAGCGTACGAATCCCGAGTCTTCTCAGACGAGGAAGCCAGCGCCCAACGGCAATGCTCCGGTCTCTGGTGAACCGTCGCGACCAGGGGATGGTTCTTACCTTCTTGAACAGACCGCGCGAGCTGAGAATGGTCGACGACAAGGGCAGAGAGGTCGTGCACCAAGAAACGGAAAACAAGGGGAGCGAAAGAAGCAGGGAAACGGGAGGGAGACTCAGCAGGGAACTGCTGAAGGAAGCTCTGCCTCAACGCAAACCCCGTCCAGAGAACGTCGCGAAGTGAATGCCCGGACGGCAGGTCCGCAATCTCGAGGACAGAATGGGCGCTATCCCCAACGTCACAATCCGCAGCACCCTCATCCGACGGGCTATCGTGGCATGCAGTATAGCGTCCCTAGCTTCGCATATGATCCCCACGCAGATGGTGAAGGCGCGACCAACGGCCAGCAGTCTCACGTACACAGCAGGGGTTGCGACCATTCGGGCCCTTCCAATAGTTCGAAAGGCAATCTGCGCCCGGCAGGTGCCAGGAATGAGTTCTCCGAGGAAGTCGTGGAACTCAGGTCGCCTCAGCCATTCTTCCCGAACGCGGCGGTCAACAACACAGTCAGACCTTCCCCAGCTCTGATGCGCTCACTCAACTCTGTCAGAGTTCCTCAGTTGCGAGAAGATGCGCCGTTAGATGCCGCTGCTCTCTCTTTCGTTCCAGGGGCCGCTCTTTTGGCCACTGATCTCGACGAGCATCCTTCATCGCCGAAGACCGCTCAGAGGGAGGAGGCCAAGACAACTGGAAAGAAGGGCAACAAGGGAAAGAAGCCAAATCAGGGGGTAGACACCACACAGCAAGGTCCTGCAGTTGCTACTGGTCGACGAGCCGCGTTCGAGCAATCTACAAAGCTCACGTCGATGAAGCCTAAAGGGGGCAAGACGATGAAGCCTGGGCAAAAGGAGGATCCGGCTCAAGGAGTGGTCAGCGCGAAGAAGCAGGACAAGAAATCTGCCGGACAAGAGTCGGATGATCTGGTAACCAGGTTGACGAAAAGTCTCAAGAACCGTCCCCTCGTGGAGTGTCCTATTGTGCGTAGTCTCGTCGAGTATAGAAGCAGAGACTCATACAACGTTTAGTGTTTCAACAGCATAACGCCGTCACAGCAGACATGGTGCTGTCTACCACCAGATCGACCACCAGAGCCCTCATCATCGGCCACCCTTCATGTCAACCCCATCACCGGCTCTACAGCTACGTCCACCCACTATTCAGCTTGTTATACTCCTTTCCATCTGGAGTGTATCCGAGATTGGGCGAAGCGCAGTCTGGGAGAGGAAGATGAAAAGATCAGGAGCGGACTGAAGGAACCTGGAGAGGCTCAATGGAGGTGTCCCGGGTGTCAGAAAAGGCGCACAGACCCGCCTGGTCAATACAAATGTTTCTGTGGTCGACTGTCTCATCCACCGACTTCTACCATCGCCCCTCACTCATGCGGAGACTCGTGTGATCGCAAGAGGGCCAAGTGTGGACATGGCTGCCCGTTGCCGTGTCACCCGGGGCCCTGCCCACCTTGTAATGTGGCTCTCATTGTCCCGTGTCCTTCTCACAATATACCAATGACGGTCAAATGCTCCTCTGCCACCTCCAACAATGCTGCGCTCTCTCCTGTCTGTGACGACATCTGTGAAAGACAACTCGATTGCGGTCATCGAGATCACGCATGCCAAGAGCTATGTCACTATGGCCCGTGTGCGCCTTGTATGGAAATAGAGAGCGTCACGTGCTATTGTGGCGAGGAAGAGAAACAGGTCGAATGCGGCTGGGGCAGAAGCAATGTCAAGATCTGTTCCAAGATTCTGGAAGATGGTATTGAGTCGACATGGGAAGGGAGGTTCGACTGTGGAAAGTCCTGTGAGAGGTATTATGACTGTGGAAAGCACAAGTGTCAAAAGGTAAGTCTATCACAAACTTCTGACGTTTGAGTTGACAAACGACTGCAGACTTGTCACCCGCACCCAGTCGCTGCCTTGGTGTGCCCTCACTCTCCCGAAATCATCACCCATTGCCCGTGCGGCGCGACGCCCCTTTCATCCCTTCCTGGTTTCCCTCGTCCCGACTGTCTTGCTCCTGTGCCCACTTGCAAGAAACCCTGTCCCCAGAGTCGACCCTGTGGTCATCCATGCCCCAAGAACTGTCATACCGGGGAATGCCCGCCCTGTCACGAGGAGGTGATGCGGACTTGCCGATGTGGGCAGAACCAGCTGGTCGTACCTTGTGACATCCTGAGAGAGAGAATGGCAAATGGGATTGGAGAAGTGACTTGTGAACGAGTCTGCAAAGCTCTAAGAAAGTGAGGCTGATACTGAATAATGATCAAGGATCTTGCTGATCGTTCTTAGCTGTGGACGACACGAATGCGGACGTTTATGCTGTCCCTTGTGGGAACAAGTCAAGTCTCAGAAAAAGAAACGTAACGACGATAATGACATATACAACAACGACGACCTTCATCAATGTCATTTGACGTGCGGCAAGATGTTGAGCTGTGGACGCCACACTTGTCCCAAGCCCGACCACAAGGGTTCTTGTGGAAGGTGTTTACAAGCGTCATACGATGAGGTAAGTAAGAAATGGAGTGGATATATACAATGCTAATGTATCCACAGCTCATTTGTCATTGCGGACGAACCATCATCTATCCCCCTGTCGCGTGCGGCGCTCAAATTAATTGCCCATTCCCTTGCACTCGCCCATCTCCGGAATGTGGCCACCCCGAAATTGCCCACCAATGCCACGAGAACGAGGAATGCCCTCCCTGCCCGTACCTCACCGAGAAATCTTGTGCCTGTGGTAAAGAACAACACGTCAAGAACGTCCGTTGCTCTCAAGACCGTGTCTCTTGTGGTCAAGCATGTGGCGAGCTGCTTTCTTGTGGCTTCCACAGATGCCAGAAGCTCTGTCACAAACCCGGAGAGTGTGATCCTTGCGCTCAGATGTGTGGTAAGCCAAAGAGTATCTGTAAGCATTCTTGCACGGCGGCGTGTCATGCGCCGAAGCGATGCCCAGAGAACGAACCGTGTCAGGCCGTCGTCACCCAAACATGCTCCTGCGGTAATCTCCTGAGCAGGACCTCTTGTGGTGCTTCCACTCTCAAGCCAAAGAGTCGGGAGGCAGAGCAGCTCAAGTGTAACTCGGAGTGCGCGGTCAGGCAGAGGAATGCGAGGTTGGCGGATGCTCTGGGCATCAAGCAGCCTGGAGAGAAGAATGCGGAGGTGTATGAAGATGAACTCAAGAATTTTGCCCTTGGGAACCACAAGTTTGTCAAGATGGTCGAGAACACTTTTGAAGAGTTTTTCAAGGGGCCCAGGCAGAGTATGGTCCTTCCACACAGTAAGTCATAGTATCTGTCTTTTGGGTATATGCTAATCGTTCCACCAGTGCCCGAGTCCAAACGAACTATTGTCATGTCACTCGCAGACCATTACCGTCTCACCCGCGAGCTGATCGACCAAGAGCCCAACCGCTCCGTCCAGATCCGCCGTCGAATCGACACCCGTATCCCCAAGCCTCTCCTCAGCGCTGCTGTTAACCCCTCCCAGGCAGGCCCAACCAGGTTGGTGACTACATCTGCCGGCCCTTGGGGCCGAACAACTGCGGGGTCTTCTGGTACTGCAGCTAGTATTGTTGCTGGTAGTGGCAGTGGTAGTGGATCGAGTAGGCTGTCGACTACTGTTACGCGTGTAGCCGGCGGGTCAGCTTTGAACTCGACAGTCCCATCGCGTACGACCACACCTGTCATCCCTGCTCCATTCGTGCCGTCTATTCCGGCATCTGTTAGTGCCAAACGAAGCGAGGCGAAGAAGCGCGAAGAGGGAGGGGAGGGAGAAAACAAACCGGTGGGACAGGTGGATGACGATGATGATTGGGACAAGGACGATGTTGAGTAAAGATTTTGCAGGGAGGTGAAGATGGGTATAACCAGTATAGTGCACATAGGATTACCTATCATTATGGCATTGTGCATTTCTTTATCTGTCTTTCTGGGTTCCTACCTCTCTGTAGTTCACATCATATCTATCAGAAACTCAACACAGTCTGTCGCTACGGTTGTTGGTCCAGTCAGAGCAAATGTGAAGCTTATTCTGTATCGCCAATGTCTCTTAAACAGCTGAAGGTGATGATGTTGATGCGCATGAGAAGGCCAGACTTCGACCGAGGGCAAACGATTCTTATGCCCGCATTGCAGACACGATGTTCAACCGATCACCTTCTGTTCCTAGTCACCAATATGCATCCCTCGAGACAAGTTATCTCTCAAAAAACAGAAAAGCGAATTTAGGGCTCTCCGACCTCGACGTTGACGGCGGGGTTGAAGAAAGCAGACTGCCTGCCCCAGGGGAAATTCTATCGTGATCAAGTCAGTTCACGGAAAGCTAAATAGTGCTAGTGAGTACGCACCTTGTTTCGGATGTTGAGGTAGTCGTAGACAGGCCTCTCGGAGAAGTCCTCGGGGTGGTGGGCGCTGTGACGGAGTTAGCGATAGCTCTGCAAGTCTGCCTTTCACCGCTTCACTCTTCTCCCTCCCTTCATATGTTTTTATGATAACTTACAGGTGCTCGGCGTGGGCAGCCTCAATCTTGTAGGTCCAGAGGGCACCGACGATGACACCAGGGATACAGACGTAGAAAGAGATCTTGCGCCAGAGGTCGGTGGTCTCTGCAGATTGTCGGTCAGTATATTGTCCCTCGAACGTCCGCCTTTGTGTTGTTTGTAGCCCCCATCCGCCAGTAATCCCCCATTACTCTCCCCTATCCCCCACCTCCGCGCCCTCTTCCCTTGAACGCCATCTGTAGACCGGCTACTCACCAGCGGCGTGGGCCCTGGTGGCCTCCCTGTTGGCGATGAAAGCGTTCTCGCCGGCCTTGGGGGCGGCGGTGGAGAAACCCCTGACGGCGGGTCGGACGGAGCGGGCGGCGGCACGGAACATTGTGGTTGAGAGGTGGTCAAGAGGAGTTCAACAATCCAAAACAGCCAATTGGGCGTCCCACCCAGCCGTTTTCTTCCGCGTCGGGTTATTCCTCACCCCACATAACGGGAAGCAGCGGCCCTCTCCGCCGCGCCGACCGTCCACCGCCACGTCGAGCAGCCGAGCAAAGGTCCACTCGAGCAGTACCACGCATCTCATTGCCACCCAGGGGACACGCAAAATGGCAGGCATCTCGTACGATGACTCCGGCTCGCTCGCGAGCTACTTTGGCGTCACATGTCTCACCCTCTTCCTCATACCCTGGACCTTCTTGTCCCTCAGACCGAAAAAGAAGCGTCAGTGATGTGATGGTGTACGGCGCTGTATGTTGCTGACGAGAGCACCGCAGATACTTCAAAACCACTTTGCCCCTGTCCCGAATGCCGACAATCACCCGCCCGCATAGACAAGCTCAAGAAATCATCCCGGCGGTCATCAGGCATCAAACGCGTCTTTCTCTTGCTTGCTGCTTGGACTTTCCTCGGCTACCTCATCTACAACCTGGCAATTGCTCCCAAGGCTCATGGCGGGACAGTGTACAACCCCTTTGAGATTCTTGGTCTGAGTAGCGCGTCTACGGAAAAGCAGATCAAGAAGCACTACAAGAAGCTTTCATTGCAATTGTCAGTATTCCGTCTTGGCGCGTGATGTGTGACTGAATTATTTGTTATAGCCACCCAGACAAACTCAAGCTTGCCGAGAACCAAACGCAAGAAGAGGCCGAGGAGAAATACATCGAAATCACCAAAGCCTACAAGTCTCTGACTGACGAGGTCACCCGCGAGAACCTTGCCAAGTACGGCAACCCAGACGGGCCTCAGCAGCGAGAAGACAAGATTGCCATTCCCAAGTGGATTGTCGAAGGCAACAATGGAATCCTCGTTCTTGCCGTGTATGGCATTGTGCTTGGTGGTGGAATCCCCTGGATTGTTGGCCGATGGTGGTTCACCCAACGTCGTCTCACCCGGGACAATATCCTCAACGCCACTGCCGACATCTTCTTCCAGCACCTCAAGGAAGACACCGACTTTACTAATCTCATTGCCATCATTGCTGCCTCTCTTGAAGTCGCTGCCGTCGTAGGCGGAAACAAGGTCGACAAAAAGACGAAGAAGGCCAAGCAGAGCAAGGTGGAAGAGCTGGAAGAGACCATCGCCAAGGTCAAGGCGGAAAACTTTATCCAGGAAGACCCAATCATGCGAAAGTCCAGCAGGGTCCCTGTGACCAGCGGGGCCGACCGTCGAGCTCGAGCTCTGATTTGGGCGCATCTCTTGCGAATTGAGATTACCGACTCTGAGATGCGCGCAGACCAGCTCGCTGTGTTGCGTGTCCTTCCTCCTCTTTTGAACGCTCTCAACAGTATCTCGCAGACCCGCAGCTGGCTTGGTGTCTCACTTCGGTGCATTGAGCTCCAGCCCGCGCTCGTCCAAGCCGTGCCGGCGGGTGTGTATCCCTTGGCTCAGCTTCCCGGTATTTCGTTTGAAAAGGCCTTTGAGGAGCAGGTCGTGAGAAAGGCCGAGGGCGATTTGTGGCTTGAAAAGTGGGTCAGGTCGAGGGAGGGACATGATGAGGCGTTTGAGGTCGCAAAGTACTGGCCTAGATTGGAAGTTGTCGATGCCGAATACAAGGGTGCGTCATCTCTTGTCTTGAACAGAGTCGTGCTAACAGGTACCCAGTCGAGGACTCGAAAGTCATCACTCCCAGCTCCATCTGCAACTTGGTCGTCAAGCTCCGATACGTCTATCCCACCACTCCTCTTTCCGCCCGCTCCAAACCTATCCAGATGCTTCCTCCCTCTGAACGTCCCCAGGGCGCCAAGATAGATGACGACGTTGCTTCGATCGAAGCTGCCGTCAAGGAAGCTAGCGAGAACGGTACGCCTAGTGTCAAGGATGTCAAGGAAAAGGTGGCCGAAAAGGCTGCCCCTGTCGTGAACGGCTTTGCCCATACTCCCCGCTGGCCCCAGCTTCGCAAGCCCCAGTGGTTCTTGCTCCTGGGCGACTCCAAGATCAACAAGGTCATGGTGCCCCCTATCAAGATTACGGATATCCCCCTCCCCAAGGAGGATGGGACGCCGGGCGAGACGAAAGAGTTCAAGCTGCAGTTCCAGGCGATGCCGGTGGTTAATCTGTACTCGTTTGTGGTGCATTTGAGGAGCGATACGTTTCTGGGTGGGGATGTGCAGGTGCCTCTGATGGTATGTCTTTGAAACTCGTGTGACTATTGCTGACTTGTTCTGCAGTTGAAGGTGGAGGAAGCGCCTTTAGAGTCGGACTCGGACGATGAAGGAGACGACATCTCCGAACCCGACGAGGATACGCTCGCCGGGCAGATGGCCATGATGAGAGGAGACAAAGTCAAGCCTTCCAAGGTGCATGGCCAATATGACAGCGACAGTGAGAGTGACCTTGATGATGATCAAGGAGATGAGAGCGAGAGTGAGAGTG